>CM037025.1:6883038-7189699 GCA_020875875.1 Dioscorea alata | reverse complement strand
TATGGGGGCGGGATAGAGGGTGCGGGTGCCAGTATGACAAAACTCACACCCGACTCAACCCGTTGCCACCCTTAAAAATATAGGACAAATATATTTTTGCATAGTTTTTGTTAATGTGCCAAACTATTATAGTTTTCCGCACGTTCTTTTGGTACACTATTTAGCACAGTTCTTGGTATGATTTTTTATTGGATTTTTAAGTAAAACTTTTATTTGGTATGGTTTTTAGTTCAGTGTTCGGTCATGGCATTAGGCATAATTTTTTGACAGTTTGGCTTGGCATTGTTTTGGGTGTGATTTTCTAGTTTGGTATTTGGATGATTTTGATATTGGTACAATTTGCTGCACGAACTTTTGTCACTGCATTTGGCATGTTTTTTGCTTTTGAATTCATCCCTCACAATTTGGCATGGTTTTTTTGTCATGATATTTGACATGATTTTGTTTATTCTGTCAAGAAAATAAAATGTGTTCATAATTAATTTTATCAAATATATTCCATAATTTATATAAATTAATGGGCAAAATAAATAAAAGTGTTATTCAAATCTGAACATTATTTGCCACTTCAACAAGACAAACTTGACAAAACTCTAACATAGACCTTTTACATAATTTGGTATTTCAGAGTAATTATTTGTAGCAAGACAAAACTTTAACATAAACCTATTGCATGATAAATTAGGGTCAAAGTAATGCTTTGCAACTTTGTCCCAAAAATAATTAAATAAATAATAATTGTAAAGGCGTGCACAAGCCTCGGAGGAGCAACTGGGCTGTGGCCTGCGTACACGTGGGCGCTGAGACTATTTGCATACAATCACCACTCACATTTTCAGAAATACGCTATCACCCTTAATTCTAACTCTCACTGTTTGTGAAAGATTTTAACGGGGATCTAGATGCCAATAAATCACTTGGTCTTTATTTCTTAGTTTGAATGTAGTTAAAATTGAGATTAATAAGCACAACCATTTATAGACATTAATAATTTATTAAATAGACATCTCATTTTATTGATAATAATTTAATGTATTCTTGTTCATGCAGGGATCTAAATATAATTTTCACAAGAATTTATCCTCAAATTAAGCATATTTCATATGAAAAGTTAAAAGGTTTACCAATGTACAAATGCAAGCAATTGGAAGAGAAGATAAAAGTAGAAGGGAAAGAGAAAGTTGTGCACCGTGTACTCCTGGAGAGTTCTTTCACATACGATCAATGCCTCAAAGAATTCATGGCTCTAATCTATGCCGTAGCCATCTAAAATTAATTAACTTTATTTATTTATTTATTGAAAATAAATTTAATAATGTAAGAATAAAAGCAAATGTAAACATGGCGAGTAATGGTTTCTATTCATGTCTAAGGAATGAAACATTTCAACGATGTTAAATGCTATTTAATGAGACTACGTAAACACTTGGATCATATATCACGTACAATTTATATGCACCTTACTATTGTAAATTTAGACTGTGTTTGATTGGCAATATGAAAAATGAGTGGAAAAAAAAATTTTCCCTGGAAAAAATTTTCATGAAAAAATATTCTTTGGAAAATGAAAAAAATAGTCGTTTGATTGTCATTATTTTCTAGCTAAAAAATAAAAAATTTTCTATAAAAAATTCTAATTTTATTGTTTGATTGTTCTTATTTTCTACAGAAAATGTAATATTTTCAATGGAAAAAACTTCATTTCTACGGAAAGACATCAATTTTTCTTGGAAAAAAATCACATTTTCCATGGATTTTTTTTAAAAATTATTAAATTGTTTAAACTTATTTAAAAAAAACATTATATATATATACACACACACCATTTGTTAAAACATTTTTAATTATTTTTTGAAAATATAAAAATATTTAAGATGTAGTATATATATCCACAGTAACAAGGAGTTAAAATATTACTCAACCTGGAGTTATATATATATATATATAACAAAATCAAACGGTAATTTTGATTGTTAAGTGAGAAATACCTGCAAACCATTGAAGCCGGAGCGACCGAGAGAAGAGAGAGGGATAGGGATCGAGATCGAAAAGCAAGAGATGTGGGGTTCTAGGGTTTCGAAACGAGTTAGGGATTTCGGGCAGGCATAGGAGAGAAATATCGCATGTTATTTTTTCAAATAGGCCCTTACGTTTTTTCTGGAAAACTTTTTCCAGGGTGGAGGCAGGAAAAATTTTCCACTGATTTGAGGGAAAATAAGGTTCACGTGATAGAGTTTGTGGAAAAATTTACATAGAAAATTTTGACAAACAAACAGTCTAAAAAGCTGGAAAATGATAAGTGGAAAAGTTTTTCAAAAAAAAAAAAAAAACAATTAAACACAGCCTTAGAGTCGTTAGATTTGAAGTTAAATTTTTAAAAGAAGCAGGTTGACCAGATTTGATAACATATAAATATTATTAAAATATTTTGAATTTAGATTGAATACATTTTTGAGATATTAAAAGCTAGAGGCGTACTAGTAACTTGTAAGAGCAAGTGACTGAATTAGCGATCATAGACAACACCGTAAGACCTGACATTTTTCCTCCAAGTGTCATGCATGTCTTAATTCATTTGTTTGCTCCAAATAAATAAATAAATAAATAATATCAAATAAAGATGTGCAATTTGCAAAGCCGTTCGCAACTGATCAACAGCAAACAATGCATCTTAGGCACACAAATTATTACATAGCACCATCCCTTACATAGCGCAATCCCTCAACTCATTGCCTAATTAAGGCCTCGTATAGGCTAATCTCTCCCAAGCACTCAACATTGTTTTCTAGACATAGTTTTTCCATGAGTGACGCTCTTGTAAACATATAATATATATATATATATATATATATATATATATATATATATATATGGAGCATAACCTTTGATGATTACTTTACACCATTGATGGATGAACTATAGTTTCCCTTGCTAACCTCTTTCTTAGCTTCTTTTGCTCCACTCTGATAACTGTCACAACATAGTAGTTATAAAGAGCAGCCCTTCCCCTCTCTTGTGGAGCTAGTAAGATTGTTGTATGAAGGGGTAAAAGCCTCTTATGGTTTCTTTTCTCCGGAACATGCAGTTTGTATATGAAGATTTTATTTCTTTTTACATGTTTTAAAAAAATATATACTTTCATTTGAAGATATTAAAAATCAAAAGAGCTTAAGAGACACCTGAGCTACTAGCCCTCCTTATGGCTTGTCCTCAACCAGTTCGGCTTCTTGCACAAGTGTTATGTTTTCATATAACAAGTGGTTCATAAATCTTGTGCCTAAAAGAGTATAACGCTCTTTTGTAAGATAAGACATGGTCTTGGTTATTTATCTCTGAAAATAGGTAGTGAGTGGCAGTTTGAAGGGTAAGGACCTGTGTTAAGGCCCGATGACCGAAGGAAGACAGAATAATTGATTGCTAATATTATCTTCTTCAGAGTGAATTCTTTGTGATGCTTGGTCCCTAAGATAGCTGATACACAGCTAATCTTATATCAAGATAATAGAGACAAAAAATTTCTGTGATGCTTGGCCCCTAAGACATCTGAGACACTACTAATCTTATATATATTCAAGAAAACCCACCAAAATATATTACTAATAGTAAATAAGTTTGAGGGTATTAAAACCGGATTAGAAAATCATATTACATGACAAGTAACCCTTAAGATATTAGAAGCTATTAATAACGAGCTTAGTCAATTAAAAATAATGGGGAAAAAATTAATAAAATACAATTAGAATTAACAAAATATCTAAAAAAAATAGAAAAATAAACATGCTAGGCTTGACCTTAGATAAAGAAATAGAAATAATTAATGAAAATTGACACGAAAAATAATGGCGAAGTGTTGTTACTCATCTTCACACTCTTTTTCGCCGGTTGTAATTGCTATTATTGGTTTGGCGCGAATCTACCGAATTATTTATCATTATTTGAACTATGAACTACGGTCGTGTCCCGGTGTGTTCCTCGGTTGTTTTGTCATGCACGAGACACGACTGTGTCCTACCAAGAACACACACGCATAACGTTTGACACGGTCATGTCCCTCTTTCTATTGTGGACTTCTGTCTCCGTATTGACTCTTTTAACTGCGGCTTGCAGGTTATGTCTCAACCACACCTTTTTACTTAGCAAGTTCGGCAGGAACGTCGGGCTCGGCTTTCTGGCCGCCTCTTCGGCACTATTCGGCACTATTCAGACCATTGATGAGGGGGCGCTTTACCGTGCCCACTTGCGTGACGAAGTCGAGCAGTTATTCCTCGTGGGTGATTGGCTCTCGCTACTCACTGTCACAGAGCCTGCTTACCTTGACGTCACCATCGAGTTTCTATCCACATTTGTGAGGCGAGGGCAATCTTGGGAGGATCCATACCGCTCTTATTTTTTAGTTATGGGGGCAGGATTACAACCTTAGCTATACTGAACTGGCTGTGTTCATGGGCCTTTATGCATTGCCCTTCACACAGACCGCCACTTATCATGATCTTTTGACGTCACCGGACTACAGCATTCCCTCATCAGCTCGTTGGCTGAATTTATTTGCCCTCTGCCATCTGTTCCGCCCCGGCCATACCCCAGCTTCCTTCCTCTGATCACGGGCTCTGCAATTTGTCCATGCGCTGCTTGCCGGTACTGTCACAAGCCGAGCCATAAGCGCTAATGTTATCATTGAGGCTGACTTTGAGTATCTATTCAGCATGGCTCTTGGCACCCCATATCACCTGGAGTTTGTAGTCATCCATGCTTTCCATCGCTAGTCCATTGATTCCAGGGGTTCTTATCTCTTCGCGGGTCCTTACATCACCAGGTTGCTGCGTGGGATGGGCATTCTGGGAGATGAGTCGCAGTTGGTTATTGTTGGAGGCAGTAGTCCATTTTCTTATACCAGTCTTGCACGGTTGCGATTGATTTCTCCTGTACCAGGGTCCCAGGCTGCTGAGCCCGACGATGTCCCTATCGAGCATGATGATGACCGCAAGCGCACGGGTCGCCAAGTAATACCCTTTGCGCAAGCACGAGGGGTCGTATTCCCTGGGGTCCCAAGAGCTGCTATTACTCCCCTCTAGATGACACTGTCTAGCCTAGCAAATATAGGATTGAAACAAGATAAGAAACATAACAAAAGAGAAAGCTATAAACAAGTGGACTAAGGCACACCACAATAGCACATTAAGGGAACGATTATCAATAAAAGTGTGAGGTCCCCGGGCGAGGATCCCCTCGGGACTACTAAAGCTAGCAGGATGCTATAACTACACAGGAAATGGTGCTTTGGCAAGAGAGAACCTAATATAGGCCAACCCGATGGTCACGACAATTGGCCCCTAATCCGGTACGAGTATTGATACAGAATTCCTTCCGACCAAATCCTCCTACGATTGCATTAAAAGCACGAGATTCTCAAATTAGGGTTGAAACACAAACTAGGTATAACCCAAATACCGGAGGGGTACAAAATACACGATGGTTACGGCGTATTTGTACACGTATCCCTTCTAAGCTTGGTGAGTCCAACATTAGGGCAATGGTAATGCAACCTAGTATTACCTAAGTATTGATACACAGAGTTCTCATGCATGCCAAGGCATACAAGTACACCAAACTTAAACCACAAAATAAACCAAATGCCATACATGTCAATTAAGCATCCATACAAGCAAGTTCATCCCAAGGTTCACCGGATGCCCCGTGACCTTGGGAGTCTAGTTAAATATCAACAAAGGAGCAAGTGTAGAAAATAAGAAGTACAAAGCAAATCTCAAACAAACTCCCCTAAGATGAAGACTAGAAGATGGTTGACACACCCCTTGCGTGTGTGTACCGCAAATGCACGGGTTGTTGAAGTAATAATTACCCCGATGAGTGGGTTGACAGGCTCCCCGAAAGTGCACGGGTTTGTCGAAGTAATAAAAGTTACCCCGGTGAGAGGGTAGTCGAATCCACAGGGAATAGGGAGTTAGAGTATGAGATTTCACTATTAAAACTATGCGAAGTACAGAAAAGTAATAATCGATTCGTGTGTGAATTGTGAGAACAACTATACTAAAAGACAGGAAATTAAATAGAGAGAGATGAAAGATTAGAGAGTGCAAGAAAAAGAGATTAAGGAGGATTTAACAATGAATGAAGTGGGGTATCTGGACAAGTTACCTCTAGGATCTATGCTTATAGTGCAAGACTATGCTATTATACCTTCCTATTGATGCTAATTGAGTCGAGGAAATCCTTGGACTCACGGTCCCAAACCTAAGGTCAACCGTGACTAACCCCAATATTATGCCCCGGTATTAGGATTCACATCGATCCTTCACTCTATCGCTCGCACGATTAAGTCACAGGGGAGTACATCTACCTAAACCTCACACTACGTGGGATTGCATTAAGCTCTAGGGATTCCTAGTGATTAAACCTGTTTCTATGTGTAGTTCTAACCCTTTGGTCCAGGAGGAAGAACCCTAGTCTAGATTAAGCCCCAGTGCATAGGATTCACTTCAACCCTTCACTCTGTTACTCGCGTAACTAAGCCCTAGGGGAGTTTATCTACCTAGCACTTCACTCTATCTTGACCGCTAATAAATCAAGGAAACGGAGGTAGGGAGAAATCACACCGGAAGGGAAAGGAGTACATCGCTACCTCACAACTCTCCCTCTCAACCCTCTTCAATATTGAATAGTCTAATCCTATAGGAGTTGTCACACCTCCAAAGGAAAACCTAGATTGCTCTCAACCCTAGTGTCACATCTAAGGGAAAACAATAGCAAAATAAAATCAAGATTGAAACTCAATTCTTATTCATCAATAATGGAAAAGCATAATAACAATGTCGAAGAAACATGATAACCCTAGAATTTATAAGTCCGAATACCCACAAGGGGTTTAGCTCCTCATGGAGCTATACATGTTCATCAATGTATGAAATAAAACACAAAGTAAAGACATAGATGAAAAACCCCTTGTGTATGGTGTGGCCGTGGTCTTGTGCGGCCGCTGGACGTCGGTGACGATGCCGATGACGCGCTCTAAACCTCCACGAGGTCCTCTCCAAAACCCTAGCCGCACTCGCAGAAGTTGGGGAGAAGAATAGGTCAAAAGATATCTCAAAAAGTCTCCAAATCGGGCTTTTATAATGTGGAGTCGCGGCTTTAAATTTGCTGAAAACGAGATTTCACACGGGTGTGTGGAATTTCCACACGCTCGTGTGAAGTTTCTGGAATTCTGATTTTCGGCCGGCTGTGAACAGTAACTTGCTAGAGTATTTTGCTACAGTAATTGTGCCGAAACGCTCCCGGATTCGTCGTTCTTCATCGAGGCCGTTGAATTGGGCACACAATCAACGGTAGATCGTGCCGATTGCTTCGAATCGCCTAATTGGTGAAGTTCTCATTGTTGGCATGAGTTAGACTTATTGTGAATGTGTCTGCCTTTGTGCACCTCCAAAGGAGGTTGGCACATACTCACAAGTCTATGCTCACGCCTTACTCCTTGCTTGGTCCGAAAATCTTCCCAACAATGCCAAACACGACCTAACTTCGTTCGTTTCCTTCATTTTATCTTCACAACCCTACAATGCACAAAAGTAAACAATTGCACACTTTTTAGTGATAAAATCTGATTAAATTAATGCTCATTGCAAGATAATAACACTTCGCATTACTATAACACGAGCACTTATCATGGGTAGTCGAATCCATAGGGAACAGAAGTACTAGTAATGACTGATTCTCAGTTATCTAGTCGAATCAATAATATGAAGCAATGGATGTAATGTGTAAAATAAGAAAATCGCAAGACAGAAAGCAAGTAAAAGGGAAAGGTAAAGGAGATCTCTATCAATGAAGATGAGATACCCGGGCAATGATCCCCCTAGGCTCTATCATGAAGTGCAAGACTAACTAAATGCTTCTCAACCGAGTTCTATGAGTCGAGGTAATCCATGAACAATCGATCCCTGCTTCCAGGCCACCGATACTAGTCCCCTACAAGGTCCAGGCGGAGAAATCGCTCAATCTCAACACCTCACACCCCATATGACCGCAATGAGTTTTAGGGATACCTAGAGTGAAACCGATTCCTAAAATTAGATCTAACCCTACTTCTAGGCGAAAGATCCCTAACCCCCTACAAAGGTCCCGGCGGAGAAATCTATCAATCTCACGCCTCACACCCCATATGGTTGCATAAAACTTAGGGAATACGGAGATAGGAAACACTCAATCGGAAGGGAAAGGGGACACTCCTCTATCTCAAGACTCACCCTCTCAACCCTCTTTAACCTTGTATGTTCTAATCCCCAATGGAGACATCTCTCTCATTAATGTAACAACGCAAACATACCAAACAACCATACGAATCATTAAGGCATGCAAGCAAAGATTAAACAAGATTAAAACTAAAATTAACTCGGAATTAAAAGAAAGCAATAAGAAAGTCAATACATGAATCGAAGCCTAGGGTTCACATGCCCAAGTATCTACTAGGGTTTAGCCCTCCATGGGGCTTATTACAAAGCAAAAGATAATGAAGTAAAAAGCAATGTAATCCATGAAAGTAAACCCCCTTGAATTCGTGATGATGGCCTTGATGAATCGTTCAACGTCTCAAAGGAACCTTCTCCGAAGCTAGGTCGCCAATGGCTCCCCGATGCTATCTCGTTGATGACTTGACCGCAAGCGCACGGGTCACCAAGTAATACCCCTCACGCACGCGCGAGGGGGTCGTATTCCCTGGGAGTCCCAAGAGCTGCTATTACTCCCCTCTAGAAGACACTGTCTAGTCTACCAAATATAGATTTAAAACAAGATAAGAAAAATAACAAAAGGGAAAACTATGAACAAGTGGACTAAAGCACACCACAAAAGCACATTAAGGAAACAATTAGCAATAAAAGTGCGAGGCCCCTGGGCGAGGATCTCCTTGGGACTACTAAAGCTAGAAGGATGCTAGAGTAATGAAGGTAATGGTGGTTAGGCCAAGAGACGTCCAAAAGTAGGTCACCCCGATGGTCACGGTGATAACCCCTAATCCGGTATGAGTATTGGAATACGGAATCTCTTCCGCCCAAATCCTCCTACGATCACATTACGCTTAGGGAAATCTCATATTAGGGTCAAACTCAATATCTAGGTTCTTCCCCAATGGGTGGAGGGGTACAAATACCCGATGGTCACGGCGTATTCGTACATGTATCCCTTCTAAGCCAAGTGTGTCTAGTACGAGGGCGATGGTCACGCAACCAAGTACAACCTAGAATTCAAACCACAGAGTTCTCATGCAATTTGATACAATAAAGAACACAAAGCTTAGACCACAACCAAACCATATACCAAAAATATACTCAAAACATACAAACAAGCAAGTTCATCCCAAGGTTCAACGGATGCCCGGTGACCTTGGGAGTCTAGTTCATCATGCAACAAAGAGAATGTATACAAAACAAGAAATACAAGATGAAGCTCATAACAACTCCCCTCGAATGAAGACTAGAAGGTGGTGATGAGAACTCGTCGGATCCGCGCCGGCAAGCTCCTAGATGCTCTCCCTTGAGTATGATCTCCTTCTTCCTTTGATTTGCTCCTAAAAAATGCCTTCTCCTGCAGCCTTGATGCTCTTGAAACCCTAGATGGTGGTGGAGGAGAAGTGGTGGCCAAAAGACCCCAAGAAAAGTGACCTAATCCCCTTTAAAAACAACTTTCGGGATGCTATGCGGCCTCCTATGCGGCCCCGCATGCGGGGAGAGAAAGTTTCCGAGAAATCCCGAAAATCGTGTAAGTTACTACAGTGCCGCTACAGTAGATCTGCTACAGTACCGTATGCGGCCTCTGCAGTGCCCGCATGATAGCCTGCATGAACCTCCAGACTTAGCCGTTTTGCCAAAGTTTTCGTGCTACATTGGTTGCTACAGTTCCACTACAGTACCAGGGCTCGAAAATAGTGTTTTCCTTGCCAATTTCTTCTAAAATCTCGTTGTCGAGCTCCCCACAGTGACTTTTGTACCTGTAACACGAAATAAACCAATTTAAACCCGAAAACAGGCATCGACGCATATAAAAATACTTGATAAATACGCAAACATACACAAATAATACGTACAGTTAGGCGTTTATCACTCGTTGAAAGATCTATCGAAGTTGGTGAAGAACGACTCCCAATATCGCCAAAGACCTCGTCCTTGAAACCCTAGCTGCTCTTGCCTTCAAATGTGCGCAAAAAGTCCTTTAAAAATCGGCAAATCGGGGTATTTATAAATCTGAAAACGTGCCAGTCACGTGTCTTCACGCGACCACGTGAGATCCCAAGCGGTCGCGTGGGCTGCAGAATTCCCACGCGGTCGTGTGGGATTTTGACGCGGTCACGTGAATAGCAACTTCTGCTACAGTACTGCTACAGTGAAATGAACATTATTTTTGCTACAGTACTCTTCATAAAACGCGATCCAAACTCTCTTATCTTGAGGCCACATGGTCGGGCACACGTCCATGTGGTGAGTTATAAAACTTCTCCTCCATCGAACTATCATTTGAAAGCTTTAGCTATCTTCACACAAGTTGGGACATGAAGGTATGACTGCCTTTGTGCCCTTCCATCACACAAATCATCTTGAATTCTTCAGGAAGTTGGCACACACCCTCATGTGCATGATCCCCTCTTGTGCCTTGACACTTGTGTTGTACAAAAGCTCCCAACAATATGTCTTTATAACCCATCTTTGCTTCCTTTTCCTCCTTTAACACTTTCACAACCTAATTGCATAAAAGAACACTAAAATACAGTTTATGAGACATAATCCATGGTAAAATGATGCTCAATGTATGTAAAACAAGTAGGTAAAACATGTATACTCAAGCACATATCAATGGTGATGAGAATCTGTGGATCCAACGAACTCCTAGATGCTTTCCTTTGAGTGTGATCTCCTTCTCTCTTCAATTTGCTCCTCAAAAATGCCTTCTCCAGCCCGGATTGATCACTAGATGGTGGTAGAGGAGAAGAGCTGGCCAAAGACAACAAGAAAAATGCCCTAACACCCTTTAAAACCTATTCTCGGGATGCCATTCGGCCTGGCATGCGGTCAGCATACGGGCACTGTAGCTCCCCGAATTTCGTGTAAGTTGCTACAGTGGAGTGCTACAGTGCCATTGCTACAAGACTGTATACGGCCATCTATGCGCCCGTATGAATGCCCACATGGACTTCCAGACTTAGCCGTTTCTCCAAGTTCTCGTGCTATTGGGATGCTACAGTACCGGTGCTCGAAAATGGTATTTTCCCTGCCCATTTCTTCTAAAATCTCGTCGTCGAGCTCCCCATGGTATCTTTTATACCTATAACACGAAATAAACCAATTTAGACCAAAAACAGGCATCCAGACATATAAAAATACTCGATTTATATGCAAACATACATAAATAATACGTACAATTAGGCATTTATCAGAGCACCCTGGCCTTCGCTGGTTAGGGTCGAGTCTCCAGCACATCGCTGATCGATACCCTACCTAGGATGTGGGCCCTGCTGATGATCATCGACAGTCCTGATTTTCTTTCTATTATTTTTTCCAGTTATTTGTTTTGTTATTTCTTTAGACATTGTACTTTCTAAGTCCAGTCGCACGGGGACCCCCTCTCCCTGCTCAACTGGCATTTTGGTTTGTTTATTTTTAGTATGTTCATTTTCCCTGTTTTGTATGCACTTTTCACTTGTCGGCCCCTCTACATTTCAGGGAAATACGTTGAGAGTAGCCACATCACTCTCCGTGTTTGTTGCAACTTGGTTGAATAGCACGCATGTGAGAGCGGCACCATCACTCTCCATGTTCAGGGAAGATTATTGCACCCTCGACCTTTCTTTTTGTTTCCAATCATCATGTTGTATGCCATTCATTTCTACATTTAGGACAATGTAGACTTCGAGTGTGGGGGAGGATTGCATGCTTGCATGTTGTATGCTTGTTATAGATGAGTGCTTTGCTAATGATGATCCATGAATTGTTTGTTTGACTCGGCTTGAACTTAGGAGGACATGAGTATGTTAGTAGCCACTTGAGCTTAAGTGTAGACTCTTTTCTACTTGTAAGACAAATATCAGTTCACTTTACTCAGAGTTTGTTGCCACAAATCTTGTTTTACACTTATTCTAAAAAAAAATAAAAGAAAATAAACTGGAAAGTCGGATTCCGACCCCGGGATGCCCTACTAGTCACAATTTTGGATTAAGTTCTGTGGAAAGATGGTAGAAAGAGCTATCTCCCTAAGTTAAGTGAAAGCCGCTCTTGAGTAGTCAAATTTTGGGCATTACAAGTGTACATTTGATGACCTACCGGGAGAAAAGGCTACCACTAGGGTGTATGAAGCTACTACCCATTTTGTGAGTGTAAATAGAGTGTTTTTGTTTGGAGTTTTATTGAGATAGTGGGGCTCATACTCTTCGGTTTTTGCACACACACATAGTCTTTGAAGTAGAGGAGAGTCTTGTACGAATTGAAAGGGTCTTCTAACCCTCATTGTTCCTCTTTCATTTTAAGCCTTGTCAATCATGTGAGATTGGAAGGGTTGCACTCATCTGTATTTCTCATTGTGCTTTTTTTTTCTTGAGGACAAGAAAATGTTCAAGTATGGGGGCATTTGATGAGTGCATTTTATGTCATGTTTCATGTCATCTATTCTATTCTTTTCGCTGTCCTTTAGCATATTTATTGAGTAGAATCGGTGATATTCATGGTATTATGTTCTATGTGCATGATTCTGGGGCCCGAGTCATTTTGGAGTGAAATCGAATGTGTTTCCTGCATGTGCATTGATCAAGGGAGCAAAACTAGCTGGCAAGGGCAAGACATGGTCGTGCCCAACCTACTACAAATCCCAGCATGGAGTGTGGAATAGTTAAAATCATGACACGGGAGTGTCCCAGGTAGGACACAGTTAGCACACACCCGTGCATGAAGTGCTGCAAATCCCAGGGGAAGTTCTCTCAAGAACGACATGGGCATGGTGCCTAGTACACGGTCGTGTGCTAGGTGACATGGGGGTCGCATGCTTATGTCTGAAGTGCTGCAAATCTCAGGTGTTTCACTCAAAGATTTCTCAAAACAGTACACGGTCTGAACACAACCATGCCAAGACCGTGTTGGGCCCCGAAATAGCTTTTTTAACTCCAGAACTTAGGGTTTCTATCTCATCTTTATTCGGGGATTCTTCTCTCCACCGGGAGGACGTTGATGAGATCGAAGGTCAAGCTTCACCAACTCGCCTAAGGAGATCAAGGACAAGTAAGAGGTATCACAAAAGGTGGGGTTAGCGCAAGGACACTGCAAGGAAGGTCATCTATAGCGCAAGGACCCTTACTCCTTACGGAGTACCACTTTATTACTTTCTTGTGACCTGTACACTTGTGGGGAGTGCATCAACTTGGGATCCCCAAACTGTGGTACTGATGGCCCTTCTTCTACTTCATCTCAGTCTCTACCTGGGGAGCACTAGCAGTTCCTTTTTGACACATAACCTATAATTCAAAAAGAATATAGAAAATCAATCAATAGAATATGAAGAATGAAATGTAGGAAGGGATAATGGGTACATCAAGGCCGTTATATGATCATAACGGTCTTACAATTCCCATTACCAAGGTGGTGATGTCCCTCTGGATTATTTAAAAGATTTGGAACGATTCTTATGAAATCGAAAGAAAGGGAAGGTTTTTTTTTCGGTGAGAATTGAGTAGATTGATCAAAAACAAGCCCTGGCTTCTCGGAATCACTAAGCAAATATCAGGGAAGGTCTTCGGTGAAGTGGCATAGAGGAAAGTGAGTTTTGAGTGAAAAAGGGCAAGAGTTAGCCTTCAGTGACCCCATACCTCATTGTAATGAGGTTTACAATGGCCAAACAATAGCTGTTGTTGATACGTTCAAGCTCTTCGAGGCACCATAACCATTATAAGCCTGTTATGGGGTCATTGTCAACTCGGTTTAAGCTAAAACAATCTCTAAATGTTGGCAACAACCATTCCAGGGTTCGTTGTGTTCACAACGGCCAGATAATGAGCGTGGTACAGCTATGCTAGAACTCTGGAAAACCTAAAGTCGTGGCACACTCTGTGGAACAGCCATGATAAGTTACCATGACCGTTATAAGCCTGTTTAAGACTCACACATTTTTTTTTCAGAAAAGCTCAACTCTCTACCTAGTAATCACAACGGGTACAACAGGTTTACCACTCCCTTTGTGATGTTGGCAGTGAAAAACTAAAGATTTTCCCTTTGTAAAAAGACATGAAAACAATTCCTACGGATAGTACTAGACTCCCCAAACATGTTTTGCTTATGAAATTTGTTGGGGTTGATCCAACTTCCCATTTTCACATTAATTACCACATTCTGTATTTTATTAACTAATGAATGATAAACTAATAGTAAGTAAACTAAAGTCTAGAAAACTACTTGAGTTGCCTCCCAAGAAGTGCTTATTTTACGTTACGTGCTGATGTACCTATTCTTACCTTACAAGTGCCTTAGATATTTCTTGGAGTATATAGAGAAATTTTGCCTTCATTGCCTGGTTCTGATGTAGTGGAGCTTATTATCTTTGTAGTGTGTTATTTTTTTATTTGTACCTTCCTCCACACCTAATTCGTTGATGCAACTCTCACCTTATTCTCTTTTTTGCTTCTTCAAAGTTGTGGTTCTATTTATTGTGTCGCCTCTTCCTCATGCTTCCCCTCAAAGTATTCGCGAAGGGGGTTCACCACGAACACATCCTGCATGAAATTAGAAATATAAAATTAGGGTCATACGCAAAGTAACATTCATCATCTTGGTCCATGGAGTGTTTCATAGCGCTTGGGAGCTTGTACACCACTTCCTCATCTTCTACTTTTAATGTCATATTTCCATCTCTCCAATTGATTGGAGCCCCGAAGATGTTGAGGAAAGGTCATCTAAGAATGAGTGGGGTCTCTACATCCTTATCTATGTCAAGGATCAGAAAATCCACAGGAAAGATGAGCTTTTCAATGTTCACAAGTACATCTTCCACAATTCCTCGTGGCCTTCTTACTGATGTATCGGCCAACAATAAGGTCATCCTTGTGCGTATCAATTCTTCCAACCCAAGCTTGATAAAGATAGTGTATGGCATCACACTGATACTAACTCCAGAATTGGCTAGTGCATTTTCTTTCACATGTCATCACCTAACAAACAAGAATCACAAAACATCGCTAGATCTCTTAGTTTCATTGGTAGTTTTTTGTCCACAATGGCAGAACAATTTTCGTTTAGAGCCACTATATAGACCTCTTCCAATTTCCTCTTGTTGGTAAGCAACTCTTTCAAAAACTTTGAATACTTGGGCATTTGTGACAGTGCTTCAGAAGTGGGGATGTTTATGTGGAGTTGCTTGAAGATGGTTATGAACTTCTTGAATTGTGCATCTTCCTTATCAACTTTCAATCTGGAGGGTTACGGAACTTGGGTTTTGTATTCTTGGACTATGCGTTGAACTGGTAATGGCTTTTTTGGTTCTTCCCAAATTACTTCCTCTTCCTTGTAAAGTGCTAGGAGCCTTCTTGTAGGGTTGGCCTTTCTATCACGCCACTAGCACCCTAAGCGGTCCTTATCGTAATGGTCTTACCACTGCTGAGTGTGATAGCCTTAAGCTGTTCCCTTGGGTTTGCTTCAGAGTTGCTTGGGAGGCTTCCTTGAGGTCTTTCAGTACTTACCCTTGCAAACTGTCCAACTTGATTTTCCATGTTATTGACTGATGCTTGGATGTTTCTCAATATAGAACCAAACTCATCCACGTTAGCATCATTGCTCATCATATATTTCAGCAAAACATCCTTTGTGGAGAGCTTCCTTTTAAACTATTGTTGCTGTGACTGGCATTGGTAGTTCTGTTGCTAAGGCAGTTTTTACTGGCCCTAGGTCTAAGATAAGTTTGGATGAGTACTCCACCCTGTGTTGTATTGTACTATTGTACAGGAGCCACTGCCGAACTCACAACTAGGCATTAGGTCACCCATGTCCTTCTCCACATGTCTCACAAAACATAATAGCCCTAGAATTCATGCTGACACTTTGACCATTGCCCACAAGTAGATCCAACTTCCGAGTAAGAGCAGCCACCTTGGCTGCTAAAACGGTGTTTGCGTCTATCTCATGTAACTCGGCTACTTTTGGTTGCTGCCTCTTGAACTCCAATGTGACTTATTATTAACCATGTCCTCAAACAACTGCTCTGCATTTTTAGGATACTTGTTGCTCAATGATCCTCCTGTAGTTGCATCGATAATTTGCATTGTTTGGTAGTTCTGTTTGTTGTAAAGAATTTTCCACCTCATCAATGAACTGAACCTATGATGTGGGTACCACCTAAGAATGTCCTTGAACCTTTCATATGCTTCGAATAGTGTTTTAGACTCTCCTTCCTTGAATGCTGAGATTTCCTGTCTTATCTTTGATGCTTTACTTGGTGGGAAATAACTTCCAAGGAATTTCTCCACCAAGTCGTTCCATGTCTTGATCTAGCCCGGTGCTAAGGAAGTAGGTGATAAGTGTCTAAATGTATATATTTTATTATATATATTTTATATGCTTAGCATGTATTTTGTTCAGTATTGGCACCATTTTTATGCTTAATTGAGTATTATTTGTTTAGAAGGACATGGAGAAGCCACGGAGAACACAAAGATATGATTGGGCATAAAAGAGAAGAAAACCAGGTTACATTACTGTAGAGTATTTAATATTGCATATTACTGTAGGTGGAGTACATACCAAGTTGCTGTAGCACTATAAGCAGATACTGTAGCACTTGGAGGATTCTTTGGACATAGAGCTTGGCCTAGTTCATGCGGCCTCCATACAGGCCGTATGGGCTATGACAAGCCACGATTGTTCCTCATTTTAAGCCTAATTCATGCCCCATACGGCCACCATACGGCCAGTATACCCTGATGGTATAAAAGAACACTTTTATGGCAAGAAAGGGAGTTCTTTGGCCAGCACTTGGAGAGGAGGATAGGAAGAACGAAGACATCTTTTGGAGACGACATTCTTGGGCTAGAGAAGGAGACAAGGGTTAGATCATCCAAGGGAGAGCTCCATTGTCAAGGAAGGGAGGCTCTAGGACCGGGAAGTGGCCTTCGGCTAGGGGAAGCATCATTCGGCACTTCTTGGATGGGGGAAGCATCATTTGGCCGGATCTCAATCTCCTTCTTCATCATTTCAACTAGGGAGTGTCATCTATGAACTCTTTTCATGTTTTTCTTTGCTTTCTTGTTTATACTTGTATGATGGCACACAAGACCCCCAACGACACCGGATGTTGGTAAACCCTGGGGGTTCATCATGTATTTTGAATGATCTTTACTTAATTGCAATCCTTGGATTGATTTATGATTTAGTTCATTGTACTTCATTCCTAGAACTACTCAATGGAGAGATTCGTAGTTCTTTCTTGAGTTATACACGTCGATGTGACCTACTCGCGTGTATTAGATCTTTAATGAACTAAAAGAGGTTGAATGTATCAATATGCCTAGAAATTGGATGTCAGTAGTCCTCCGATCTATAAGGTTAAACTCAGGTTAAGCGTGCCCTTATCTTAGGATCTCCTTATACTTAATGCAATTATAGGGGTATTGGTTAGGAAGAAATTCCAATCAACATTTATATAGAATTAGGGTTCAATCACAGAGAGATTGGGATTGATCTTAATATAGAGATCCTTCGGTCTAAATCACAGATACTATCTTTTGTTATTCATCCTTGTATCATGATGACCACTCAAGGGGATCCACATCCATGGGCCTTTGCATTTTACTGTAGCTCTTGCAACCTCTTGCTTTGTTCTTTAAATTCGTATGGCCGTATCATACTTATTTTCTTGAATCTAGTAGAGTAAACTTTCTTATTTAAGATGTTAGATTAGATAGTAGGCGATGAAGGAGTGATAGTTGATCCTTAGCCCCGAGGAATATGATCCTCGTGTCTTTACATGAGATATTACTTGGCGATCCCATACACTTGCGGGGAGCACATTAAGTTTTTGCCGCCATTGGCGGGGAGGCAACCAAGGAATTCTAGGAAACTTCTAGCTTATTGATCTAGCCATTTATTTATTTATTTATTCATTCTTCTTGTTTCTCTATTTCACTTGTATTATATTGATTCCAATTTGATTTCTATTTTTATTTTTCTTTGTACAGTTTAAGTTAAAGGCGCATCATGGCAAGTCTGAGTTTTGTACAAGGAAGTGATTTGAGCATGGCCGACATCTGGCATGAGTGGATACCTTCTCAACATTTAAGCTATGGGAAGGTTCGAGCATGGCGAGTGTGGATAACACTTGGAGGGCAATATTCACTAACTTCATGAATTCTGGAGGAATCCCATGAAAGGAAGAAGTTAACCTCCTAATTGACCTACACAGGCAGAACATTGAGGAACAACAAGTAACCCATTTGGACTGGGTGCTTGAACCAAGAGAAATCAAGGAGGAGGGAACCGAGTATGTTATGTGACATGTGTATGGCATAGATTACAGTTCAGACGAGAGATCGGTGTCCATGGAAGGAAAAGACTCTGAACAGAATGATGTGATGAGGAACAAGGGCTTGAAACCATCAATAGAGGAAGCAACCAAGTTAGAGTTGAAGATGCTACCTGAACACCTTGAGTATGCCTTCCTAGGGGAAGGGACGCAGTATCCAGTTATTATTGCTTCAAACCTGATAGTTGAACAAAAGAAAGGCTTTAGTGAATATTTTAAAAAAGCACAAGAAAGCAATTGCTTGGAAGATAGCTGACATAAAAGGGATAAATCCATCTTTTTGTTCTCACAAGATTTTGATGAAGGATGATCACAAACCTACAGCCTTGCCTCAAAGAAAACTCAATTTCAATATGAAGGAAGTGGTAAGGGCTGAAGTCATCAAACTTCTCTATGCAGGAATTATTTATCCAATATACGACTGACACGACCCCTTGCGTGTGTCCCGCAAGTGCACGGGCTTGTCGAAGTAATAAAATTACCCTGGTGAGTGGGTAGTCGAATCCACAGGGAATAGGGATTTAAAACACAAGAATTTGCTATTTAGTTATGCGATATACGAGAAGTGATAATCGAATTGGTGAGTAGAGTACGAAATCAATTATACTAAACGACAGGAATTTAAAAAGAGAGATGGAAGACAAGAGAGAAGCAAGTAGGAGTTATGAAAGAAAGACTAGAAATGGGTGAAATAGGGTATCCAGACAAGCTACCTCTAGGACTTATGCTTCTAGTGTAAGACTATGCTATTATGCTTTCCTATTGAAGTTTAATTGAGTCGAGGATATCCTTAAACTCAAGGTCCCAAAACTTAAGGTCAACCGTGTCTAACCCTATCATTATGTCCCGGCATTAGGATTCACTACGACCCTTGACTCTTGTTGACCTGTCAACTAAGCCCCAGGGGAGTCTATCTTCCTAACCCTAACACTATGTGGGATTGCTTTAAGCTCTAGGGATTCCTAGTGATAAAACCTGTTCCTCTATGTAGTTCTAACCCTTTGGTCCAGGTGGAAGAACTCTAGTCTAGATGGAGCCCTAACACTTTATCTTGACCGCTAATTAACCAAGGAACGGAGGTAGGGAGAAATCACACCGGAGGGGAAAGGGGTACATCGCTAACTTACAACTCTCCCTCTCAACCCTCTTCAATCTCAAGGAGTCTAACCCTATAGGAGTTGTGACACCTCCAAAGGATAACCTAGATTGCTCTCAACCTTAGTGTCACGGCTAAGGGATAAACAATAGCACAAGATAATTAAAATTGAAACTTGATTTATTTATCAATAATGGAAAAGCACAATAGCAATATCATAGAAACATAAGAATCCTAGGGTTTTACAAGTCCGAATACCCACGAGGGGTTTAGCTCCTCATGGAGCTATACATGTTCATCAAAATATGAAAGAAAGTATAAATAAAAAGCATTGATGAAAACCCCCTCGCGTAAGATGTGGCCGTGGTCTTGTGCGGCCGCCCGACGTCGGTGACGATGCCGATGACGTGCTCCAAATTTCCACGAAGTCCTCTCCGAAATCCTAGCCGCACTTCCAGAAGTTGGGGAGAAAGATGGGTCAAGAGATCTTTTCAAAAGTCTCCAAATCGGGCTTTTATAATGCTGAGTGCGGCTTTAAATTTTGGACATATCGGGACTTCACACGGCCGTGTGGAATTAACACACGGGCGTGTGAAGTTTCTGTCTGCTGAAAAATCGATTCACACGGCCGTGTGTTAATTCCACACGCCCGTGTGAATTTTCTGGAATTCTGAAATTCGGCCGAAAGTGAACAGCAGCTTGCTACAGTGGTTTGCTACAGTAACAAACTACAGTGCTGCTACAGTACTCGCGGAAAACGCTCCCGAGTCCATCGTTCTTGATCGAGGCCATTGAATTCGGCACGCAATCAATGGTAGATCGTGCTGATTGCTTCAAGTCTCCATCTTGGCGAAGTTCTCCTAAGCTACACAAGTTAGACTTGTTGTGAATGTGACTGCCTTTGTGCCCCTCCAAAGGAGGTTGGTACACACTCACAAGTTTAAACTCGTGCCTTGTTCCTTGCTTGGTCCAAAAACCTCCCAACAACGGCGAACACGATCTGACTTCATTCTTCTTCTCCAAATTAGCTCCACAAACCTACAGTGCATAAGAATACACAAATACACACTATTTAGTGATAAAATCTGATTAAAGATATGTTCATTGTAAGATAATAACGCTTCGTGTTACTATAACACAAGCACTTATCAATGACAGTGAATGGGTAAGTGCAGTGCAAGTGGTTCCTAAGAAAGTGGGGATGATCATGATCACCAATGATAAGAATGAGTTAATTCCAAGCCGAATGATCAACGGATGGTGCGTTTGCATTGATTACAAAAAATTAAATGATGCTACTCAGAAGGATCATTTCCTTTTACCATTTATCAATCAAATGCTTGATTGACTAGTGGGGCACGCTTAGTACTATTTATTGGATGGGTTCTTTGGCTACTTCCAAATCCCCATTGCACAGGAAGATCAGGAAATGAGCACATTCATATGTCCATATGGCACATTTGCTTATCACCGCATGCCTTTTGGCCAATGCAATGTCCCTGCTACTTTTCAAAGATGCATGATGGTAATTTTTAAAGACATGGTGGAAGACTTTATGGAAGTGTTTATGGATGACTTTTCAATCTTCGGTAATTCATTTGAGTTATGCCTCAAGAATCTAGAATGAGTTCTCATTCGATATAAAGAAACTAATCTTGTGCTAACTTGGGAGAAATGCCATTTCATGGTCTAAGAAGGGATAGTCCTAGGTCACAAAATTTTGAAAGAAGGAATTGAGGTAGACAAGGCAAAGATTTTTACAATAGAAAAGCTACCAGCTCCAAATTCATTGAAGGCCATAAGGAGCTTTTTGGGACATGCAGGGTTTTATAGAAGATTCATCAATTATTTCTTCAAAATATTAGACCCCTATCAAAGTTGTTGGAAAAAGATGTTTCGTTCGAGTTCGACAATGATTGCATGAGAGCTTTTATTACACTCAAGGAGAAGCTAATTCAAGCACCCATAATAGTAGCTCTAGACTGGGACTCTCCATTCGAACTGATGTGTGATGCAAGCGATTTTACAGTGGGTGTAGTCCTGGGGTAGTGGCGAGAGAAACACATCCATCCCATATATTATGCAAGCAAAACACTAACAAGAGCCCAAGAGAATTACACTACAACTGAAAAAGAACTACATGCTGTGCTATTCTCCTTTGACAAATTCTGGTCTTATTTAGTTCTTTCCAAAGTGGTGGTTTATACTGATCATTCAGCTTTACAATACTTACTCAGCAAATTGGATGCTAAACCGTGATTGATTATGTGGGTCTTGTTGCTTCAAGAGTTCAATCTTGAGATAGAGGATAAGTGGGGAGCAGAAAACCTTGTAGCAGATCATTTATCCCATTTAGAGAATCCTAATATGGAAGCTTTGAGAGAGGAAGACTGATAAGTGCTCATGTTTAAGTAATATGAAGTATTATTTTCTTACATTGAGCATTACGTTTTCTCAGATTTTATCATTAATTAGTGTGCATTTGTGTTCTTTTGTGCATGTAGGGTTGTGGAGAAGGTTTAGAGAAAAAGGAGCAAAATTAGGTCATGTTCGCCGTTGTTGAGGAGTTCTTGGACCAAACAAGGCTCAAGGCACGGGTTCTAAATTTGTGTGTGTGCGCCAACCTCCATTGTGCTCAAATGGTTCTATGATTTGGAGGGGCACACAAGCAGTCACACTCAATAAGTCTAACCAGTGTGACATTGAAAACTTCGTCAATAAGGAGAAATGAAGAAATGACATGATCTACCGTTGGTTGTTTGCCCAATTCAACGTCCTCAATGAAGAACATGAAATCGGGAACATTTTTGTGCGAGAACACTATAGCAGCCAATGTAGCAAATTACTGTAGCACTTTACTGTCCACTACGCGCCAGAAATTCGATTTTGGAGAGTCCACATGGGCATGTGGAAATTCCACATGGCCATGTGGATGACTGATTTCAGCCTATTTAAAGCGGCAATTCAGATTTATTGGAGGACTTTTTGATCTATTTTTTATTTTTCGTCCAACTTCTAGAGAGCTTGCAGCTAGGGTTTGGAGAGGATTTTGTGGAGGTTTGGAGCGATTCTACGGCATCAACATCGACATCCTTTGGAAGATAACTATTGGGGAAGTTTTCATCGTCACCGATCCGGCGAGGTGTGCCCTAGGCTTGACAACTAGCTTGGTAGAGAAGACGGAGAGGCATCACAAGACCATCGCCATGCATCACAAGGGGTTTTATCTATGTTTTCTATGCTTGTTGATTCATATATATTGATGATTTTGTATAGCTCCATGGAGAGCTAAACCCCTCGTGTGTATTCGGACTTGTAAACCCGAGGATGACATTGTTTCTATGACTTTTATTATGCTTTCTTAATTGATGATGTTAATTGAGTTCCAATGTTGCATGTTAATAGTAATTAATTTTCCCTTAGCTGTGACACTAGGGTTGAGAATCATATAGGTTATCCTTTGAAGGTGTGACAACTTCTATAGGATTAAACTACTCAAGATTGGAGATGGTCGAGAGGGTGAGTCGTGAGGTAGCGAAACGTCCCCTTTCCCCTTCGGCGTGATTTTCCCTATCTCCGTGTCCCAAGAGTTCTTTGCAATCAAAGTAGAGTGAAGTGCTAGGAGATGATCTCCCTTGGGGCTTAGTTGCACTAGCAACAGAGTGAGGGGTTGTAGTGAATCCTAGTGCTGTGGCTTAACTTAGGTTAGGGTTCTTTCGCCTAGAGCCTAGACCAAAGGGTTAGAACTATACTTAGGGACAGGGTTAATCACTTGGAATCCTTAGAACGTCAAGCAGTTCTATGTAGTGTGAGGCTTAGGATGATGACTCCCATGGGGCTTAGTTGAGAGATCGACAGAGTGAAGGGTTGTAGTGAAACCTAATGCCGGGGCATAGTATTGGAACTAGTCACAGTTGACCTTAGGTTTTCGACCGTGTGCTTAAGGATTTCATAACTCATTAAACATCACTAAGGGAGTATAATACTAGACTTACACTAGAAACATTAGTCCTAGGGGGAGCTTGTCCGGGTACCTCATATTCACATTGATTGTTTCCTCTCTACTCTTTACTTGCACTCTCTTGTCTTTCATATTTCTCTTTCTTTTATTTACACACACATTGATTTCTTTCACCACTCGTATTTCGCACTAGCTAAGTAGCAATTTCTCTTGTCTTGAATCACTACTCCTGTGGATTCGACTACCCTCTCACCGGGGTACTTTATCACTTCGACACCCCGTGCACTTTCGGGCCCCTGTCAAAGACATTAATGACTCATTCCCTGAAGAGCACTTGTACAATATTCAGGTAGCGAAAGAGAAAGAGACACCATGATTTGCTGATTTTGCCAACTACTTGGTTAATGGAGTCATCCAAAAATGGTTCACATATCAACAACAGAAGAAATTCTTTTCAGACCTCAAGTACTACATGTGGGAAGATCCTTACTTATTCAGAGTTTGTTATGATCAGGTTGTTCGAAGATGTGCATCTTAGACAGAGGGTCTGATAAGTGCTCGTATTATAGTAATGCGAAGTGTTATTATCTTGCAATGAGCATTAATTTAATCAGATTTTATCACTAAAAAGTGTGCAATTGTTTACTTTTGTGCATTGTAGGGTTGTGAGGATAAAATGAAGGAAAGGAACGAAGTTAGGTCATGTTTGGCATTGTTAGGAAGATTTTCGGACAAAGCAAGGAGCAAGGCGTGAGCATAGACTTGTGAGTGTGTGCCAACCTCCTTTGGAGGGGCACAAAGGCAGTCACATACACAATAAGTCTAACTTATGCCAACAATGAGAACTTCACCAATTAGGCGATTCGAAGCAATCAGCACGATCTACCGTTGATTGTGTGCCCAATTCAATGGCCTCGATGAAGAACGATGAATCCGGGAGCGTTTCGGCACAATCACTGTAGCGAAACACTGTAGCAAGTTACTGTTCACAGCCGGCCGAAAATCAGAATTCCAGAAACTTCACACGGGCGTGTGGATATTCCACACAGGCCGTGTGAAATCCCGTTTTCAGCAAATTTAAAGCCGCGACTCCACATTATAAAAGCCCGATTTGGAGACTTTTTGAGACATCTTTTGACCTATTCTTCTCCCCAACTTCGGGCAGTGCGGCTAGGGTTTTGGAGAGGACTTCATGGAGGTTTAGAGCGCGTCATCAGCATCATCACCGACGTCCTGCGGCCGCACAAGACCACGGCCACACCATACGCAAGGGGGTTTTCATCTATGTCTTTACTTTGTGTTTTATTTCATACATTGATGAACATGTATAGCTCCATGAGGAGCTAAACCCCTTGTGGGTATTCGGACTTGTAAATTCTAGGGTTATCATGTTTGTTCGACATTGTTATTATGCTTTTCCATTATTGATGAATAAGAATTGAGTTTCAATCTTGATTTTATTTTGCTATTGTTTTCCCTTAGATGTGACACTATGGTTGAGAGCAATCTAGGTTTTCCTTTGGAGGTGTGACAACTCCTATAGGATTAGACTATTCAAGATTGAAGAGGGTTGAGAGGGAGAGTTGTGAGGTAGCAATGTACCCCTTTCCCTTCCGGTGTGATTTCTCCCTACCTCCGTTTCCTTAATTTATTAGCGGTCAAGATAGAGTGAAGTGCTAGGTAGATAAACTCCCCTGGGGCTTAGTTACGCAAGTAACAGAGTGAAGGGTTGAAGTGAATCCTATGCACTGGGGCTTAATCTAGACTAGGGTTCTTCCTCCTGGACCAAAGGGTTAGAACTACACATAGGAACAGGTTTAATCACTAGGAATCCCTAGAGCTTAATGCAATCCCACGTAGTGTGAGGTTTAGGTAGATGTACTCCCCTGGGACTTAATCGTGCGAGCGATAGAGTGAAGGGTCGATGTGAATCCTAATACCGGGGCATAATGTTGGGGTTAGTCACGGTTGACCTTAGGTTTGGGACCGTGAGTCCAAGGATTTCCTCGACTCAATTAGCATCAATAGGAAGGTATAATAGCATAGTCTTGCACTAGAAGCATAGATCCTAGAGGTAACTTGTCCGGATACCCCACTTCATTCATTGTTAAATCCTCCTTAATCTCTTTTTCTTGCACTCTCTAATCTTTCGCCTCTCTCTATTTAATTTCCTGTCTTTTAGTATAGTTGTTCTCACAATTCACACACGAATCGATTATTACTTTTCCGTACTTCGCATAGTTTTAATAGTGAAATCTCATACTCTAACTCCCTATTCCCTGTGGATTCGACTACCCTCTCACTGGAGTAACTTTTATTACTTCGACAAACCTGTGCACTTGCGTGATACACGCAAGGGGTCGTGTCAGGGTCTAAGTATCTTGAAACACCGCCATTCAAGACCAACTGGAGGCCATTATAATACAAACCGAACGACAAAGAAGATTCTTGATACAGGTTTCTATTGGCCGTCATTATTTCAAGATACCCAGAAATTTATACAATCATGTGATAGGTGTCACCGGGTGTTAGCGGGTTGGAATCAAGCTTTTAAAGTATTTGATGTGTTGGAGATTGATTTTATGGGACCCTTCCCAAGCTCCCATGGGTACAAATTCATCCTCGTGGTGGTTGACTATGTATTTATATGGGTGGAAGCTTTAGCCTTACAAACAAGTGATGCAAGGGCGTGGTAAAATTCTTGAAGAAATTATTCTCCAGATTTTGTGAACCCCGGGCAATCATTAGTGATAGAGGCACTCACTTCTGTAATGCTTAATTTGTAAAAATCTTGAAGTGTTATGGCGTCTCCTACAAAATGGTAACGCCGTACCACCCGCAAACCAGTGGTCAAGTGGAAGTGTCTAACAGGGATTTAAAATGAATTCTAGAGAAAACGGTTGCGTAAAATAGAAAAGATTGGATAGAACTTCTGGATGACTCTCTCTAGGCATGTAGAACCGCATACAAGACTCCTAAAGGAACCACTCCATATAGGCTAGTCTATGAAAAAGCCTGCCACTTACCTGATGAACTTGAGCATAAAGCTTATTGGGCTATTAAAGTTCTAAATTTTGATTCTACTCTTGCGGGTAATAAGAGGAAGTTCCAACTGAATGAACTGGATGAATGGCACTCCACGGCATATGGGAATTCGAAACTTTACAAGGAAAAAGTAAAAGAGTACCATGACAAGCATATCAAGCACCCAAACAATTTCAAGAAAGAGACCAAGTGTTGCTATTCAATTCCAAGTTGAAATTATTCCCAGGGAAGCTCAAATCACACTGGTCAGGTCTATACAAAGTCACTTAAGTCTTCCCACATGGAACAGTAGAGGTAACCCACCCAGAAAAAGGCACTTTTAAGGTAAATGGACAACAATTAAAATTATATTTCAAAAACAACAATCCAAAGATGACCGGGGGTAGCATCAAGCTCTTTGAACCCCCGTGAGATAAGTGACAAGTTATGCCAGGCTCGTGACGTTAAACAAGTGCTTCTTGTAAGGCAACCCAAGCATTCGAGGCTTTACTCTTCATTTTTCATATTCTAGGGTTTAGTTTTATCATTCTTGAAGTCATTATGGTTGTGTATTATTTATGTGAATAAATCCATGCTCGCATGCCTTGTGTATTTTTCTCGTCATCTTTCTTGTGGTTTAATCGATAACCATCTTTAGAAATGCATATTTTTAGTGTATTTCATGCATTATATTGAATTTTAAATCATTTCATTCATATTTGGAGGAGTCTCAAACCAATACCTAACTTCACTCAAGTGTTTGGAGAAAATGGGATTGAAAACGAAGAAAAGGGCCTAAGCTATACGACCTCCATGAGGCCTGCATGGAGGCCACATAGTGCAAACTTGAGAGGTTTGCTTAGGCCGTATGGTCTCCATGCAGCCGCATGGAGGCCGCATGAGGCAGGCATGGGAAGTTTTGGTCCCTTAATGTCTTCTTCTCCTACGAGCTCTTCTCTTTCTTCTTTTCACCTTTCTTCCAACAGATTCTCCCCCTCTTTTCTCACTCATTACTCAACCAAATCTATTCATTTTTTCTTCAAAAACTCCTCACCTCATTGGGACTTAGATCTAATGGTTTGCCAAAGGTTTAACTCAAGTTTTCTCAAGTTTTTGTCAGTAAGCTCTTTGATGCCCTAGTTTTATCTTTTTGATTTTTCTTCCATTCTTGGAGCTTATTTGTGGATATTTTCAAGTATTTGGCTTGGTTTTTGTGGTGTGATTGTCATGGATGAAGTTTCCCATGAATATATGTAAATTGTTTTTGATTTTCATGTTTATGGGGAGGTTCTTTCCAAGTGAACAGTATCCATACGGCCCCATACGACCGTATGGTTACTTTCCATCATTTTATCAAATTTTTCTTCATCTTTTACACCACATTTTGAGTTGTTTTGTATTCCTTTAAGCTTGATTGGGTTTATATATATTATAGGAATGCCTAACATCAAGAAACTCGCCTCAAAACGTCCAAAAAACACAATGGCAACCACCGAAGATTCTCACTTTAAGTATACTCATCATAGGGAAAAATATGAGATTTTGAAGACCAAACCTTTTGGCACCTTCCATCACATAGAATGGGATATTTTAGAAACTCTTCATATAGATGAACAAGTGAAAGAGTTATTCTCACATGGTGATTGGGAGAATTTGTCCTCAATCGATTACCCAACCTATTACCAATCAACTTTAGAGGTTTTGAGCATTTTCGGGGCACACCAAGACCACCTACAATACCGAGCAATGACTAATTCTTCTTTTGAGCATGGACACTTAACTTTTATTTCCGTAGTTTGTTATATTATTTTCTGCATGTGTGTTTGTTTGGTACTATTAATTTGGCAAGGGTTCTACCATACCAACTGATAAGTGCTCGTGTTATAGTAATGCGAAGTGTTATTATCTTGCAATGAACATTGATTTAATCAGATTTTATCACTAAAAAGTGTGCATTTGTTTACTTTTGTGCATTGTAGGGTTGTGAAGATAAATTGAAGAAAAGGAACGAAGTTAGATCGTATTCGTTGTTGTGGGGAGTTTTCGGACTAAGCAAGGAACAAGGCATGGGCATAGACTTGTGAGTGTGTGCCAACCTTCTTTGGAGGGGCACAAAGGCAGTCACATTCACAATAAGTCTAGCTCGTGTTAACAAGAAGAACTCTGCCAATAAGGATACTTGAAGTAATCGGCATGGTCTACCGTTGGTTATGTGCCCAATTCAACGGCCTCGATGAAGAACGATGAATTTGGGAGCATTTCGGCACAATTGCTATAGCAGTACTGTGGTAAGTTACTATTCACTATCTGCCGAAAATCAGCAAATCAGCAACTTCACACGGGCGTGTGGAAATTCCACACGGCCGTGTAAAATTCCGATTTCAGCAAATTTAAAGCCGCAACTCAGCATTATAAAAGGCCATTTTGGAGATTGTTTTTGGATCTTTTTGGATTTCTTATGACCTAATTTCTGGGGAGGCGCGGCTAGGGTTTGGAGAGGACTTCATGGAGGTTTGGAGCGCGTCATCAGCGTCGACATCAACGTCCGGTGACCGCACAAGACCACGGCCACATCTCACACAAGGGGGTTTTCATCTATGCTTTCAATTTGTTTTCAATTTTATATTTTGATGGATTTGTATAGCTTCATGAGGAGCTAAACCCCTTGTGGGTATCCGGACTTGTAAACCCTAGGATTATTATGTTTCTTTGACATTGTTATTATACTTTTCCATTATTGATGAATAAATTCGAGTTTCAATCTTAATTGCTTCTTGTAATTGTTTTCCCTTAGCCGTGACACTAGGGTTGAGAACAATCTAGGTTATCCTTTGGAGGTGTGACAACTCCTATAGGGTTAGACTACTTAAGATTGAAGAGGGTTGAGAGGGTGAGTCGTGAGGTAGCGGAACGTCCTCTATCCTCTCCGCTGTGATTCTCCCTACCTTCGTGTTCCATGATTTCTTAGCAGTCGAGATAGAGTGAAGTGCTAGGAGAGGAACTCCCCTGGGGCTTAGTTGCGCGAGCAATAGAGTGAAGGGTTGAAGTGAATCCTAGTACTGGGGCTTAATTGAGACTAGGGTTCTTCCACCTCGACCAAAAGGTTAAAACTATACATAGGAACCGGGTTTATCACTAGGAATCCCTAGAACTTAAAGCAATCCCACGTAGTGTGAGGCTTAGGAAGACGGACTCCCCTAGGGCCAAGTTGACATGTCAACGAGAGCCAAGGGTTGTAGTGAAAACCTAATGCCGGTGCATAGTATTGGGATTAGTCACGGTTGACCTTAGGTTTGGGACCGTGTGTTTAAGGATATCCTCGACTCAATTAACATCAATATGAAAGTATAATAGCATTGTCTTGCACTAGAAGCATAAGTCCTAGGGGTAGCTTGTCCAGGTACTCATCTTTTCTCATTGCTTGTCCTTCTCTATTTACTCCTCTTGCACTCTCTTACCTTCCATTCTTCTATTTTTAATCTTGTTTTTATTAATTGCTTTCACACTCACTCATTGATTTCTTTCCACACATCGCACTAGCTACATAGTGAATACTTTTATCTCAAATCCCTATTTCCTGTGGATACGACTACCCACTCACCAGGGTATATTATTACTTCGACAACCCGTGCACTTTCGGGCCCCTGTACCAAGCTTTTGTAGAACTTCGTTTGCTTTTATTTAGTATGTGTGTCTGACTACTCCATAAAGTTTAATCTTTGCATTTAATTTTTCTTGTAATGATGATGTGCCCTTTTTGCCTTGCAGGGCATTAAGGGAAGTTTGGTGAGCCTCTCCACATTCAATGGAGACCGGACCTGACATGTATAGCTCGCCACACCTTATGTTCGGGTCACACATCGCTAGCTGCACAACATGAATCGGGGAAGTTTGTTTTCACCCTCTTTTGTTTTCATTACTTATTATACCATGATTTTTATGATTAGTGTAGATTGAGGACAATGTACAACACTAGGTTTGTGGATGGGTGTATTCCATGTATTAGGGTCATTATGTACATTCTAGTGTTATCGATGATGGATCTATTCATTCTTGTGAGATTCTTCTAGCATGGAAAAATGATTGAGGTGAGTTATACAGTTTTTGAGCTCTATTGAATCCTATTTCACCTCTAGTATTGTCATATGCACTGAATTTTTTGTTGATCCCGTGGGAATAGCCAGCATGACTACTCTAACTCCCTTGTATGCTTAACACACAACTTTGAGTACTTGGCCTTAGAATACTAAGTTCTATCCTTCAATGAACTCTTAAGAACTTCTAATCTTTTTGAGCTGGTCCTAGTTTTGTGGCATGTAGAGTAGTCTAAAAACATGATCTAGGGTGAATGTAAAAAAAAAAGAAGTGAAAAAGATAAAGAAAAAGGAGTCTATGTCAGCATTCCTCTGCTAGTGAAGCATGAATGCATCTATGTAGATCTGTAATCGAGTAGTTGAGTGACTTTTGTGCCTAGCCAGCATATGCACCCTCTAGAAAAATTTCTGTGCAGTCTACATTAGTTGGACTAATATATATATATATATATATATATATATATATGAAAATAAAAAACCGTAGTGATCTTTTGACTGCCTACTTGATGTTTTAAGAAGAAAAGGGATTTAGTTTCAAGTTCAAGAGTTAGAAGGATCTTACTTGCTTATTGAAGTAGCACTTAGTACTTTAAAACTTAGTATTCTTTGTACGTAGAGTGATTGGCATCTAGAGCTGTAGTGATTGAAGTCATTAGGCTAGAGCAGATTAGGGCAAATCAGATAGAAGATTCACACATAGGGCACAGACATATAAAAGGTTAGACAGGATCTTTCTGTTGTGCTTACTGATTATAACTCAATATCTATGTATCATTGTCCATTGCTTTTAGACTCTTGTATTTATTCCAGCTAGAGATAGTACATTTAGCCACTTATCTTTCTCTTTTGTTTTTCATAATTTGTTTGCTTGGGGACAAGCAAACGCTTAGGTGTGGGATATTTGATAAGTGTCTAAATGTATATATTTTATTATATGTATTTTATATGCTTAGCATGTATTTTGTTGAGTATTAGTGTCTGTTGTATGATTAATTGAGTATTATTTGCTTTGTAGGGCATGGAGAAGCCACGAAGAACACGAGGATACGATTAGGACATAAAAGAGAAGAAAACCAAGGTGTAGACTATAGCGTATTACTGTAGGAGGAATAATGTACCAATTTTACTATAGCGGATACTGTAGCACCTGGATGATTTTTTGGACAGAGAGTATGGCCTAGTTCATGCGGCCTCCATACAGGCCGCATGAAGACCGTATGGATCTTGTCAAGCCATGAATGCTCCTAGTTTTGATCCTAATTCGCGCCCCATATGATCCCCATATGGCTCGTATTGTTAGTGTAAGCCTTAGGCCCAATACATTGTAAGAACTCTTATTATTTGGATAATTATTATGAGGCATTATTTTATCTATTATTATTTCTGTGCATAGTTAATAAGATAAAATATCCTTGAATATTGGTTCTGCTCAAGTTATCAATTGCGTGATTTGGATAGTAAAATCTTGAAGCATAAACTAGAATAATATTCTAAATGTCCCTAGTCGATTATTTTTATGGGAATGAAAATAAATTAAGACTAGTATGTCTTTTGTGAGATGGCCTTGTTTTATGGGTCATAGGATATGGGATATCAATCAAAGGACAAAGATACATGTTAGAGAACAGTGTACCTGGATCTATCCGCTCTTGAGAACACTACATGGTTGTAAGGTCATAAGTGTTTTTCTCAAGCAATTCTTGTACTAGAATCCTTCGACCTGAAATCACTATGGATCTCCGATGAATCCTTACATGCTTTGACTTACGCCTAACATCATTCGTAACTGAGTGGTAAGTATGGGTATGATTGGGCATGTCACGATTCATGCTGAGAGACATGAGTGAAGTGAAGGAATTATCCCTCTCTGTAGAGAGAGTGAATATCACCGGGCATTTGATTAGTAAGACTGAGTAGTGCGTGGCCACGACCAAGGGAAATGATAAGAGTTATCATTTACTCGACCTAGTCAGTTCATTAAGAGATAAAAAAATTAATTAGCATTAAAATAAGGGTGACTTGCTCTATGCCTTATACTAATTAAGATATTCAGCGGCAAAGGATTGTATGAGGTTGTGATAGGTTCCGTTAATTCTCGAAATTGACCTTTATTTAATATTGGGTAATCGTATTATCTTGCTAGAGAATAATTATGATTTATGAGCGTTAAAATTGTTTAAGCTCATTGTCAATGTTAAATGGACCTACAAGATCGTACACTAAGAATGCTGGGATCAAGGTTCAATATTTGTTACTTATTGGACCACCTATTTAGAGTTTTGGTGAAAAAACTAAATTAGGTGGAGCGAATAGCTTATTTGGGTTGGGTCTTATTAAGTGTTGATCCAATCTAATCAATTTGGTTAATTAAAATGATTTAATTAATCAAGTAAAGAAGAGATTCCTAATTTGATTAGGAGTGAAGGGTTTTTTTTTTTTGTAAATTAGGGTTTTGGATTTCCAATATAAATAGATGGTCTAACCCTAATATGCAATAGAGAGAAAAATAGAGTGATTGAGAGATTGTCTCTCAAGAAACCCTACCTACCACCGTCGGATCCCGCCGCTGCCGTGCCTACAACCCCTTTTTCTTTTGAATCTCGGGTGCTTGCTATTCGAACCAAGAAACAAGTGTTGTTTCTTGCGGTACTAGCATACCTGCTTGATTCCCAGAGGCGTTCGTGTGTACGTGATTGTAGAGGGGAGTCCCGATTCGCAGTCCCTTTTTGATTTTAGAGAAACAAGGGTACGTTAAGAATTGGCATCAAAAGAAAGGTATAACATTTAATTATCTATTTATTTAGAATTTAATCATAGTTCTGGCATGCATTAGGGTTTTATCATGATTACTTGTCATTAAAATTTTGTTATCCGCTGCGTATTGGCATGTATTTTCACGTGATAATTCCCTTGTTAGAGTGATAAGATTCCAACAGTATACCCCAGAGATTTAAAAGCACACTTTTAGGGCAAGAAAGGGAGTTCTTTGGCCAACACTTGAAAAGCAGAAGAGGAAGAACGAAGACATTTTTTGGAGATGACATTTGACAGGGACCCAAAAGTGCACAAGTTATCGAAGTAATAAAATACCCTGGTGAGTGAGTAGTCGTATCCACAGGGAATAAGGATTTGAGATATAAGTATTCACTATTTAGCTAATGCGATATGCGAAAGGAAATCAATGAGTGAGTGCGAGAATAATTAGTAAAAGCAAGAATTAAAAGAGAAGTGTGGAAGATGAGAGAGTACAAGTAAGAGTAGAAGAGTAGGACAAGCAATGAGAGAAGATGGGTATCTGGACAAGCTACCCCTAGGACTTATGCTTCTAGTGCAAGACAATGCTATTATACCTTCCTATTGATGTTAATTGAGTCGAGGAGATCCTTAAACACACGGTCCCAAATCTAAGGTCAATCGTGACTAATCCCTTGACTCTCGTTGACCTGTCAACTAAGCCCTAGGGGAGTTCGTCTTCCTAATCCTCACACTATGTGGAATTGCTTTAGGTTCTAGGGATTCCTAGTGATAAACCCGGTTCCTATATGTAGTTCAAACCCTTTGGTCTAGGTGAGAGAACCCTAGTCTAGATTAAGCCCCAATACTAAGATTCACTACAACCCTCCACTCTGTTGCTCGTGCAACTAAGCCCTAGGGGAGTTTATTTCCTAGCACTTCACTCTATCTTGACCGCTAATGAATCATGGAACACAAAGGTAGGGAAAATCAAATCGGAAGGGAAAGGGAACGTTCCGCTACATCACGACTCACCCTCTCAACCCTCTTCAATCCTAAGTAGTCTAACCCTATAGGAGTTGTCACACCTCCAAAGGATTACCTAAATTGTTCTCAACCCTAGTGTCACGCCTAAGGGAAAACAATAACAAAATAAATCAAGATTGAAACTTACTTTTATACATCAATAATGGAAAAGCATAATAACAATGTCAAAGAAACATAATAGTCCTAGTGTTTACAAATCCGAATACCCACAAGGGGTTTAGCTCCTCATGGAGCTACACAAATCCATCAATGTAATAATAAGAACACAAATTGAATGCATAGATGAAAACCCTCCTTGTGTGCGATGTGGCCGTGGTCTTGTGCCGCCATCGGACGTTGATGTCGACGCCGATGATGAGCTTCAAACCTCCACGAAGTCCTCTCCAAACCCTCGCCGTTCCTCTCCAGAAGTTAGGGCAAAGAAGAGCCAAAAAGATCCACAAAATAGTCTCCAAAACGGGCTTTTATAATGTTGAGTCGCGGCTGAAATTTGAACTTATCGGGATTTCACACGGCCGTGTGAACTTTCTGGTTTTCTGAATTAAGGCTGAAAATGAACAGTAGCTTGCTACAGTATTTTGCTATAATGCTGCTACCGCTCCCGAATTCGTCGTTCTTCATCGAGGCCGTTGAATTGGGCACACAATCCACGGTAGATCATGCCGATTGCTTCAAATCTCCTAATTTGGTGAAGTTCTCCTTGTTAGCACGAGCTAGACTTATTGTGAATGTGATTGCTTTTGTGCCCCTCCAAAGGAGGTTAGCACACACTCACAAGTCTATACTCATGTCGTGCTCCTTGCTTAGTGCGAGAGTCTTCCCAACAATGGCGAACACGGTCTAACTTCGTTCCTTTCCTTCACTTTATCTTCACAACCCTACAATGCACAAAAGTAAACAAATGCACAATTTTTAGTGATAAAATCTGATTAAATTAATGCTTATTGCAAGATAATAACGCTTCGCATTACTATAACACGAGCACTTATCAACATTCTTGGGCTAGAGAAGAGGCAAGGGTTATATCATTCAAGGGAGAGCTCCATTGTCTAGGGAGGAAGGTTCTAGGACCGGGAAGTGGCATTCAGCTAGGGGAAGTGTCATTCAACACTTCTTGGATGAGGGAAGCATCATTTTGCTGGATCTCTATCTCCTTCTTCATCATTTCAACTAGGGAGTATCAGCTAGGAACTTTTTTCATGTTTTTTCTTTGCTTTCTTGTTTATACTTGTATGATGGCACACTAGAACCCCAAGGCTACCAGATGTTGGTGAACCTTGGGGTGTTCATCATGTATTTTGGATGATCTTTACTTAATTATAATGCTTGGGTTGATTTATGATTTAGTTCATTGTACTTCATGCCTAGAACTACTCAATGGAGAGATCCGTAGTTTTTTCTTGAGTTATACACGTCAATGTGATCTACTCGCGTGTATTAGATCTTAATGAACTAAAAGGGGTTACATGTATCGATATACCGAGAAATTGGATGTCCGTAGCCCTCCAATCTATAAGGATAAACTTAGGTTAAGCATACCCTTATCTTAGGATCTCCTTGTACTTAATGTAGTCATAGGAGTGTTGGTTAGGAAAAAATTCCAATCAATATTTATATGGGATTAGGGTTCAATCATCAAGAGATTGAGATTGATCTAATCTAGAGATCCTTCGGTCTAAATCACCAATGCCATCGTTTGTTATTCATCCTTGTATCATGATGACCCCTGAAGGGGATCAACATCCATGGGCCTTTGTATTTTACTGTACCTCTTGCAACTTCTTACTTTGTTCTTTAAATTTGTATAGCTGGATCGTATTTATTTTCTTACATCTAGTAGAGTAAACTCTCTTATTTAAGATGTTAGGTTAGATAGTAAGTGATGAAGGAGTAATAGTAGATCCTTAGCTCCGTGGAATACGATCCTCGTTTCTTTACACGAAGTATTACTTGGTGATTCTGTACACTTTCGAAGAGCACATTAGTAAGCCACACTACTACATAACTGCACTTATGCAGCGGTCATAAACCGCTGCAAAAGACCTTAAAACCGCTACATAAGCGATATTGTAGCGGTTTGGCAACCGCTGCATCTGCTTCCACTATAATAGGTTATTGCAATGGTTCTATACATCCTATTGTAACGGTTTTACACTGTTGCATAAACAGACAGTTCTAATTGGCACTAGTTTTTGCAGCGGTTTTAATTATGTAGCAGTTGCTTCAAATACTGCAGTGGTTTAGTTTGCAATGGTTATTTTATATAATGCAGCGGTTTCACAATACTTACTGCAGCGGTTTGTTAATATATTTTGTAGCGGTTTTGGAATATATATTGCAGCGGTTTGAGAATAACTATAGTAGCGGTTTGTTAATATATATTGTAGTGGTTTTAGAATGTATTTTGCAATAGTTTTGAAATAGCTATAGCAGCGGTTGTGTACAAATTATTATAATGGTTTCATCTAATCTATTGCAGCGGTTTACAATATCTCCTGCAACAGTTAATAAAATCTATTGTAGTGGTTTATAATCTTGTACCATTTTACAAATAATAATTTTAATAATTCAATTCAATAAAATAATAACATTATCAAACATCATCCAAAAATATAATAAACACTTAGATCCAACAACATCACAATAAAATTGACGAAAATATTCACATAATATCGACGGGCAGAGCCATTGACATTGATTCCGCCAAGTTCTCGCTGAAGCTGCTTCACATAATATTTCGATCGACGGGAAAAGTTTATTCTATCCCTCCTCTCCTTTGGTATGTCCTCAACTGAACATTCTTTGAATCCTCGTCTCACAAACCTATACCATATTTTAACAACAACAACAATAACAACAATAATAGTCACGCACATCCTTTTGAACAACCGCATGACAAAGGTGCTTCAATATATACCTACCAAGAAAAACAAGGAACATTTGGATATTTGAATAATTGAATATAGTCAAAATATAACTTGTATTACAAAATATTTTCATGGTTTAGATGCTATTTCTTCCTAAAATAACTACTATTTCATGTTTTTAGGCCCTTGATTATCCATCAGATTTCCCTTAAGGGAAATGCATTTACCAATATCTAGTAAATCCAATAAATTTTTGAGACGAGATTAGCTAATACTCTTTCCATTCCTGAATAAGTAAGTGAAATTTTAGGAAGGAAACTTTGCTCTTGGAAGGATGTTTTAGAAAAAGAAGATAGCACTTCAACTTTTCTTCCGACTTTACCCTTGCTTCAATAGTTCTCAGACTCCTTAAATTCCTAAACTCAACTGTGCCAATTTTATCTAACTTGCTCATTAAAATTATCAAACTCCTTAAAATATCAAACTCTTTAAAACAATCAACTTCTGAGACACAAAATTAAATGAGATGTGTGAGAGTGATGTTGTGTGGGCGAGAATTAGTACAGTAATAATTGGGAGTATTTTCCCTAATAGAGTATTTTAATAAAAATGTCCTATGATTTAGGCTATTAAATGTTCTCCTTAATCCTAATACTAAAACATTAGAAGGACACTTAGTTGGGAATGGAGGGAGCATTACCAAATGCCCGCTCAATAGACTGATTTTATTCAGTGTGAATGAAGGAAGGACACTTAGAAACAAAGACATGTTGCTCTGACTACAGAAATTTTTATGTAGTGGCAACATAGAGAGGCCAAGAGAAATATAAAAGCAACAGCTAGAATCTACAAGCTATGGCCATTAGATTCCATAGAACAAGCAAAACTAAAATATTAAATAAATTGACATATGTACTGAAGAAAAAACTTGTTGAAAATTTGTGTCATCATTCAAGATTTCAAGGTCAAGTAGCATACCAATCTGCAGTCCGGGTTGTAAGCAGGAAAAGTTTCTCTAAGCCAAGGGATGATGCCTTCTTTTCGACATATTCTGCACATACTATGTTTTCTTAATTTAGCAACATACAAGGAAACATCTAACTTAATGAAACTGTGGTCTACCCACTTTTTGTCCAAAAAGCAAAAAAGAAAAAAAGGGAGATTACAAGTGCATCATCTAAGTAAAAGCTGACAAGCCTTCACAAAGTGATTCAAGCAGTACTACCAACATATTTAAAAAAAAGTCATGTAATGCCTAATTCTTTTAATAAAGCAATATCAGTATCTTATGATGATGGCTACCCAACTTCATTATGACATTGATCACTCTGGTTATGCCACAGGAACATGTTATCATGTATGGTACAATACCTAATAGCGGTAAGATAACAACTTATCTCGACATATTGCCTGCATATCAATATATAAAGGAATCAAAAACATTTTCACTGTCAGGTCTTATCTGGTGTATCATTCAGATTGGGTATGTAGTTTTAGTCATACCATTGGGAGAACACAAATTATCTACACCAGTTTTAAGGAAGATAAGCCTAAAATTAGCCTGTATATGTTCTATTTCATCTTGATTTCGGACTTTCCAGTTTCATACTTGTATGGAATAAATCAAATTCCCTTTTGTGTGGTGTATAGATGGCAGTGAATTGCATTATAAAGCCCCTTCATAAGCCATTGAGATAGGGTAGGTTCAAATGCTCTGAAGTCAAGAATAAAATCATCAGATAAAAGGCTGAATTTGACAGAGCAAAATGGTACAAGGAAATGTATGCAATGGCATATAAATGGAAAAATTTAAGTTCACCACACTACCATGCTTGTAGGGCTTTTCAATCAATCAAGCTAATAGCTTGATTTCAAGGCTTCAAGCTAGATAAACGCTCCAACTCGGCTTGAAATATCAAGAATTTGAACTGAACTAAAGGTTTATTTTTTAGCGCGAAATTAAGCTCGATCAAGCTCACTCAATCGCTTGAAATTTATAAATATGTTATAATTTTTATATATTCATAATATTATATTGTTATCCATTATATTTTTATATTGAAAATATTATATAATCCATATTGATTTTTATTAAAAACAAACTTGAACTATAAATAATGTTTTAGTTTTGAGCTAAATCGAGTTGAATTTGAATTCCTGAAAATTAATTGATTAAATTTTAATTTTGAGCTAATTTGGCCTGGCCTTAAGCTTTCAAAATTAATCAAGCCGAGCTTGAACAAACCTTTTTGAGCTAGCTACTCAATTATGAACCAAAGCCCAGCTACTCAATTTCAAGCCGAGCTCTTAGTAGGCTCAGCCCAAATCAAGCATGGCTCATTTACATCCCTACATGCTTGATCTCAATGAAGGCTATAAAGTCATCAATTGCATGAGAAATTATGTCAGTACAGTGATCATAGGATAAAGTTATCTATGTATTAGCTTAAAGCCATCACTTGAACTATTTTTGCTGAAGCTAAAAATAATAATAATAAACCTTGCTGACCCTTATCATATTTTAATAAGCATACCAAGCAATTTGTCCCCTTGCCCATTCCCACGACATTATGGAGACACAGCAATAGCTACAACTTCACCACACTTCTCCTTGACATAAGGAAAGAGAGCCACACAAGCAATGATCGAGCCATCTCTTTCCACAACTATGAAGGAATCTAATGTTTGAAGAAGCTGAAATCACAATAGTATAATAAAAGCATGTTGGTACCCATGCTCGGCCATGGATACAAGTAAAAATAATATAATAGACAGTAAGCATGTCTAAGATATAAAAAAAAGTGCATGGAAATACAAATGAATTTAGGGAAAAAAAAATGAAGGACATAGACCTCTTCATCAGTCCTTTGAACCAATGTCCTAGAAACCTCTAAAGGCTGAATAAGTTGTCTTATTCCAGGAAGATCTATCACTGTAGCAGTCCAAGTTCCCTCATAAACACCGTTGGCATGAATGACAAAAGAATGCAACAATAATTTACATTGTCGAGTATTTAAGCTGTTTTTTCAAGAAACCCATTTCTTAGAGAAAAGAACAGATTTCATATTAATTGTTCAAGCTTTTCATAACTAGACATTAAGTTATAATATAGGTTATCCAAATGAAATTATCAGAAAAATGGGATACATCCTAATCAGAGAAGATGGTTTCTTACCTAGCAATCATTGACCCAACTCCATCTCTTGTAAGCAATTCAAGAAGCAAAGCCCCATGTTCGGAACCATCTAGTAGATGAACCCTTTGAACTCCACCCCGACTAGGAAAAAATTAATTGCCTGAATGAAGAATGCAGGCAAGCTAATGAAAAGATCTATGAAGAAGACAATGAGCCACAGGTTGAAGACTGTTCCTCCAATAATTTTGCAAGAAATTTACATGGCAATGAATATGCCTGTGGACAAAATACAATGAAAAGGAATCGTTAAATCTAGCTTTTTGCTAAGAGAGCTCCTCTCTAAAAAGAAGATCCAAGCTTCGTCAAACAAAATTTAAAGTACCTCTTTTGGGTTAATCCTAGCTCATCTTAACTGTAAGTCTGTAATAACTAATGTCTCATGCTGTAATAAAACCCAAAATTTTGAGAGCATTTCCTACTGTTCAGGAACTTAGCATTGGAAAAACACTCATCAGGGCTGCAAGGAAAAAAAACATTTTTTCATTAAAAGAAATCACATATTGACATTTATTCAATGCAAATCACCATAGATTTCAAGTTTATTTATCTCTTAAAATGCCCTTAACAATCGAAATTATGAAATAAACTGGCTCGAAATAACAATGTACTTTGATTTCAAGCCTTGCTTACAGAATCACGCAACTGTATCCAATTTTCCCATATCTAGCCACACATCAATGATAACATATCCGGAAAAAAGATAAATACTTGAAGAATGCTATCCAAATGAGGGCTATCCATGATCTCCCCCGATATCACCACCACGAACATACCACCCCGGTGGCCTCTAATGTACGGCCAAGCCTGTTGGAACCACAAAACGAACAGCTCGTTCTCCGAGAACGAATCACCAGAGGAAACAATCTCCCGAACCGCATCATCCAAAACACACCCAATCGATAGCCCTCTAATCCGCAAAGATCTTGGCCTCGAGAGGCAAGGGGGCATCCATGAAGCCATGAATCGAGGGTTACGCTTGGGAACCAGCATTCCTCTAGGAGATTGGGCGGAGATCAATGGCGGAGCGCACGATGAGGCCATAGCGGCGAAGCACTTGCGAAATCAAATACCATAGAGAAGAAATAGAAATGATACCAGACTAGATCCAGAGACGATCGACCACAGCAAGACGAGGGAGAAGAACGGGCCGCCAAAATGCGAGAGAGAAGAAGAGGGTCAGAAGAGAGAGAGAGAGAGAGAGAGAGAGGTTTCTATTTAATTGGTTTTTTCACATAACCCCACAAAAATTAATTTTATTAAAAAATATTTTATAAAAATATGTTTATAGATATAAATTTATTTAAATTATATTAAAGAATTATATAAAATCTTAAATGTGAGAAATTTTATTTAAAATTTATTAAAAAAATTTATTAATAACACATAATATTTAATAATGTTTAAATAAAATATTAATATTTAAATTCATTTCTAGTACCTTTCTATTAGAAAGAGATTAGTTACGGATATTTTCTAATTTTTAATAATATTTTAATAAAATATTAATTTTTAATACTATTTTAATAAAATATTAATTTTTACAATTTTGATAAATCATATTTTTAAATGTCGGTTCGGAAGCTGTTGTTATTAAAATTTTATTTAAAACGATTGTTATTCCGTTGTTGCAATTACAAACAAAAAAAAAAAAAATCTGTTTCTAACATTCTTTTTCTAAATAGTAACTTTCTTATAATGTGACATCCAGAGAAGGAGAGGCAACCGGAGAAAGAGAACGAGTTTGGCGGGGACCTCGGTAGGGATGGGCGGAGGAGATGCGACGGGGATCTCAGTGCGAGGGTTTGCGAAATTTTCTCAACTCAAACGTTTAGGAAAATAATTGCATGGCATTAAATGTATGACTAAATTTTCTCAACAAAATTATAAGAATTTGGGAAAATAATTGCATGCCTTTAATTGTATGACTAAATTTTCTCAACAAAATTATAAGGGTTTGAAAAAATAATTATAATATGCATGTTTTAAGATAAATAAATATTTTATAAATAAAGATTAAAATATGAATAATTATTTTAAGATAAATTGCTGCTTTATATTATTAATATATAGTAATAATAATTAAAATTAAGTTATTTGAGCACAATAAAAATATTTAAGTAAATTATTCATTATATAAATTACAATTATATATATTATGCATGTTCTCTATTAAATATAAAATTATTATATACATATCATGCCATATATATTTTTACACAATATTAATTATATAAAATACAATATATATTTTTACACAATATATAATTATTTGCAATTAAGAAACTTAAGCATTTTTGTCACATATGCAGCGGTTCTGAAAAACCATTGCCTATCATAACACATACGCAGCGCTTATAAAAAACCGCTGCTTATCATAACCAATAGGCAACGATTATTACAAACCGCCTGCAATAAAATGCATATGCAACGGTTTTGAACTGCTGCTTTTGTTAACATTTGCAACGACTGTATAACCGCTGCATATTTATCCTAATATGCAGCGGTTTTTGTAACGGTTTGCGTCAAATGTAACACTTACTTGGAAAATTGCCTGTAATGATATAAAATCGCTACAAAAATGCTGCACTAGATAGCATATTGTAGCAGTTTCATAACCGCTGCATAAGTACAGTTATGTAGTAGTGCCACCGGTATGCCAAATCTCTCAAGCTGAATGGAAAAAGTCACAATCTAATCGCGTCATTTGTCACTGTGCCAATCTTGAATGTCAAACATATCTACAAAAATTTTAAGAGATGGGCATTTTGGTCTTCATGCTCTAGGCCATCAAACTGATAAGAGTTCTGAATCATCCCAATAGTTCTGGCTTTGATTTTGAAGATGTTAGCTGTGGCTTGCACACTGAATTCTTCCCCTATAAACTACGACCTCTTATACTCCGATATTGTTCGTTTTTATTTAGCCATGGTTGTAGATTTTGCACTATCACTATCTCTATCCACTTCCACAACTGGCCTCTTCCGGATTCTTCTCAACAACGTTAGGGCTTTCTTTGGTTCACTGCTTCCTTCTACTAAATCTGTAGTATTAGATCTAGTCATGTATAGTCATCCGTAGAATAAAGTAACTGCAATAAGTCTTCAACATTGTATGGGTATAATAATAATATATATGCTATTAAAAAGAATTGGCTAAACCACTAAGCTACAAGTTTTCTTATATCTCTCGACTATGGTTCCGTGGCAACTGTACCAAAAACTTGACAGACACTTTCCTATTGGTGTTGGGTGTGTGAAAATATGAATATATGATTATATAAGTATGCAAGTACCCAATAAAATATCTTAATCAAGTCTGTAATGCCACAAGGGGTTTAGCTCCTCATGGAGCTATACAAATCCATCAAAATATAAAAGTGAAAACAAATTGAAAGCATAGATGAAAACCCCTTTGCGTATGATGTGCCCGTGGTCTTGTGCGGCCACCGCATGTCAATAACGATGCCGATGATGCGCTTCGCTCCTCCACGAAAGTCCTCTCCAAACCCTAGGCGCAACCCTCCAGAAATTTGGAGAAAAGATTGGTAAAAAGATGTGTAAAAAGTCTCCAAAATGGGCTTTTATAACGTTGAGTCACGGTTTAAAATCAGCTGAATCGGGATTTCACACAACTGTGCGGAATTTCCACACGCCCGTGTGAAATTGCTGGAATGCTAAATTTTAACAGACAATAAACAGTAACTGCTACAGTGCTGCTGCAGTTCTTTGCTGAAACGCTCCGGAATTCACCGTTCTTCGTCGAGACCATTGAATTAGGCACACAATCAATGGTAGATCGTGCCGATTACTTCAATTCTTCTTATTGGTGAAGTTCTCCTAAGATACACAAGTTAGACTTGTTGTGAATGTGACTGCCCTTGTGCCTCTCCAAAGGAGGTTGGCACACACTCACAAGTCTAGGCTCGTGCCTTATTCCTTACTTGGTCCGAAAACTCCCCAACAATGGCAAACATGATCTTACTTTGTTCTTCTTCTTCAAATTAGCTCCACAAACCTACAATGCACAAAAGCACACAAATGCACACAATTTAGTTATAAAATCTGATAAAAGAGATGCTCATTGTAAGATAATAACGCTTCGCGGTACTATAACACAAGCACTTATCACGCGGCCACATTTTTAGCTCCCAAGTAGAGGCATTGAGTAAGAAAATTGATACCCTAACTATTTGAAGAATTGTGTCTATTATACATTTTGAAGGTTGTGGAGGAGGACATAGCCAAATAGATTGTCAAATTTCAATTGAATCTTTAGCACATGTTGAGCACATAGATTTTGTGGGAAATACCTTTAAGGGACAAGGCTATCCATTAAGCAATACCTACAACCAAGGATGGATGAACCATCCTAATTTTGCATGCGCAATCAAGGACAAAAAGAAAACCAATTGTACCTTCGGGATTTAAGAAACTAAATGTGGAGGCAATTGTATAGAATCATCAAGCTTTACTACAGAATTTAGAGAATTAAGTTGAACAAATAGTGAAGAATTTAGCAGGGAAGCCTCAAGGAAGTTTTCCAAGTAACACCAAAATAAATCCTAGAAAATAGGTAAAGATGATCACTTTGAGATGTGGTCAAAACAAGAATGAAGAAATTGCAGTTACACTAGAAAACCAGCTCAAGGATAAGGTGAAAGAAGGGGCCGCATCTCTTACTGTCATGCCATGAACCCTATATCCAGCCAGGTTGAAGAAGGATTATTCAGATGATCGGTTCATGAAATTTTTAGAGTTGTTCAAGCATCTCCATATCAACATTCTTTTTATTAAGGCACTTTCTCATATGGCATGCTATTCAAAATTTTTGACGGATCTTTTAACCAATAAAAGGAAAATTGAACAGGCATTGGTCAGGATGCTTTATGCTCATCCTTCAGAAGAGTTTGTTGAGTATGATGAGAGATTTGAGAAGCTTCACCATTCAATGCTTAATTGGTGGCCTAAAAAAGGAAAGAGCTTTAACTACCTTGATGGAAAGTATTTATGTGATGCCATACAAATTTTTTTAGAAATTGGGAATACTTGGGTGACAATTAAAATAGCTGCCTATTCAAGACATTCTCTTGATTTTAATGATACTTGTTCTTTCCTTGATATCACTGATGAGTTAGTTGATGATTATATTCAGGAATTGATCCACCCAACCTCATTGATGTGTTGAGTGTTATGCATAGTACATTACAATTATATAGGTCATCAAGTAGTAGTGTGTTTGAGTAAGGTTGTGAAATCCACAAGGACTAAATATTATTAGTAATAGCTCTATCCTCATTATCTAGTAAACAACCAATTATCAATGAGTGAAAAGTTTATGAAAATTCAAGAATGAAAAAAAAACTAAGGTCAAGAGTCTAAGAAGTGACTAACCAATAGGAGAAGAAGGTGTCCAGATAATATTTCACTTGGGAATTAAGAAATAAGGAAAGTGCAATTGAAATAGATTGAACCCTAGTATTGTTGGACTAAGGGGTTTCAAAAATATATCGAGTACTCTCTCTAGTCACCTTTATAAGTAATTCTCTACTATGGTAGAATTAAATCTCTTCTAATCTTACTTTCACACAATTGTAAAGAGATCTAAGAAACCCCTAATTAAAAATCAGATCACTCACTACAAGATCCAAATTGGAAGAATCAAAAGTAATCTATATCTAGCGCACACTATTGATTCCTTTCATCTATGAGTGATCTTGTGCACTCTCTATCTCAACCACTCAATCATAATGAAATAACCACTCTCTTTATGCTAAATTAACAATATAAAGATATAGATGAATCCAACAATCCGAAGAAATCAATATAAAAAATAATATAAAAAATGTAATTATCCCAAGCTACATCAAATACAAACATCCAAGGAAGTTTGCCCTCCATGGGGTTATATCATACTAGTTTAGGACTTAATGACAACCCTAGGTGGATTCCTTGTCCAAACACATCCTTCTCATGCTTAATACTCCCTTGTTTATTTACATCCGTGTGCTAGTTACCAGGCCATAGGATTAGTTTAAATTAGTTAGTTAGTTTTATTTCTTTTCCACTCATATTGAGTGGAAAATAAATACTATTACTCACTCTTCATCTATTTTCTAGCCTACCATTCAATTTGAGTAGAAAAGAAATAAAACAAATAAACTAATTTAAACTAATCCTATGGCCTGGTAACTAGCACATGAATGTAAACAAACAAGGGAGTATCAAGCATGAGAAGGGTGTGTTTGGATAAGGAATCCACCTAGGGTTGTCATTAAGTCCCAAACTAGGATGATATAAAGATGCATTGACGGTAATTGAAACCTAGAGACCTCATGAGTAAATTAGCCCCGATCTCTCAGCGACTAACCCCTGATCCCATACGAGTGTTAATCGGAATCTCTCCGTATTTCTAGACATGAAAGTATGAAAGATTGAATCTCAAACAACCATCAAACTAAATTAATAACAATATCCAAAGTTCATACACAAGATGAACCCTAGGGTTCATCCAAACCCAAACACAATGATAAGTTAATCCCTCATGATAAGGGATACTTATACAACATACAAGGCAAAGAAAGATAATAAAGAAGCAAGAAAACTCCCTCTACTATCTTGATCTCCTTGAGTGGATGAAGCTTCGAATGATGATGGAATGGTGGTATAGAACTTCACACAAACTCTTTCTCCTTGCTCCTCTCCCTCTTGGTGATGATGTGTGCTTGTTTCCCACAAAGATCGCAGCTGAAAGATGGCCGGAAGGCCCCAAGGAGGTGCGGTGGCGGCGGCCTCAAAGGCCAAGAGAAAAAGTCCATTCCAAAAGACCTAGAAGTCCCCATTTATATCCCCGAAGCATACGGGCTATATGGGGGGCCGTCAAGATGCAAATTATGTCAAAGAAACCCCAAATCTCGAGCCTCACGAGGTAGCTCACTGGGTGGTGAAGATGTTCACTGGGTAGTGAAGAAGGGAGTGAAGGTTAGGCAAAAGGCTCTGGAATTTCTTTACTGGGTGGTTCACTGGGTGGTGCAGATGTTCACTAGGTAGTGAAGAGGGGAGTGAAGGTTAAGCAAAAGGCTTTTGAAATTTCGTCACAGGGTAGCAGACGTGGCCGTGAGACTTAGGCAAAAGTCTCTGGAATTTCCTACCCGAAAAACCCCCAAGTGCTATAGTGACTGCTACAGTACTCCGTTCTTCTCTATTTCCCTCCAAAATTACTCAAATAAAGCTTCTCCTTACATATGTGGCCTCCCGATACCCTGTGACAAAATAAATAAAAAAAGTGCATAAAAGGACATTGATATCACACATGGTGTATATAGGCACTTATCTCGTCACTCCGGAAATTCCTTCAGACTCCCTCTTCTTTCATGAACTCGTCTCCAAATGCTAGCCATTATCTCAAAAACACTTTCCCCAAAACTAGCTCTCTTGATAACCTTTTTCGGTTTTATTTTTATACCCAAGGAATCGAGTAAGTACACGGGCAAGTACACGTGTGTGCATCTTGCCTGTGGAAATCTCTGAAACATGCTCTTTGGATTATTAGATGTACACAGGTGTGTAGCTAATATAAGTGTTCTTCTCTGGATGATGTTGGTCTGGGAATGCATGGTCATGTACATAACCATATATATGGTTCATGTATTTCTATGGATTTTCAACTTGCCGATACTTGATAGGTACACAGGTAATTACACAGGTGTGTAGTTGACACATGTATTTATCTGAATATTGTGTCTGGCCCCGCTTTGCTCTCGATTTCATACTTTGGCTCAAGTTGTGGTTATATTGCCCTGAAAGAATAAATAGAACAAAGTAACTACTAAATCATCCATAATAAACACTCTTGCGAGCCACTTAAGTGCAAAAAATAATCATTAGGATATTTATGATATAATACTTATCAAATAGCCCACCTTTTAAGCTTTTATCTGTCATCAAGCAAAAAGATGATAACAAATGATAAGTGCTCGATCTCAAGCTCTTAAACTTAAATTTGCAAGTGTAACATGAAAGTGATAAACAAGTAAAATAGATTCATAAATGTTTTTAACAAGTATAAACATGGCCTATTCAAAGTGTTCCATGTGTGGTATGACTCAGATCACCATGCTTCCTACTAAGAAAGAATTGGTTATTAAAGCACAAAATTCACCCCTTTCGTCAACCCCCCCCCCCCAACACACAGACACACAAAAAAGATGCACATCGTCCTCAATGTAACTAGGATGTAGCTAATAATAGAAACACAATAACAAGTAATAAGTGTACGAGAGTGTGTAAAATTAAATATTGCTTCCTGATAAAATTTGGTGAGTCTTGGCAATACCACCGACTCTGTTGTTGCATTGTCTATGCACCACAATTGGGTTTCAGAAAAAAGATTGGGGATATTTGAAAGGTATGGCTCACATCATCTTGTGTGTAAGAGAGGGTTCAGTGTAGAAAGAGAAGAATATGAAATATGAAAAATAAAAATATGAAAAGTAAAATATAAAATAGACAAGTGATGAAAAATAAAGAGTACGAAAGTAGTAGGGACTAAACCTTTGATAAATAAAAACAAAATAAAAGTGCAAATGTCATGAATGAAGTAAAATAGTAGATCAGGTCGTGTCATTGACACACCCCTTCTGAGTGCTCCGCAAGTGCACAGGTCATCGCTGTAATAATACCTCGGTGAGTGGGTAGTCAAATCCACAGGGAGTAGTGATTCAATACAAGAGGAGTTTCTACTTAGCTTATGTGAAGGTAATGATGGTGAGAGAAAACAATGTAGGTGCAATAGAAGGAAATAAGTAAATGAAAGAGAAGAGTGTAAGCAAAGAATAAGGAGGAAACAATCAATGCAAATATGGGGTACCCGGATAATGCTCCCATTAGGACTAATGCTTCTAGTGCAAGACTAGTATTATACCTTCTAATTAATATCTAATGAGTCATGGAAATCCTAAAGCACACGGTCTCAAACCTAAGGTCAACCGTGACTAGTTCCGACATTATGCCCCGGCGGAGAGGATGCTCTCGACGCCTCACACTACATGGAATTGCTTGGGGTTCTAGGGATTCCAAGTGATAAACCATGTCCCTAAGTATAGTTCTAACCCTTTGGTCTAGGCAAAAGAACCTTAGTCTCAGTTAAGCCCCAGCACTTGGATTCACTACAACCCTTCACTTTGTTGCTCACGTAACTAAGCCCCAAGGGAGTTCATCTCCTAGCACTTCACTCTACTTTGACCGCAAAAAACTCTTGGAATATGGAGGTAAGGAAAATCACGCCGAAGGGGAAAGGGGAAGTTTCGCTATCTCTGGACTCACCCTCTTGATCCTCTACAATCTCGTGTAGTCTAATTCGATAAAAGTTGTCACACCTTCCAAGGATAACCTAGATGACTCTCCACCTTAGTGTCATGGCTAAGGGAAAATCAATACAATTATCATACAATATTGGAACTCAATTAAAAACATCAATTAAGAAAGCATAATAGAAGTCATAGAAACAATGTCATCCTAAGGTTTACAAGTCCGAATACCCACTAGGGGTTTAGCTCTCCATGGAGCTATACAAAATCATCAAAGTATTTGTATCAATAAGCATAGCAAACATGAATAAAACCCCCTTGTGATGTGCTGCGATGGTCTTGTGAAGCCGCTTCGTCTTCTCCACCAAGTCCCTTGTCAAGCCTAGGGGCACGCCTCACCGAATCAATGCCGATGAAAACTCCCCCAATAGCTATCTTCCAAAGGACGCCAATGTCAATACCGTAGACTCGCTCCAAAGCCCCACAAAATATTTTTTAAACTCTAGCCACGAGCTCTCTCGAAGTTGGGCGAAAGATAGGTCAAAAGTCTCCAAATAAATCTGAAGTCGCGGTATTTAAAATCGGGCATCCAAACGGCCTTGTGGATTTTATGGAAATTTGATTTTTGGTGCGCTGTGAATAGTAAATGCTATAGTAAATTGCTACATCATTTTACTACAGTAAACTGCTACAGTACTAGCGCCAAACATGCTCCCGACTTAATTTTCTTCATCGAGGGCGCTAGGCTGGGCACACAACCACGCGGTAGATCATATCGTTTCTTCTTTTCTACTCATTGACGAAGTTCTTCAATGTTATGCAAGTTAGACTTTATGAGTGTGACTGCCTTTGTGTCCCTCCAAATTATAGAACAATTTGAGCACATTGGAGGTTGGCACACACCCACATGTCTAGAACCCGTGCCTTGATCCTTGCTTGGTCCAAGAAACTGCTCATCAAATGCGGATATGACCTAATTTTGCTCCTTTTCCTCTAACTCTTCTCCACAACACTACATGCACAAAAAAACACAAATACACATGAATTAATGATAAAACCAAAGAAAACTAATGCTCAATGTAAGAAAATAATACTTCGTATTACTTATACACGAGCACTTATCAGTCATCCTCTGGCGTAGTCTTTGTCCGGCTCCTAGAACTGCCAGAGCCATCAGTGTTAATGCCGGTCTCATTAGATGTATCCTTCTTCTCATATACCCTAGTTTTGGATGTAGAAGCTGGAGTAAATGTGGAAGATAATGGAAGGAGTTCCACCTAGTATGTGCCTCTAATTGGCATAATGAGTCGATGATCCACCGCTTGGTCGCGGTGGGATGTAGTAGCAAGTGGAGTAGTGGCTAGTAGAGCTAGTGTTGCTGTTGTTGGAGATGATGGTGGAGTCGATGTTGGTGGCAGCACCAGTAGTTGCTCTCGCTCCAGAGTGGATTTAGAGGCCCCAATTAGGACTTAATGATCTTTCTTGGCATTCCGTTTATGGTGAACCATTCTTATGGCTCTCAGCGTGTCCATTGTGAGGGAATAGTCCAGCCCATGAAGCACATACACTTCATGTCCAGCAGTCGACCCATCCCACAAACAAGCATGGTGATGTAAGGGCTGACATGGAGGGCTCCAACGCCGGTGTCAGAGGCCTAATAAGGTATCTACTACACGACGATGTATCCCAGATGGAGGGGTACGTGCTCGGTCATTACACAGAGAAATATGAAATCCGTTGTGCTCACAAAAACCATCAACTCCTTGCGTCCTGTCAAAGTCTTGTAGAGGACAGCATGGATATACCTTAGGGCCGGCGAGGGTAGCATTGACATGTTCGAGTCCATTGGGTGGCAATAGGGGTTGCGGCTGATTTTGCACCACCTACTCTACTACACTGTACTTAAGGGAAACTATGCCTCTAATGGCTCATATGCCAGTCTTAGTGAAATCTCATTCGTATAGCCCCGTGTGGAAAGAGAATTCCATGTATGATATCTGGATCATCTCCCCCTACAGATAAAACTGGATCATGTAGCTCCTACTCCAACCTGGCGACAGCTTCAAGATGAGAAAGGAGGAGAGCACCTCCAGTATGAGCACTCGGTACACCTGCTTGTCAATAGTTAATAGCTGCTCCCACAGATCATTGAGTAAGAGCTTGTACACATCATGTTCCAGTCCCACTGATTTCGGTGGTACACAATTGATAACTTAGGTTTCCCCAAATTTCAATTGGGAAAGTAGGGCGTACCGCTCCTTGTGAGCCACTATGTTAAACTATTAGGGAGCTAGTATGGCTAAAGATGACTCCTTTCTCACCCTCTTGGGCCTGTGTGCAATCCTCTTAGTGTTCATCATTTTCTATATGACAAGAATCGAGTTTGAATTCAGAATAAAATACGAAAAAAAGGAAACGGTGAACTACAAGATCTGGTACATGGTTGTGTATCTCTCACTATACTCATGTATCTTAGTTTTTCACAAGCAAATCACCTAGGTAAATGGTTACACTAATAGGTACAAGGCTGTGTATATCAAACTTGGGTTGTGGACCTCCAGTTCACAATGAAAAGTTCTCCAACCAAAGATTTACATGGGCAAGAAAATACCGTGTATCTTTAGTTGGGTCCGTGTAACCTAATTTCTCTTCGAAAGTCCTTCAAACTGAGAACTACATGGTCTAAATATGACAATATATAATCAGCTGGGGTTGCGTATCAGTCTTCTTCCTCTCTTGGTTGAGGAGTTACATGGGCTAAGAACACGCTCGGGTGAAACATCACTTGCCCGTATTTCTATCTTCCTAAGGGCAATCATCGCATTTTTAAGGTGAGAACTATAGATTTAAGTTCCAAACTATTCTATGAATCATGCATGACCGTTCTATGGAAAGAAAGGAACCAAAAACAATAGACAATATGAGAATAAATTCTTGAAAACTCATTGACGAGAAAGAGGTGAACTAAGGTTTATGAAAAGAGGATGGGAGTGAGCCACAATGCAACAAAGGCCAACCAGCGTAATAAGGTCAGCTAACAAGTGATAATCGAGTGTGGTAAAGAAGGAGATGAACTCAGGAGTTAATGGAATAGTAATCATGTAGAGGAAACACGGGCAAAGTAAAGGAAAAAGAAGGTGAAGGGAAAGCTCTTTTTTTCTTGTCAAAGTACATGGGTAAAGAACACAAGCATGTGTATCTTTCCTCTTTCCTGTGTAACTCCTTGAAGCCTAGTAGCAAGGTAGCCATTCAGTCCAATGTTTAGAAGGCTATGTAACTCTTCACGTACTCGTGTAGATCTCTATTTGCAGAATAGGTCAGTGTAAAGTTCATTAATAAGTGTTTTAGTAGACATGTTTTATCTACGTGTTTTACACGCATTGAGCATCATTTTACCATGGTTTACGTCTCATAAAGTGTATTTGGTGTTTCTTTTATACAATTAGGTTGTGAAATCATTGAAGAAAGGAAAAGAAGCAAAGATGGATTGTAAAGACGTATTGTGAGGGCTTTTTGTGCAACACAAAGGTCAAGGCACAAGAGGAATTCATGTACATGAGGGTGTGTGCCGAGTTACAAAAGGATTCAAGACAATTTATGTGTTGGAAGGGCACAAAGGCAATCACACCCTTATGTCCCTTCTTGTGTGAAGAAAGCAAGAGCTTCCAAAGGATGATTCGATGAAGAAAAGTCTTAGAACCCACCACATGGATGTGTGCCCGGCCATCTAGCCTTAAAAGAAGAGAGTTTGGACCGTGTTTATGAAGAGTACTGTAGCAGGTACTATAGAAATCATTACAGCAATTTACTGTAGCAAAAATAATGTTCATGTGATCATGTGGAAATTCTGACAGCCTATACAACTGCGTGGAATCTCACGTGGTTGCGTGGGGGCATGAACAGACGTGGTTCAAGCCTATAAATATCCTTTTTAGCTTATTCTTTGGAGACTTGTTGCGCATGTACGAAGGTAAAAGAGGCTAGGGTTTTGACACACCCCTTGTGTGAGTGTTTCGTAAGTGCACGGGTCATCGCAGTAATAAAATTTTATCCCGGTGAGTGGGTAGTCGTATCCACAAGGAATAGCATTTAGAAACAAGAGTTATCACTATTTAGCTATGAAGAAAATCGATGGTGAGAGGAATCAGTATATGAATGTAAAAGAAAGTAAAAGAATGCAGGAAGAGTAATGAGAGTAGAGAAAAGTAATCAATGGGAAGATGGGGCACCCGGACAATACTCACCCTAGGATTATTGTTTCAAGTGCAAGACTAATATTATACCTCCTAATTGATATTTTAATGAGTCATGGAAATCCAAAGACACACGGTCCCAAACCTAAGGTCAACCATGACTAATCCTCTACACTATGCCCCGGCGAAAAGTGATACTCTCGATGCCTCACACAGTGTGGCATTGCATGGGGTTCTAGGGACTCTAAGTGATAAACCATATTCCCTAATATAGACCTAACCCTTTGGTCAAGGAGAAAGGCCCTTAGCCACAATTAAGCCCAAGCACTAAGATTCACTACAACACTTCACTCTGTTGCTTGCGCAACTAAGCCCCAGTGGAGTTCATCTTTTGGCACTTCACTCTATTGTGACAGCAAAGAAATTTTGGAATGTGGAGATAGGATAAATCACATTATAAGGGAAAAGGGATGTTCCGCTACCTCTCAACTCACCCTCTCGACCCTCTTCAATCTTGCTTAGTCTAACCATAATGAAGTCGTCACACCCTCAAAGGATTACCTAGATGGATTCTCAACCCTAGTGCCACATCTAAGGAAAAATCATACAATTAACATTCTAGATTGAAACTCAATTAAAATCATCAATTAAAGAAGCATAATAAAAGTCAATGTAACAAAGTCATCCTGGGGTTTACGAGTCCAAGCACTCAGTAGGGGTTTAGCTCTCCATGGAGCAATACAAAGTCAACAAAGGGTTTGAAAACATATGCATAAAAACCATAAATAAAACCTCCTTGTGGTCCATATCGATGGTCTTGTGGAGCTGCCTCGTCTTCTCCAAAGGTCCCCTTGTCGAACCTAGGACACACCTCGCCGAATCGATGCCGACGAAAGCTCCCCCAATAGATCTCCTCCAAAGGAACTTGATGTTGATGCCATAGAACCGCTCCAAAAGCTTTGCAAAAACCTCTCCAAACCCTAGCCGCGCTTCCCCAAAAGTTGGGTGAAAGATGGATAAAAGATTCCAAAAAATAAATCAAACTGCGGTATTTATAAGGTTGAAATCGGGCATCCACACGGCAGTGTGGAATTTCCACATGTCTGTGTGGATTCTCTGGAATTCTGATTTTCGGCGCACTGTGAACAATAATCTGCTACAGTGAATTGCTACATTATTCTACTACAATACTCACACCAAAGTTGCTCCCGACTTCATTTTCTTCATCGAGGCCGCTAAGTTGGGCACACAACTATGCGGTAGATCATGACACTTCTTTCTTTCAACACATTGATGAAGCTCTTTGATGTTACGTAAGTTGGACTACATAAGTGTGACTGCTTTCGTGCCCCTCCAAATTGTATAATCCTTGAGTACTTTGGAGGTTGGCACACACTCATATGTCTACAACTTGTGTCTTGGTCCTTGCTTAGTCCAAGAGTCTTCTCAACTAGTGAGTCGATGACCTATTTTTGTTTATGTTCTTCCATATCGTCTTGACAACCCTGAATGCGCAAAAGAACACAAATACAGAAGAATCAATGATAAAACCTGAGAAAAGTAATGCTCAATGCAAGAAAAATATACTTCGTATTACTTATACATAAACACTTATCAGGCTTCGAGGAGGAGATCTTTGGCAATATTGGTGGCCGTTCTTCACCAACTTTGATATATCTTTCACCGTCATAGTATCGGGGAGCCATTGGCGACCTAGCTTCGGAGAAGGATCCTTCAAGACCATCATCATCAATTCAAGGGGGTTTATATCCATGGTTTGCATTGCTTTTCATTGTGTTATCTCTTTCTTTGTAATAAGCTCCATGGAGGGCTAAACCCTAGTTGGTATTTGGGCATGTGAACCCTAAGATCATATTCATATAGTGATTTACTTTATGTTTTCTATTAAATACGAGTTTATTTGAGTTCCAATCTTGTTTAATTAATGCTTGCATGTCTTATTCATCCTTGTGATTGATTGATTATGCTTGATTCATTACCTTGGTGAGAGAGGTCTCCATTAGGGTTAGAATATACAAGATTGGAGAGAGTTAAGAGGGTGAGTCAGGAGATAGTAGAGTATCCCCTTTCCTGTCCAATTGAGTGTTTCCTATCTCCATATTCCCTATGCTCTATGCAACTATATTTGGTGTGAGGTATGAGATTGATAGATTTCTCCGCTGAGACCTTGTATGGGGTTAGGGATCTTTCACCTAGAAGTAGGGTTAGATCTATCTTTAGGAATCGGTTTCACTCTTAGGTATCGCTAAAGTTCATTGTTTTCATATGTAGTGTGAGGTGTTGAAATTGAGCGATTTCTCTAGCGGGATCTCGTAGGGGACTAGTATCGGTGGCCTGGAACCAGGGATCGATTGTTCTTGGATTACCTCGACTCTTATAACTCGGTCTAGAAGCATTTAGTACATCTTGCACATCATGATAGATCCTACGGGGAGCATTGCCCGGGTACCTTATCTTCATTGATTGAGATCTTCTATATTTTCTTTATCTCTTAGCTTGCTTATAATTTTCATAGTTTTTGCATTAAGTTCGTTCCATCATATTATCAATTTTGACTAGATAACTGAGAATTAGTCATTACTAGTACTTACGTTCCCTGTAGATTCGACTACCCTACTCACAAGGTATTTTATTACTTCGACACTCGTGCACTTGTGCTGTATACAAGCAATTGGATTGTGTCAAGTTTTTGGCGCCGTTGCCGAGGAATGGGATATTAGGAACACTAGGACTTAGTTACTTTAGTCATTCGCCTTTTTCATTATTTTCTATTTCATACTTCTTTATTTTGTCGTTCTCATTGTTTCTTTTCTTGATTTTATCTACAGGTTATGACCAGAGGAAATCCTTCAACATTAGTTGAAGAAGATCCTGAAATTAAACACAAATTTCATAGAAGGGGCAAAGAACCTGTACAAGAACAGAGGTTTCCTACTGAAATAAAGGTTGAAGAGTCTGAAAATATGGCAAAACAAGAAGGGCAGCAGAGAACACTTTAGAATTTTGCTCGACCTACAATTCATGGGACACAATCGAGCATTGTTAAGACACCATTTGTAGCCCAAAATTTTGAGTTAAAACTGGGCTTTATTCATATGCTTCAACAGGCCACACAATTCAATGGATTAGCCGATAAAGATCCGGACAATCATATTGAGAGTTTCCTTGAAGTGTGCGACATGCGGAAAATTAATGGGGTTTCAGATGAAGCAATTTGCCTGAGGGCTTTCCTATTCTCACTAAAAGAAAGAGCCAAATAATGGCTCCATTCATTTCCAAGAGCCTCCATCACGGCATGGAATGAAATGGTAGAAGCTTTGCTTGCAAGATACTTCCCACCAAGGAAATCGGCGAAGCTTCGAAATGATATCTCATAATATGTTCAAATGGAACTAGAGTCATTGTTTGAGACATGGGACCGATTTAAGGAGCTCTTGCGGAAGTGTCCCCTAACATGGGTTCCCCCAAGTGGATGATCATCCACACATTCCATAACGAGTTGAATCCAAGTACCAAATAGCTTCTTGATGTCGCCACAGGAGTAACACTGGGGAACAAGACCCCAAAAGAGGACCAGTAATTGATTGAAGAGATAGCTTTGAATTGCTATCAATGGAATGCAAGAGAGAAGAAAAAAGTGGCCAGAATTCATGAGATTGATGCTGTTACATCTTTGGCAGCCCAAGTAGAGGCAATGAGCGAGAAATTGGACACCTTAACTTCATCAAGAGTAGCCGCGGTCACTAATTGTGATGGTTGTGGGGGCTTGCATATGCCATCAGATTGTCCTATCTTGATTACTACTTCAGTCCCAAATGAACAAGTTGGTTTTGTGGGTAATGCGGAAAGAGGACAAGGTAATCCTTTTAGCAACACCTACATCCAAGGGTGGAGGAACTACGAAAATCTCTCATGGAGTAACCAAGGGCAGCAAAAGGCTGCTGCTCTACCAGGATTTCAGCAAACACCTTCGATTCCGGAGAGGGTTTTAGAATTAGAGAGGGTGTTGTCAAAGTTTATTCAATCAACATACACAAGGTTTTAAAACATTGAGGCAACACTCCGAAATCACACTGTTTCTTTACGTAATTGGGAAAATCAAGTGGGTCAAAAAGCAAAGTCATTGGCAGAGAGACCTTAAGGAAGCTTTCCAAGTAATACTGAGACTAACCTAAGAGAGCATGTAAAGGCGATCACTTTGACGAGTGGTCGAGAGCTTCAAGAAGGCTCGTGTTAAGAAGAATTCTGAAATTCCCCAAGAGAGATCCCCTACTGAGAAGACCATTGAAATTCCTCAATAAAAGCGAGGGATAAGTTGCACGGGTGTTGAAATAATAAAATACCAGTGAGTAGGGTAGTCGAATCCACAAGGAACGGAAGTACTAGTAATGACTAATTCTCAGTTATCTAGTCAGAATCAATAATATGATGGGATGAACTTAATGCGAAGACTATGAAAATCATATGCAAGCAAAGAAACAAGAGAATAAGGGAGATCTCAATCAAAGAAAATGAGGTCCTCGGGCAATGCTTCCCCTAGGATCTATCAAGAAGTGCAAGACTTACTAAATGCTTTTAGACCGAGTTATAAGAGTCGAGGTAATCCAAGAATAATCTGTCCCTACCTCTAGGCAACCGATACTAGTCCCCTACGAGATCCCGGTGGAGAAATCGCTCAATCTCAACACCTCACACCATATATAACCGCAATGAACTCTAGGGATACCTAAGAGTGAAACCGATTCCTAAAGATAGACCTAACCCTATTTCTACATGAAAGATCCCTAACCCCCTACAAGATCCCGGCGGAGAAATCTATCAATCTCACGCCTCACACCAAATATGGTTGCAAAGAGCTTAGGCAATACGGAGATAGGAAACACTCAATTGGAGAGGAAAGGGGACACTCTACTTTCTCATGGCTCGCCCTCTCAACTCTCTTCAATCTTGTATGTTCAAACCCTAATGGAGACATCTCTCACCAAGGCAACGAATCAAGCATAATCACTTAATCACAAAGATGAATAAGATATGCAAACATTGATTAAACGAGATTGAAACTCAAATAAACTCGGATTTAAAAGAAAGCATAAAGTAAATAAATACATAAATTTGATCCTAGGGTTCATATGCCCAAATACCTACTAGGGTATAGCCCTCCATGCGGTTTATTACAAAGCAAGAGATAACACAATGAAAAGCAATGTAAACCATGGAAATAAAATCCCTTGAATTCGTGATGATGGCGTTGATGGGTCACTCAAAGTCTTGAAGGATCCTTCTCTGAAGCTAGGTCACCAATGGCTCCACGATGATATGATGGCGAAGGATCTATCAAAGTTGGTGAAGAATAGCCCCTAATATCGCCAAAGATCTCCACCTTAAAACCCTAGCCCCTTTTGCCTTCAAACGTGCGCAAAAAGTCACCAAAGAATCAGTGAAAAAGTCTATTTATAGGCTTCAACCGCGTCTGTCACGTGCCTCCACGCGACCACGTGAGATTCCATGCAATCATGTGGGCTGCCATAATTTCCACGGGGTTACGTGAGTAGTGTTTCTGCTACAGTGCTGCTACAATAAATCGTTGCAATACTCTTCATAAGCACGGTCCAAACTCTCTTTTCTTGAGGCCACATGGTCTGGCACACGTCCATGTGGTGGGTTCTAAGACTTTTCTTTATCGAATTGATGGGCTCTCTGCAAGTGTACGGGTCGGAAGAAGTAATAAAGTGGCACTCAATTAAGAGTAGGGTTGTCGAACCATATTGAACTGTACTTAAAGTACTTGTTGATCCTTTGATGTCTAGTGAAACAAGTAGAAAAGGTGTGTGATCAACATAACAATGAATAAAAGGTAATGGTGGTGATAATGGAGGAGATTAGGACTAAGTACTCAACAACCACAAGAGTAAATCCCTTCGGAAGTCTCCAATGACTAGTGCACACTATCTCATCCTAGTTGACTACCTCGGTACATTCCAATAATGATTGTGTATGCTCAATAGCAATATTGCATCTATGTGTTTATAGATACACCGCAGTTTTGCTAGGAAAACATAACAACTATGCACTCCAAACACACTACAGTTATGCAATACAAGATTAAACACAAGCATCAATTAGAACTCCATAGCCAAATACAATGAGTGTATAAGTAATGCAGTCTGACAATTATCCACAACCAAGGTACTATGGCCAGTTGGCCCTGAGGGCAGGTACACAAGGTAAGGCAAAAGATATAACAAAGAAAGAGAGAAATAACCCCCTTCAATACTCAAGATGACCTCCCTTGTAGTGTCCTTGCGCCAACTCCACCTCTTGCTATGTCTCCTACTAGTCCTTGATCTCCTTAGGCGGTTTGGTGAAGCTTGATCTTCGATCTTATCAACGTCCTCCCGGTGGAGAGATGAATCCCCGAACAAAAGATGAGAAAGAACCCTAATTTCTGGAGTTAAAAAAGCTGATTCAGGGCCTGACACAGTCAGGACACGGGCGTGTCCCCACCGTGAACTCTATATAGGAATCCAGGGGTGAAACTCCTGAGATTTACAGTACTTGGGGTACAGGCGTGTGTCCCCCGTGTCACCTGGGACACGACCGTGTACTAGGCACCGTGCCCGTGTTGTTCATGAGGGAACGTCTTCTGAGATTTGCAGCACTTGGGGCATGAGCATGTGGTGACCGTGTCCTGCCTGGGACACTGCCGTGTCAGGATTTCAATTCTTCTACACTCCAGGCCGGGACTTGCAGCACTTGGGGCACGAGCGTGTCATGCCCGTGTCAGCCAGTTCTGAACCATTGGTCACTGCACACGTGGGAAACACCCTCGGTTTCACACCAAATTGACTCGAGCCCTAGATTCCTACACAAGGAATAAAATACCTTAAATAACACCAATTCCAGTCAGTAAATATGCTTAAGGACAAAGACAAGACTATAATAGGGCGTAAGAAATATGATATAAAATGCACTCATCACGAATCATCCTTTGGAAGCTCTTGCTATCTTCACACAAGAAAGGACATGAGGGTGTGACTGCCTTTGTGCCCTTCCAACACACAAATCAGCTTGAATCCTCTTAGAAGTTCGTACACCAGCATGCACATGGATTCCTCATGTGTTATGACCATTGTGTTGCACAAAAGCTCCCGACAACACGTCTTTACAACCCATCTTTGCTTCTTTTCCTTCTTTCAATGATTTCACAACCTAATTGCATAAAGGAACACCAAATACACTTTATGAGACATAAACCATGGTAAAATGATGCTCAATGCATGTAAAACATGTAAATAAAACATGTCTACTCAAGAACTATGATAAGTGCTTGTGTTATAGTACCGCGAAGCGTTATTATCTTACATTGAGCATATCTTTTATCAGGTTTTATCACTAGATAGCGTGCATTTGTGTATTCTTGGGCATTGAAGGTTTGTGGAGCTAAATTGGAGAAGAAGAACGAAATTAGGTCGTGTTCGCCGATGTTGGGAACTTTTCGGACCAAGTAAAGAACAAGGCACGAGCTTGACTTGTGAGTGTGTGCCAACATCCTTTGGAGGGGCATAAAGGCAGTCACATTCACAACAAGTTTAACTCGTGTAGGTTAGAAGAACTTCACAAAGAAGGAGACTTGAAGTAATCGGCACGACTTACCATTGTTTGTGTGCCAAACCAATGGCCTCAATGAAGAACAACGGATTCGGGAGCTCTTCGGCAAGTTAATGTAGCAGCATTGTAGCTTGCTACTGTAGCAAAACGCTGTAGCAAGCTACTGTTCAATTTCTGCCGAAAATCAGGGTTTCAGAGAATTCACACAGCCGTGTGGAAATTCCACACGGCCGTGTGAATCGATTTTTCAGCCAGACAGAAACTTCACACGGCCGTGTGGAAATTTCACACGGCCGTGTGAAGCCCCCGATAAGTCCGATTTTAAAGCCGCGATTCAACATTATAAAAGGGGAATTTTGAGACATTTTGGGATATCTTTTGACCTATCTTTCTCCTCAACTTGGGGAGTGCGGCTAGGGTTTTGGAGAGGATTTCGTGGAGGTTTAGCGCGTGTCATCGGTATCGTCATCGACGTTCAACGGCCGCACAAGACCACGGCCACACCATATACAAGGGGGTTTTCATCAATGTCTTTGATTTGTACTTTCTTTTCTATTTTGATGAACATGTATAGCTTCATGAGGAGCTAAACCCCTTGAGGGTATTCGGACTTGTAAACTCTAGGGTTTTTATGTTTCTTTGACATTGTTATTATGCTTTTCCATTATTGATGAATAAAAAAAATTGAGTTTCAATCTTAATTTCATCTTGTTAATGTTTTCCCTTAGACGTGACACTAGGGTTGAGAACAATTTAGGTTACCCTTTGGAGGTGTGACAACTCCTTTAGGTTTAGACTACTTAAGATTGAAGAGGGTTGAGAGGGAGAGTTGTGAGGTAGCGATATACCCCTTTCCCTTCCGACGTGGTTTCTCCCTACCTCCGTTTTCTTGACTTCATAGTGGTCGAAATAGGGTGAAGTGCTAGGCAGATAAACTCTCCTGGGGCTTAGTTACGCAAGTAACAGAGTGAAGGGTTGAAGTGAATCCTACGCGCTCGGGCTTAATCTAGGCTAGGGTTCTTCCACCTGGACCAAAGGGTTAGAACTACACATAGGAACAGGTTTTACCACTAGGAATCCCTAGAGCTTAAAGCAATCCCACGCAGTGTGAGGTTTAGGTAGATATACTCCCCTGGGGCTCAGTCGTACGAGCAACAGAGTGAAGGGTTGACGTGAATCCTAATACCGGGGCATAGTGTTGGGGTTAGTCACGGTTGTCCTTAGGGTTGGGACCGTGAGTTTTAGGATATCCTCGACTCAATTAACATCAATAGGGAAGTATAATAGCATAGTCCTGCACTAGAAGCATAGATCCTAGAGGTAGCTTGTCCGGATACCCTATTTCATTCATTGCTAGTCCTCTATATTCTCTTTTACATGCACTTTCTGATATTCCATCTTTCTATTTAATTTCTTGTCTTTCATTCTGTTTGATTCTATATTTACTCATTGATCCTATTATTGCTTTTCCATATGCCGCATAGCTTTATTAGTGAAATCTCATATTCTAAATCCCTATTCCTTGTGGATTCGACTACCCTCTCACCAGGGTAAATTTTATTACTTCGACAAACCCGTGCACTTGCCGGGGAATAGGCGTTTTAGATATTTGTTTTTCACTATTTTAGCTATTCACTTCGCATTCTATTTTATATTTTCTTTATCTATCATTGTTCTTATTTTTCTTTTCTTGTTTTTCGGTTACAGGTTATTACCCATGGGAACCCTTCGATTCTTGTTGAAGGAGACCAGGATATTGGACGAAGAACACATCGCAAGGGGAAGGAACCTGTGCAAGAAGCTTCAAATCAAGCCGATATTAAGACAGAAGGGTCAAAAACAATGGCAGAACATAATGAACTACAACGGACATTGTCCGATTTTGCTAGACCCGCAGTCATGGGGACCCAATCGAGCATTGTGAGGCCCCCAATCATGGCAATGAATTTTGAGTTGAAGCCGTCGTTGTTACAGATGTTGCAACAGTCCGCACAATTTAATGGGTTGGCCGATGAAGATCCCAATAGTCATATAGAGAATTTCCTCGAAGTGTGTGACATGTTGAAGATTAATGGAGTAACGGACGACGCAATTCGTTTGAGAGCCTTCCCATTTTCATTGAAGGGAAAAGCAAGACATTGGCTTCATTCATTACCGAGAGCATCCATCACTGCGTGGGAGGAGATGGCCGAGGCATTCTTGGCTAGATACTTTCCGCCGGGAAAATCTGCAAGGCTCCGGAATGAAATATCATCTTTCGTGCAAATGGAATTGGAGTCTCTATTCGAGACATGGGATAGGTTCAAGGAGCTCCTTCGCAAGTGCCCGCAACATGGATTTCCCGAGTGGATGATCATTCACACCTTCTACAACGGGTTAAATCTGAGTACCAAGCAACTCTAGGAAGCAAGACTCCCAGTGAAACCCGATACCTTGTAGAGGAGATGGCTATGAATAGCTATCAATGGAATTCAAGGGACAGAAAGAAGGTTGCCGGAATTCATGAAGTTGACGTGGCTACATCTTTGGCGGCATAAGTAGAGTCATTAAGTAAGAAGCTCGATGCTTTAGCTTCACCAAGAGTTGCGGCCATCACTACATGTAACGGTTGTGGGGGAGGTCACGCTTCGAGTGATTGTCCGATTGCTATTGGAGGTTCTAGTGCGGTGGAGCAGGCTGATTTTGTTGGTAATGCTTATAGAGGACAAGGCCAAGGCAACCCGTACAGTGGAACTTACAATCCGGGGTGGAAGAACGATCCAAATTTCTCTTGGAACAATCAAGGGCAGTCACAACAGAAAAACAGTGCACCACCGGGATTTCAAGGTCAACAAGCTCCGAATCTAGAAAGCCGAGTGACCGGGTTAGAAGGGAAAATGACCGACCTCGAGAGAGCCCTCACACTATTTGTTTCTTCATCGGATGCTAGGTTTCAGTCGGTGGAGGCTACTCTTCGCAATCACACTGCCTTCCTACACAATTTGGAAAATCAAGTAGGGCAAATTGCGAAGACATTGGCGGAAAGACCTCAAGGTAGCTTGCCTAGCAATACGAAGACTAATCCAAGGGAGCAATTGAAGGCAATCACCTTGAAGAGTGGTAAAGAGGTCGAGAGAAATCTCCCTCTAGAGAAGACGAAAGAATCACCCGAAGTCATGGAGGTAGAGGATGAAGCACCAAAGGAAAAAGAGGTGGCACCCCCACCGTACAAGCCAAGGATTCCCTACCCTTCACGATGGAAGAATGACCAAGATAACAAGCAATACAAGAAATTTCTGGGTTTCTTCAAACAATTGCACATCAACATTCCGTTCACGGAGGCATTGGCCCAAATGCCTAAGAATGCGAAGTTCTTGAAGGACCTCTTGACGAACAAGAGGAAATTGGAGGAGAGTGCATCTGTGATCCTTGATGCCAATTGCTCGGCTGTATTGCAAAAGAACATGCCAAGCAAGAGGAAAGATCCCGGGAGTTTCATAATACCATGCAATATTGGCAACTTGGGTGAAGAGATGGCATTGGCCAATTCAGGGGCAAGTATCAACGTCATGCCCTACACATTCTTCCAAAAGCTAGGATTGGGCGAGCCTAGACCAACTCGGATGACACTTCAACTTGCGGATCGATCGGTAAGGCACCCGAGGGGAATTGTGGAAGATGTGTTGGTGAAGGTAGACAAGTACATCTTCCCGGTGGACTTTGTTGTAATTGATGTGGACGAGGATGTCAAGGTGCCACTAATTCTTGGGAGACTGTTCTTGCGCACTTCCAAGGCTTTGATAGACATGGACGGTGGGGAGCTCACACTTAGAGTTGGAGATGATAAGCTCACCTATCGCCTCGCCGAAGCCATGAGACATTCCCTTGATTTTGATGATACTCTTTACTATCTTGATGTTACTGATGAGTGTATTGATGAATACATGCAGGAAATGTTAAACCCGGATCCTTATGAAGGGTGGCCGGACCAAGACATGGAGACCGAAGAAGAAGAAGTACTTGCACTTGGTCCAGTCAAGACAGACATCAAGATGGAGAAGGAGCGTATGAAGAAGATGCTTCGGAGGATGAAGAGGTCGAAAAGACGCCACAAGAAGAACCCCAACAAGAAAGGGGATGAACATTCACGGAGTAAGGGTGTTACACCCTTTTGTGGTAACAAATTCGACAATTCTCCCTCTACTTTACAAAGATTATGTAATGCATGCTTTCAGGTTGTAGGGAAGAGGGCAACTTCTATTCATGAACCTCCGTAAGGTAAGATCAGGTACGTCAAGCTAAGTGACGTTAAACAAGCGCTTCTTGGGAGGCAACCCAAGGTTTTACAGTTTTTCTAGGACTTAGCTTAGTTTAGGTTGAATAAGAGTCTTAGTTTTGGTGTCCTGAAGTTTTAATGCATGTGCTGCGATTTTTATTGTGGATTATTGACATTTTCATGTGCCTAGATGATTACTGCCGAAGTTTGAGTTGGTTGAGCATATTTTCCATGGTATCTGGTTGTGTTTTGATGGTTTTCACAGGCTCCAAACATCGTATTTGTGTTTCTGAATTTTTGTTAGAGTCTATAAATTTTTCTAAGTAAACCAGAGAAAACACACGGCCGTGTGGTACCAAATAGGGCTCAGCCAGAGAAGACGCAGGGGCGTGACCTTGCCCCTGTGAGAAACTTCAGAAGGGGCACACGGCCGTGTGGAAATTCCACACGGCCGTGTGAAATCTCGCAGAACTTAAACTCTTTTCCAGAGAGTCCACAGGGGCGTGCGAGTGCCCCCGTGAGTGCCACTGTGCCAAGGTACACGGCCGTGTGAAACTCTGTAGAGACCCCCACTTCTTCTCGAGAATACACAGGGGCGTGTGGCAGCCCCTGTGAAAGAGCTTATGATAGAGTATTCTCGAGTCACTCCAGAACAGCCACAAGGGCGTCTGGTTGCCCCTGTGACTGGTCTTGTTCTTGGCCAGGATGAACACACGGGCGTGTGGAATTAACCCATGCCCGTGTGGGGTAGCTCAGGGACCAAACCGAGTGCACACAGGGGCGTGTACCGGCCCCTGTGAACCCCAATTGTATAGGTACACGGCCATGTGACATTGCCACACGGCCGTGTGAATCCCCAGAACTTCAAAAGCCGTGCGTTTTCATTTAGGATTCACTCGTACCTATTCATTCTATCACTCTAAACGACTTTCCGACTTTCTCCTATGATTTCCCGATTTTCTCTGGGCTTTTCAAGGGTTTTATTTGGAGTTTTCCAGCCGATTCAAAGGTTTTCTTCATCCACACCGTTGGTAAGAACTTCAAGCCCTAAATCTTCTTCAATTCTTGATTTAATTCGTTCTTGTTGATTATTTCAATTGTATTAAATGATTAAACTATATGCGAACATGCTTAGAAGAAATCTAGAATGAATTTGAGTGTAAAACAAAATGTTTTAGACCTACGGCCGTGAGGCTCTGTCCGCCCGATGATCCACACGAGCTTGTGGAATTAACACACGGTCGTGTGGATTTCTGCAGAATGAGTTTTTGAACTGATCTTTGAAAATTTTCTTTTGCAACTTTGCAGATATGACTTCTTGGTCTAAGAAATCGGCAGGGAAGCGCCCACGGCAGGCTACTCCATCTCCAGAGAAGATGGAGTTTGATATACCAGAGCACAGGGAACGGTTCAAGAAACTCTCAGCACTTCGTTTTGGACAGTCGCGCTACCCTGACTTGAGCACATTGAGAGAGATACAGGGGACGACGCTATAGCTACTGAGGGTGAGGAGCTATTAGTAGTTGGCAGTTGGGGCCGTCTACTGTCTATCAGAGAGCCAGCTATTCGAGCACTCACACTCGAGGATACGATTGCTTCAGACATGGTGAGACGATCTAGATTCGTGCCCTTGGCCGACACTTCAACCTGAGTATCACCCAGTTCTCAATTATGATGGGCCTCTACAATCAGGCATTTACCGAGACAGAGGAGTACGCGCTGCTGCCCACTGATTACCAAGGGACCCTGACACCTCATGGGATTTACAGGATTTTGTGCGGGGATGGGCAGTACGAGCCGGGGGTTTCAAAGGAGACATTCATTTCCCGGCCAGCGTACAGGTACATTCATGCCATACTGAGCAGGTCAGTGAGCGGCAGAGGGGATAGTACAAGGGTACTGAGCAGACAGGAGCTGCTATACTTATACTCCATGTTGCAGAGCGAGCCACTCCATCTGGGGCACATTCTAGCCGAGTACATGCGCTACCAGGGCCAGTACCCCAGGGTTGGAGTCATCTTTGCAGGTCCCTACGTCACACGCCTTATCATAGGCTTGGGACTCAGAGATGGGGTGCGCGGGGCCGAGAAGATTGCTACACCAGCTCTGCTTAGCAGAGATACATTGAGACTGATGGGTATGGTCCGCAGATCAGGGCCAGGAGTCTATACTATGATCATACCCCAGTCAGAGCAGGCCGAGGGGTCCCAGGCAGCCTTGGAGCCACCCGCAGCAGAGATAGAGACACAAGCATCACCCACCGCGCCGGAGCCACCTCCGGTGTACATGTTATCACCCTCTCGAGGCCAGGATCGACTGGAGCACCTCGAGAGCGCAGTGGGTGTGCTACAGTCAGAGCAGGCCGAGATTAGGGCTACACAGGCTGCGCAGCACTTAGAGACCATGGCACGGCTTGACACTATACAGAGACTCCTAGAGCAGGCCGTATCAGCACCATTCGTGGTCCGTCCCTGAGCTTCTACACCTCCACCACCATCTCCTCCAGCAGCAGCAGATCCACTTGCATCTTCAGAGCCTCCAGCAGCACCAGAGGCCACTACTCAGGACATCGACGCGGAGGCGTCGTAGTTTTTCTTTTGATTTTCTGTTGCACTTTTATTTTCTATTTCTGTTGGACTTATAGTACCCAGAAAGGACTCTCATTCTGGGTTTGCTTTTATTTTCCGTCTATTTTTATTTTGTCTCAAGTTGTATTTCATTTTCATATATTTATATACTCGAGCTTTGTTTTGGTTTTTCTTGAGCTATACTGAACCCTTGTATATGTGTGCGCAGATGGTCTTGGATGTAAGGATTTTGAGGAACAGTCATTGGCACTGTCATGGGACCGTGTGTGCTCCACAAACCATTGAGACTCAACTCTCAATGACCTCACTCCATCAAACGCAACACTTGGAGCCTATGGCGGTTCACCTTAGTTGCAATGGTTGTATTCTTAGAGTTTAGGAGAATTTTTAACATTGTATCCTATCATGCTCTAGTTTCTACTTGAATTTTAGCGAATTTTTGCTCGATTATCTCATATTGCACAACTTACTCTTGGAATCTTTTGGAAACTCAATATTGAAGTTTTTAAGGACAAGTTTATCATCGTTCTTAGTTTTACTTTGGAAAATGCATATATAAAAAAAATGAAAAAGATGGAAAAAATGAAAAAAAAAATACGGAAAAGGGAAAAAAAATACATATGACTTCGTGAATATTTGCTTTGTTTTATGTATGCATTTGGGGTAGAAAGAGCTACCACCTATGAAGTATGTAGCTACTCTCATAAGTCGGATACAAGTTATGCCCTAATGAGAGGAAGAGCTATCTTATGGGATGCATGAAAGCTACTACCCCGGTAGAAAGAGCTATCTCCTCGAAAGTGTGAAAGCCACCTTTGGCGGTCGCCTAGGAAAGGGCTACCTTCAAGGATGTGTGAAGCTACTACTTCCTTTTCTTTTTAGTTTTGTTTTTGTATATAAATAAGTCCTTTCTAACAAAAGTTTGAGGAGTACTGGTTGGTTCTCTTGAGTGACATCGCACACACTAACACATTTTTGAGTTTTTATCCTTTTTGATTCGAGTTTTTAGCTAGAGCAATGATAACCTTATGCATTGTTTTAAGTTCCCCTTACTTGTAGAATGCTTCTTTTGCATACTTTAAGTGAACCTAAGGCTGAGCACTTTCAATTGTTCTTCCTAAGTACTTTCATGTTTTATTTTTGCTTGAGGACAAGCAAAAGCTTGAGTGTGGGGGGGTTTGATAAGTGCTTGTGTTATAGTACCACGAAGCGTTATTATCTTACATTGAGCATATCTTTTATCAGGTTTTATCACTAAATAGCGTGCATTTGCGTATTCTTGTGCATTGAAGGTTTGTGGAGCTAAATTGGAGAAGAAGAACGAAATTAGGTCGTGTTCGCCGATGTTGGGAAGTTTTTGGACCAAGTAAGGAACAAGGCACGAGCTTGACTTGTGAGTGTGTGCCAACCTCCTTTGGAGGGGCATAAATGCAGTCACATTCACAACAAGTCTAACTCGTGTAACTTAGAAGAACTTCACAAAGAAGGAGACTTGAAGTAATCGGCACGACTTACCATTGTTTGTGTGCCCAACCAATGGCCTCAATGAAGAATAACAGATTCGGGAGCGTTTCGGCAAGTACTGTAGCAGCATTGTAGCTTGCACTGTAGCAAAACACTGTAGCAAGCTAATGTTCAATTTCTGCCGAAAATCAGGGTTTCAGAGAATTCACACGGGCGTGTGGAAATTTCACACGGCCGTGTGAATCGATTTTTCAGCCAAACAGAAACTTCACACGGGCGTGTGGAAATTCCACACGGCCGTGTGAAGCCCCCGATAAGTCCGATTTTAAAGCCGCGATTCAACATTATAAAAGGGGAATTTGGAGACCTTTTGGGATATCTTTTGACCTATCTTTCTCCTCAACTTGGGGAGTGCGGCTAGGGTTTTGGAGAGGATTTCGTGGAGGTTTAGCGCGTGTCATCGGTATCGTCATCGACGTTCAACGGCCGCACAAGACCACGGCCACACCATATACAAGGGGGTTTTCATCAATGTCTTTGATTTGTACTTTCTTTTCTATTTTGATGAACATGTATAGCTTCATGAGGAGCTAAACCCCTTGAGGGTATTCGGACTTGTAAACTCTAGGGTTTTTATGTTTCTTTGACATTGTTATTATGCTTTTCCATTATTGATGAATAAAAAAAATTGAGTTTCAATCTTAATTTCATCTTGTTAATGTTTTCCCTTAGACGTGACACTAGGGTTGAGAACAATTTAGGTTACCCTTTGGAGGTGTGACAACTCCTTTAGGTTTAGACTACTTAAGATTGAAGAGGGTTGAGAGGGAGAGTTGTGAGGTAGCGATATACCCCTTTCCCTTCCGACGTGGTTTCTCCCTACCTCCGTTTTCTTGACTTCATAGTGGTCGAAATAGAGTTAAGTGCTCGGCAGATAAACTCCCCTGGGGCTTAGTTACACAAGTAACAGAGTGAAGGGTTGAAGTGAATCCTACGCGCTGGGGTTTAATGTAGACTAGGGTTCTTCCACTTGGACCAAAGGGTTAGAACTATACATAGGAACAGGTTTTACCACTAGGAATCCCTAGAGCTTAAAGCAATCCCACGCAGTGTGAGGTTTAGGTAGATATACTCCCCTGGGGCTTAGTCGTGCGAGGGATAGAGTGAAGAGTTAACTTGAATCCTATTGCCGGGACATAGTGTTGGGGTTAGTCACGGTTGACCATAGGTTTGGGACCGTGAGTTTTAGGATATCTGATAAGTGCTTATGCTATAGTAATATGAAGTATTATTATCTTACATTGAGCATTACATTTCTTAGATTTAATCACTAATTAGTGTGTATTTGTGTTCTTTTATGCATTGAAGGGTTGTAGAGAAGATTTAGAGAAAAAGAAGCAAGAATAGGTTATGTTCGCCATTGTTGAGGAGTTCTCGGACAAAGCAAGGAACAAGGCACGATTCTAGACTTGTGGGTGTGTGCCAACCTCCATTGGAGGGGCACAAGAGCAGTCACACTCACAAAAGTCTATAACTCGTGTGGCATTGGAGAACTTCGCCAATGAAGAGAAATGAAGTAATCGACATAATCTACCGTTGATTGTGTGTCCAATTCAACGGCCTCGATGAAGAACGATGAATTTGGGAGCATTTCGACAAAGTATTGTAGCCGCACTGTAGCTTTGTCACTGTAGCCGCACTGTAGCTTTCTTTATTGATGAATTTAATTGAGTTTCAATTTTAATTATCTTTTGCTATTGTTTTCCCCTAACCGTGACACTAGGGTTGAGAGCAATTTAGGTTACCCTTTGGAGATGTGACAACTCCTATAGGGTTAGACTACTTTAGATTGAAGAGGGTTGAGAGGGAGAGTTGTGAGGTAGCGATGTACCCCTTTCCCTTCCGGTGTGATTTCTTCCTACCTCCGATTCCTTGATTTATTAGCGGTCTAAATAGAGTGAAGTGTTAGGTAGATAAACTCCCCCAAGGCTTTGGGGTGACGTGAATCCTATGCACTGGGGCTTAATTTAGACTAGGGTTCTTCAACCTGGACCAAAGGGTTAGAACTACTACACATAGGAACATGTTTTATCACTAGGAATCCCTAGAGCTTAAAGCAATTCCACGTAGTGTTAGGCTTAGGTAGATATACTCCCCTGGGGCTTAGTTACCCAAGTAACAGAGTGAAGGGTTGAAGTGAATCCTATTGCCGGGACATAGTGTTTGGGTTAGTCACAGTTGACCTTAGGTTTGGGACCGTGTGTTTTAGGATATCCTCGACTCAATAGGCATCAATTGTAGAGCATAATACAAGTTTTGCACTAGAAGCATTAGTCCTAGGGGGAGCTTTGTCCGGGTACCCCATCGTTATATCGATTACCTCTCCTACCCTCATTATTCTTCTTGCAATCTTTTATTTTCTTTTACATCCATACATATATACTTTTTTCATCATCGATTCCCATCATAGCTAAATAGCGATAACACTTGTTTCTGAACACTATTCCCTATGGATTCGACTACCCACTCACCAGGGTATTTTATTACTTCGACAACCCGTGCACTTGCGGGATACACGCAAGGGGTCGTGTCAATATCCTCGACTTAATTAACATCAATAGGGAAGTATAATAGCATAGTTCTCCACTAGAAGCATAGATCCTAGAGGTAGCTTGTTCGGATACCCTATTTTATTCATTGCTAGTCCTCTCTATTCTATTTTACTTGTACTTTCTGATCTTCGATCTTTCTATTTAATTTCTTGTCATTCATTCTGTTTGATTCTATATTCACTCATTGATCCTATTATTGCTTTTCCATACGCCGCATAGCTTTATTAGTGAAATCTCATATTCTAAATCCCTATTCCCTGTGGATTCGACTACTCTCTCACTAGGGTAAATTTTATTACTTCGACAAACCCGTGCACTTGCGGGATACACGCAAGGGGTCGTGTCAAACTCATTAACAATGCAAGAAACTCACATTTGCGGTGGAGGCATTGGTAGGACAACGCATCAAAAAACAGGCAAGAAGTGGGTTTCCGAATGTGTTATACATAGATTAAAAGAAAGATCATTGTACAGAGTTGTTGACATATAGAAAGACATATTGTGTGACAATGGTGTTCGTCTACCATACAAGCGTGCTTCGATTGGAAAGGTGGTTGTCAGGTCTGTGAGTCATGATAGTGAGGTTAGTAGCTATGATTTGCTTCTATGGTATGCAGATAAAGTATTTAAGACAAATCTTGGTAGCGTTGTCATCATCTGAGACAAATCTTGGTATGTAGGCCATTACTATTTATTGATGGAACTCGTTTGCTGGCTAAGTATGGTGGGATTCTTGACAGGAGCCCGAAAGTAATAATAGTACCTCGGTGAGAGGATAGTCGAATCCACAGGGAGTAGGGATCAAAGACACAAGCGTTTGTTATTTAGCTAGTTTGATGTATGGAGACTGAAAACAGAATCAGTGTGTGTATGCAAGAGTAATTAAAAGAAACAAGAAATAAAAGAGAAGTATGGAAGATAGGAGAATGCACGCCAAAAGTGAGAGAAGGACAATCAATGAGTGAAATAGGGTTAATGCTTCTATTGATGTTTATTGAGTCGAGGATATCCTTAAATACACGGTCCCAAACCTAAGGTCAACCGTGACTAATCCCAATCATTATGCCCCGACATCAGTTTTCACTATGACCCTTAACTCTTATTGACATGTCAACTAAGTCCCAGGGGAGTCCATCTTCCTAAGCTTCACACTATGCGGGATTGCTTTAAATTTTAGGGATTCCTAGTGAAAGACCTTGTTCCTATGTATAGCTATAACCCTTTAGGACAGGTGAAAGAACCCTAGTCTCAATTAAGCCTCAGAACTAGGATTCACTACAACCCTTCACTCTGTTGCTCTCGCAACTAAGCCCCAGGGGAGTTCATCTCCTAACTTTTCGCTCTATCTCAACCGCTAAGAATTCATGGAACACGGAGGTAGGAAAAATCACACCAGAGTGGAAAGGGGATGTTTCACTACCTTACAACTCACCATCTCGACCATCTCCAATCTCAAGTAGTCTAACACTATAGGAGTTGTCACACCTCCAAAGGATAACCTAGACGATTCTCAACCCTAGTGTCACGGCTATGGGAAAATCAATACAATATGCAATTAAGATTGGAACTCAATTAAATTCATCAATAAAGAAAGCATAATAACATGTCATAAAAACATAATCATCATAGGGTTTACAAGTCCGAATACCCACAAGGGGTTTAGGTCCTCATGGAGCTATACAAATCCATCAATGTATTTGAATGAATACAAATCGAAAACATAGGTGAAAACCCCCTTGTATAGAGTGGCTGTGATGTTGTGCGGCCGCCAGCCATCGATGTCGATCCCAATGGCGCGCTCCAATCCTCCACAAAGTACTCTCTAAACCATAGCCGCAACCTTCCAGAAGATAGGTGAAAAGATCCAGAAAAAGTCCCAAAAGGGCCTTTAAATAGTGTTGAGTCGCGGCTTCAAATCGGCTGAAATCGGGATTTCACACGGCCGTGTGGAATTTCCACACGCCCGTGTGAAGTTTCTATTTTGCTGAATATCGGCGAACAGTGAACAGTAACTTGCTACAATACTGCTATAGTACTCTCGCCGAAATGCTCCCGAATTCATCGTTCTTCATCGAGGCCGTTGAATTGGGCACACAATCAATGGTAGATCATTTCGATTGCTTCAATCCTTCTCTTTGGTGAAATTCTCCTATGCTACACGAGTTAGACTCAGTGTGAATGTGACTGCCTTTGTGCCCCTCCAAAGGAGGTTGGCACACACCAACAAGTCTAGACTCATGCATTGTTCCTTGCTTGGTTAGAGAATTCCCCAACAATGACGAACATGATCTAACTTTGCTCTTTTTCTCCAAACTAGCTCTACAGCCCTACAATGTACAAAAGTACACAAATGCACACAATTTAATTATAAAACCTGATAAAATTAATGCTCAATATAAGATAATAACACTTCGCATTATTATAACACGAGCACTTATCAATTCTGCTATGTGCAACAGCAAAAGATGGCAACGATGGTCTGCTCTATGTAGCATTTGCTATCATCAACAATGAAACTGATGACAACTGGACTTGGTTTCTTGCTACTCTTGGTGAGGCCTTGTACGGTCAGGATGACTACGACAAAATCATAACATTTATATCAGATCAATCCAAGGGTCTGGTGAATGCCGTCGCCTGAGTCTTTCCCTTATCACCACATGGTTATTGCCTACGACATTTGGAGGCAAACTTCAGGAAGACCAACTTTAACCTCGTGTAAAGATTTGCGAATGCAATGCTGGGTAGCAATCATGAAAATTGCCTACGTATATGCCTTGAAAGAGTTCAATGATGCAGTTTGTGAACTTGCATGTATATCGGTCGACACATACGCTTGGTTTCTAAATAAGTCAGACATTGATCATTGGTCAAAATTTTTATTTAAAGGAATGCGATGGTACGAGATCTACTCCAACGTGGTAGAATTCTTCAATGCTTGGATTAAAGAGGCATACCATCTACCAGTAACAAGCATGGTTGACTCAATTAGGTTAGTTCATTGCTATGTATAAATATATTTGTGTGAAATTATCTGTTATTGTGTATAAATAGTACTTTCTATGTATTTATTTGTTTTTCCATTTAAAGTATGCACATTACTGTGTATATAGTTTGCATTCGTGTGTATATTATAGATATTTCTGTGTATTATTTTGTCTTTCCATGTATATTATGTTTCCTAAGTACAATAAGGTTTTCCTGTGTAACATTTGTTTTCCAAGTTTAAACTCATGAATATGTTGGCCGAAAGACGCGAGCAATCCGACAAGTGGGATACACTCCTCTACCCTGAAATATGGAAAAAAGTTCAACAAATCGTTGATAACAGTTGTTACCTGAGAGTGGGCCACTCCACGAAAGACACGTTCGGAGTCATTGACGACAACAACAATGCAGTCACTATTTAGTTTCGTGGATGCTCATGTAGAATGTGGGAAGTACATGGTCTACCGTACAAGCAAGCATGTGCGGTGATCATTCAAACAAACACGAATGTCCATTCTTATGTTGATGATTACTTCACAGTCGAATCCAATATCTCTTGTTCCTAACAGTGACAAGCCATCAGATGACAACCATGAACTACAAATTAGCCCACCAATATCAAAGAAATAGCCAGGACATCCAAGAAGGAAGAGAATATAGTCACAAGCCTTCGATGTCCGTGAATTACTTTATAGCTGGTGCCATCAAGCTGGACATAATCGTCGATCCTGCAATACGGTTAGAGTGGACTGACCATACCAAACCTAACGGTAGCGTACGATATTTGAGTTATCTTTCGAATGTTCTTTAGCATAAACTTTGTTCTATTTTCCTTTCTTGTGTATATATCATCTTTTTGTGTGTATGGAGTTTGTGTATATGTGTATAACGTTATATATACTGTGTATGGTTTTGGTTAATTGTGTGTGATATTCTATTTCCTATGTAGAGTTTTGTGTTTTTCTGTATTATATTGGCTTACTATGTTTACAGTACCAAGGATTTGATAAGTAATTACATAACCAAAATTTCAATCACAAACAAATATATGAAATACAAATACAAGGTCAAGGAAATTAATTGTTCATGTCAGTTGGAATTACATCATTATCTATTTTGGGGCACCTTCGGCATTTGCAACATCTTCGGTGGTCTCGGTTTTCTCAGTGCTGTCAGTCTCCTATCTAGCCTCAGTCTACCTTACTCTAGCATCAGCAACATCTTCAGGAGCGGTAGCAATATCTTCAGTGGTGTTATCCTTGTCCATGCCGGCATCCTTCTCCATGGCAGCATCCTTCTTCATTTCTACTCCCTTCTCCGCTTCAACGTCCTTCTCACCCACGGCATTCTCCACAACAGCGGCATCCTTCTCACTTCCTGCGTCATTCTCCACAATGGCCTCTTTCTCCCCTGCATCATCATTTTCACCTCCAGCTTCTTTCTCCACACTGGCATCCTTCTCCCCACCGCATCCTTCTTCACAACGGCATCCTTCTCCCAGCCCGCATCCTTTTCCCTACCAGCTTCCTTCCCTTAGCGTTATTCTTCTCCCCGACGGCGTTTTTCTCCCCAACGGCATCCTTCTTCAAAGTCATGCTGGGTATAATTTTTCCCACATCACGTCAACAAGTATCCGGGTGACATATCAAAGGTGGAGGATTGGGACATCCGATTGTGGTATGCATAATTCTTCCCCGTTCAAAAGCTGTTCTATATAGCACATGTAAAACATTGGACAATCAACGGACCCAGGTGCTTTCTTTGGGCAGTTCAGCACATGCTCCAGTGGAAGGTCTCGAAATGGATTACGGCTTGTGTTAACCTCGATGCATAATTCAAAAAAGATCCTGCTAAGAAGTTAAATGGAAATTGTTAGAAACTAAATAGGAGAACATACCATAGTTCCATAATGCATTTACGTCACTTACCATGTCTACAGTGTCAGCATCATAAATGTCTGATTGGAGTGACGAGTAGTGCATGTACTATTGCTTTTCAATGTCCAGAACTAGCAGATGGTAATGACCGTGAAGGATGATTGGCATAAGTATAAGCTCAGCCTTCCTGTGGTCGTATATGACATCTTCCATCTGGTACAATGCTTATTTCGTTACAAATTAAAATTTCTGCATAGCAAGCGCTAGGGGGCACGTAATAAATGCAAGTCTCTTGAACTCTAATATATTTGTTAGCAATTCCACATGGAGCATGAGTATGAGGGCATCGAAAACATCATCAGAGACATTTTCTTAACCTTTGATGAGAATATTTCTTGTGTCATATAGACATGAATACTTCATATTCTAAAAAAGCAGATTACCTGTCCACACGTGTGTTTAGGTAGCTGGAGAGGCCTGTTCTTTCCAGTTTGTTAAGCCTTTGTAAACTAGGGTATGTCTTTGATGAGGATCCACAAGCACACGGGTAGTCAAGTAATACCCCTCGTGCAAGCACGAGAGGGTCATATTCCCTGGGGTCCTAAGAGCTTCTATTAGTCCCCCCTAGATGGCATTGTCAAGTCTACCAAATATAGTATTAAAATGATATAATAAAAATAACAAAGAGAAAACTATAAATACATGGACTATGGCTCACCACTTAAGCACATTAAGGAAGCAATTAGCAATGAAAGTGCGAGGTCACCGGGGAAGGATCCCCTCAGGACTACTAAAGCTAGAGGGATGTTAGAATTACAAAGACAATGGTGGTTGGGCCAAGAGACATCCAAAGATAGGTTAATCCCGATGGTCATGGTGATAACTCCTTATCCCATACAAGTATTGGGTCGGAATTGCTTCCGCCCAAATCCTCCTATGATTGCATTAAGAGTCGGGATACCTCTAATTATGGCCGAAAGTCAACCTAGGTTCAACCCTAATAGTTAGAGGGGTATGAAATACCCGATGGTCACGGTGTATTCATACATGTATCCCTTCTAAGCCAAGTGTGTCTAGTACTAGGGTCACGCTACAAAGTACAACCTAGAAGTTGAATTATAGAGTTCTCATGCAAATCAGCATATCAAATATCACAAGGCTTAAAACACAAACCACATAAATACCATAAATGTAAATCAATCATCCATACAAGCAAGTTCATCCCAAGGTTCACGAGATGCACTGCGGCCTTGGGAGTCTAGTTTATCATCAACAAAAGAGTATGTGTAGAAGACAAGAAATATAAAGCAAAGCTCAAAACAAACTCCCCTAAGATGAAGACTAGAAGGTGGTGGTGAGAACTTGTCGGATCCACACCAGCAAGCTCCTAGATTTTCTCCTTGATAGCACTCCTCTTTTCTCCTTCGATTTGCATCCTAGATCCGCCGTCTCCTGCAACCTTGAAACCCTAGATGATGATGGTGGAGAATGGTGGCCATAAGCCTTCTTCCAAGATGCACAAACCCTTTTTATAAATCCTTCTTGTGATGGCTTGCGACCTGGCTCATGGTCAATAAACGGGCCATGAGGATCCTCTGAATTCTGCCGAAATTCACGTAAATTGCTACAGCCCGTTGCTACAATAAAATTGCTATAGTTGATCTGCTACAGTACTTATGCATTTGTCAGCTTGCGACCGGCCTCATGGCCACAAGATTTTCCGTGAGGAATTCCAGACTTAGAATTTTCCCGAAATCATCTTGCTTCAGTTCCTACAATGCTGCTACAGTACCATGGGCACTAAAACGCCGTTTTTTGTGTAGATTTTTTCTCAAATCACGTCGTTGAACTCATCTAAGCTTCTTCTATACTTGAAACACGAAAAAAGAAATATAGACCATAAAAGGGCATTAATTCATCAATAAAACATGAAAACCATGCTCACTCTTACGTATAAAATACATACATTTAGATGTTTATCAGTCTTCTTTTGTGGAAGGAAGCCTGTATCAGACTTCTTTTGATCATCATAATAAACTTGCCCTTCTGCTTTAGTTTGGTACGGGACCAACGCAATCGTCTTCTCTGCGGGTTTATTTCAAACTGGTCAGGCATTGAAGTAGCTTGTCGACAACGCGTAATGCTTTGCCATCATCTCTGGAGACATCACTCAAGGGGGAAACCTTTCAGCAGGTTTGTTCTTCTGTGGTGGAACCCTCTTCCTTGGAGCTCTCTTTGCTGTAGCCTTTTTTGGTGGGCTCTCTTTGGCGAAGCCCTCTTTGGCAGTGTCTTCTTCATTGGGGCTCGTTTCGGTAGAACATTTTTTGGAGATGGACTACTTTGATGTGTGTCTTGTGCAGTCGTGCGTCACATAACACTCCGGGGCGAGTATCTTGGGTTGTTGCCGAGATTTGGGAGGCCACTAGGCCCTCAGGAGACGGGAATTTAGACGGAATTTCATCCATGCCGGCCTCAGGAGCCAGGACATGAGAAGGAATTGCATCAATGACCTCCTCAGGAACAAGTATTTTATCCATGCCTACCTCAGGAACAAGTATTTCGTCACTTGGCACAATGCGATTAGCTGCGAAGACTTGTGCTGCTACTTCTAGCATAGGTTCTTCAGTGGCTGCTGGTGGAACTCCTCGGAAGCAGCATCGTCATGTTGTGCAGGAATTCCTCAAAGGCAGTAGATTATTCATCGAACTTGCCAGGACAGTCTCTCTAAGACCTTGCTACCCTTTTGAACCTAATGCCAAGACTAGGAGATGGACCCGACGAAGGAGGATGACCGATATTTGTTGCCATCGCATGGGGGGCAAATCTAGAGGTGGTGACCATGAGTCAGCCGTTTTTCGCTTTGCATCTTCACAGTCACACTCATCTATATGAGTTCACAGATCACGGAACTCTATTAAAACTTGTTGTAATAACCGTTGCATTTCATCATCATCTTGGGAAACCTCCTCCGGCATCTTAACCGATGAATATCGGCAGCCAATATTCTCAGAAGTGGTTGGGGGATTGATCCCAAGCTCGCTTCTTTGCTGGCTCAACTCTTGGCTTTTTCCCAACGGTCCGGGACCTGGTTGGTTGTTGGGACTTCCTTTCAGAGTCGCCAAGTTCTAACGATTTGACAGGGGCTTGTCTCTAGGTACAGTTAAAATTACCAACAAACACATTCTCTTCGTCGTTAGCTGGTCGAAGCTCAGAGAACTGATAAGCAAACAAGAAACATTGCAACGTTAGCTTATTATACAAAGAAATTGTTTAATATACACAGAAAATAAGTATATATACTCAAAAACTTAATTTTATACATGCGAATGTGATATTATACACAAGAAGTTCATAAATATACACAGAAACATAATATCTTACACAGGAACTAAATAATATACACATTAAACCATTTTTATACATAGGAATTGACTCATTCCTCAAAATTTCTAGACATTTTAGACATCAATAAAAATAGCTTACTTGTTTTCCATTGATTGATTTCAATAGCGGCTCGATAGACGCCGCCTTTACGAAACTGGACTCCCCGTAACACATTATACGGGGTGTCTGGCCTACTTGTTGTTTCTTCTCGCTGTCTTTCACCTTATAAAACCAAAATGATCAAAGAATGGAGCAAACTTTTAGATACCCTGCACTAGTGCACTTCCCTTTACACCTAAGTTAGACATGGGCGGCTGTCCCAAGGATGTCGTCCATCATCCACTTGTGAGTAGCATAAGCCTAGGCATAACGGCCGAGTGACCTCAGATTATCTGTGTACCTTACTATGAACGATGGCGCATTCAGACAAGTGTTTGGGAACAGGATCACCATTATGAAGTACACCACCAGGAGCTTGACAAAGGTCTCCTCGTCACCATGTTGTTTGCTACGGACAATTCTCAGTAGGTTATCTTTAATTGCATCGTATTGACGGTTGTGCATTTTATGTAGAAAACTCTTCTCAAATTCTGATTTGTCCTTCTCGTTCTTGAAGGATACAGTGTCTCCATCACAACGGATGGCTAGGATGATAGCAACGTCTTCTACTCTAAACGCAAGCATGGTTTGTCCTATCTGAAACCTTTACCTCTTGTCAACGAGTACTTTAAGTACAGTTCCCTGAGGTTCGATAACCCTAATCTTAATTGAGTACCACTTTATTACTTCTTGCGACCCGTACACTTGCGGAGAGCGCATCAGTGTGCAGTGAACAGTAAACTGCTACAGTAATTGCTACATTGATCTTCTGCAGCGCCTGCTACAGTGCTCAAGCATCAAATACTCCTGATTTCATCATTCTTCATCAAGGCCGTTGAATTGGGCACACAATCAATGATAGATCATGTCAATTGCTTCCTTTTCTCCTCATTGGTGAAGTTCTCCTATGCTACACGGGTTAGACTTTTGTGAATGCCACTGCCTTTGTGCCACTCCAAAGGAGGTTGACACACACCCACACGTCTAAACTCATGCCTTATTCCTTGCTTAGTGCAAGAACTTTCCAACAACGGCGAACATGACCTAACTTTGCTCTTTTTCTCCAAATTGGCTCCACAACCTTACAATGTACAAAAGCACACAAATAACACATTAATTAATGATAAAATCTGATAAAAGTAATGCTCAATGTAAGATAATAACAATTCACGTTACTATAACACAAGCACTTATCAAACTCCCCCACACTTAAGATTTTGCTTGTCCTCAAGCAAAAATAAAACATTAAAGTACTTGGGAAGAACAATTGAAAGTGCTCGGCCTTAGGTTCACCAAAAGTATTCAAAAGAAGCATTCTACAAGTAAGGGGAAATCAAAACATTGCATAAAGGTATCATTGCTCTAGCTAAAAACTTGATTCAAAAAGGACAACAACTCGAAAATGTGTGAGTGTGTGCGAACTCACTCAAGATAACCCAAAAAGTACTCCTCAAACTCTTGTTACAAGGACTTATTTATATACAAAAGTAGGGAGGTAGTAGCTTCACACAACCTCTAAGGTAGCCCTTTCCTAGGCGGCCGCCAAAGGTGGCTTTCACACTTTCGAGGAGGTAACTCTTTCGACCGGGGTAGTAGCTTTCACGCATCCCATGAGATAGCTCTTTCTCTCATTAGAGCATAACTTGTATCCGACTTATGAGAGTAGCTACATACTTTATAAGAGGTAGCTCTTTCCACCCCAAATGCACAATTGAACTAACAAATATTTACAAGCTCACAAGTTTTTTTTTTTATGTATTTCTCAAAAGAAAACAAAGAACTCACTAAAACGATGATAAACTAGTCCTTAAAAACATCAACCTTGAGTTTCCAAAAGATTTCAAGAGTGAGTAGTGTAATATGAGATAATCGAGCAAAAATTCCATAAAATATAAGTAAAAAGTAGAGCATGATGAGATACAATGTTAAAAATTCTCCTAGACTATAAGAATACAACCGTTACAACTAAGATGAAGCGCCACGGGCTATATGACCATAAGCAATTGAATGCACAAGTAACACAATAAAAATATAACAATCAAAACAATTAATGTGGGAGTGGGCAATTGAAACATTACTCCTTTAAACTCCAAGTGTTGTGTTTGATGGGGCTATATTCATTGAGAGTTGAGTCTTAATGGGTTGTGGAGCACACACGGTCCCATGACCGTGCCAATGACTATTCCTCAAATTCCAAACATCCCAGACGATCTGTACACATACACAAGGGTTTCAGTGTAGCTCAAGAAAATAAAAATAAAACTCGAGTATATAGAGATAAAGCAATGAAATACAACTCGTGAAAAATAAAAGCAACAGAAAAAAACTCAGAAGGAAGATCCTTTCTGAGTACTACAAGTTCTAAAAATAAGAAATAAAAGTACAAACTAACAAAAAGTAAAAGAAACTAGAACTAGATGCCTACAGCTTCGGTGTCCTGAATGGTTGCCTCTGGTGCTGTGGTAGGCTCAGCTGGTGTTAATGGTGATCCTGATGCTGAAAAAGAAAAGAAAAGTGACACACCCCTTGCGTGTGTACCCATCAAGTGCACGGGTTGTCGAAGTAATAAAATACCCTAGTGAGTGGGTAGTCGTATCCACAGGGAATAGTGTTCATAAACAAGCGTTATCACTATTTTAGCTATAAATAGAATCGATGGTAAGAGAAATCAATATATATATATATATATATATATATATATATATATATATATATATATATATATATATATATAAGAAAGTAAAAGAGTGAAAAAAGGGCAATAAAGGTAGGAGAGGTAATCGATATAAAGATAAGGTACCCGGACAAAGCTCCCCTAGGATTAATGCTTCTAGTGCAAGACTAGTATTATACCATCTAATTGATGTCTAATGAGTTGTGAAAATCCTTAAGCACACGGTCCCAAACCTAAGGTCAACCGTGACTAATCGCACACTATACTTGGCTCTAGACTTCTCTACGACCCTCGACTCTAGATGACCTGTCACCTAAGTCCTAGGGGAGTACATCTTATTAATGCCTAGCACCGTATGAAATTGCATGGAGTTCTAGGGATTCCAAGTGAAAGACTCTATCCCTAATTATAGTTCTAACCCTTTCGTCCAGGTGGAAAAACCCTAATCTAAGTTAAGCCCTAATCCTAGGATTCACTCAACCTTTCGCAAGGTAGTTCATTTCCTAGTACTTCACTCTACTTCGATCGCGATTAACTCTTGGCATACGGAGGTAGGGAAATTCACACCGGAGGGGAAATTGGACGTTCCGCTACCTCTCGACTCACCCTCTCAACCCTCTCCAACCTTGTGTAGTCTAATCCTATAGAGGTTGTCACACCCTCAAAGGATAACCTAATAGATCTCAACCCTAGTGTCACAGCTAAGGGAAAATCTCATACAATCGGCATGCAAGATTGGAACTCAATAAGAAAACATCAAATTAATAAAGCATAATAAAAGTTATAGAAACACAAACATCCTAGGGTTTACAAGTCTGAATACCCACTAGGGTTTAGCTCTCCATGGAGCAATACAAAGTCAATAAAGAGTTTAAGAACATATGCATGAAAACCATAAAGAAAAACCCCCTTGTAGATCGTATCGATGGTCTTGTGAACAGTAACTTGCTACAGCAATTAGCTACAGTACTTCGCCGAAATACTCCTGAATTCATCGTTCTTCATCGAGGTCATTGAATTGGGCACACAATCAACGTTAGATTATGTCGATTACTTCATTTCTCTTCATTGGCAAAGTTCTCCAATGCCTTGTTCCTTGCTTGGTCCTTGCCTTGTTCCTTGCTTGGACCGAGAACTCCTCAGCAATGGCGAACATAACCTATTCTTGCTTCTTTTTCTCCAAATTGGCTCCACAACGCTACAATGCACAAAAGCACACAAATGCACACACATTAATGATAAAATCTGATTAAAGTAATGCTCAATGTAAGATAATAATACTTTGTATTACTATAACACGAGCACTTATCAAAAAGATTGACGAAGAAAAGGAGAAAAGATGCTTACCGACGAAATGGAAATAAAAAACTCCTTAAATAGACAAAGAGAGGGTTGGGAAGATAGGAGGAAGCATCCCTTGAGTGTGGAGGCATTTAGAATTGAAAAGGTGGAAAAAGATGTTAAAAAGAAATTACAACCTCTTATGTTCTGTGCATCCGCACGCCTGTGTGGAAATTCCACACGGCTGTGTGCCTCCACTGTTTAGGATTGACAGGGGCAATTATACGCCCCTGTGTTTCCTCAGCTTTTGCTTCTCAGAACATCCACATGGCTATGTAGAAATTTCACATAGCCGTGTGCCCAACTTGGCCAACACAAGGTCGGTTACAGGGGCACCCACATGCCCATATGGCCTCTCTGGATCTCAAGAAAATCATCCAAGTGTTCCACACGCCCATGTGCCATGCACACGCTCATCAACAGGGGCACTCACACATCCCCTGTAAGCGTCTAGATGAAGTTCTTATTCTTGAGAACATATACACGGCCGTCTGCTATACACATGGGCACTCACAGGGGAACTCACATGGCCCCTGTGACTCTTAGGATGGAGAGTTGTAGCTCTGCAGAGATCCACACGGCCGTGTGCCCTTTACAAGGTCGTTCACATGGGACTTACACGGCACCTATGACGCTCGGGATGAGTGTGGAAATGATTCACACGGCCATGTGGAAATTCCACACGGCCGTGTGTTTTTCCTAGATGACTTAGAAAATTCATAGACTCTGCAAAAAACTTCAGAAACTAACATGCAACATTCAGAGCCTGTATATACGATAAAAATACAACCAGGGATCCATGAATACACACTCAAATGAACCAAAACTTTGTCAATCAGCAGTAGGCACACGAACAATATCAATGATTCACAAGAAAATCATAGCACACGCATAATAAAATGAAAACATCGACACTAGGCAATTATTCTTGCTAAAACTAAACTAAAGCCTAGAAAAGCAATATAAACTTGCTTTGCCTCCCAAGAAGCGCTTGTTTAACGTCACCAAGCTTGACGTACCTCTTTCTTACCTTATGGAGGATTGAAAAAGTGTGTTCCTCCCGACTAGAATTTGCATAGCTACTTCCTTTAAACCAAAAATCTAGTTGCACGGGTGGAGTATTTGTTGGAGAGTCCAACGATTTTACCTTTGGCCTCCAAGGAAACAATTTGGGTTGGGAATTGTCCAAACTTAGCATAGGTGGCTCATTGGATGGTTTAAATATCCTCCCTACATCTTCTCCCAAACCCACAATATCTCTTTCTTGTATTCTATGAGTTGATCAATCCTAAAGAACGGTGCTTGTTAGATTACCTTAGGGTTTGCTTCTCCTTGTGTATTTTCAGCTTAAAAGGAACATGACACTAGCAAATCCTATTGAAAATTTCTTTGCTCACAAGCACAATCTTCATTCAAGCAATCCCAATTCTCCAAATGATGTTCTTCTTTTTCCTCTTCAATTTCTACAGCAATGTACTCGGTCTGCCCCATTTCTTCATTATCGTTCACTACCACATCATCTCTACAAGAAACTTGCATTGCTTGCTGATAAGTGCTCATGTTATAGTAATGCGAAGCGTTATTATCTTACAATGAGCATTGATTTAATCAGATTTTATCACTAAAAAGTGTGTATTTGTTTACTTTTGTGCATTGTAGGGTTGTAAAGGTAAATTGGAGAAAAGGAACGAAGTTAGATCGTGTTCGCCGTTGTTGGGGAGATTTCCGGACTAAGCAAGGAACAAGGCATGAGCATAGACTTGTGAGTGTGTGCCAACCTCCTTTGGAGGGGCACAAAGGCAGTCACAATCACAATAAGTCTAGCTCGTGCTAACAAGGAGAACTTCACTAATTATGAGATTTGAAGCAATCGGCACGATCTACCGTTGTTTGTGTGCCCAATTCAACGGCCTCAATAAAGAACGACGAATTCGGGAGCGTTTCGGCACAATTACTGTATCAGTACTGTAGCAAGCACTGTAGGGAAATACTGTAGCATATTACTGTTCACTGTCTGCCGAAAATCAGCAAAACAGCAACTTCACACGGGCGTGTGGAAATTCCACACGGTCGTGTGAAATCCCGATTTCTGCAATTTAAAGACGTGACTCAACGTTATAAAAGCCCGTTTTGGAGACTGTTTTTGGGATCTTTTTGCCTCTTCTTTGCCCTAACTTCTAGAGAGGAGCGGCTAGGATTTGGAGAGGACTTTGTGGAGGTTTGGAGCGCATCATCGGTGTAGACATCAACGTCCGACGGCCGCACAAGACCACGGCCACATCGCACACAGGGGGTTTTCATATATGCATTCAATTTGTTTTCTTATTCTTATTTTGATGAATTTGTATAGCTCCATGAGGAGCTAAACCCTTGTTGGTATTCGGACTTGTAAACCCTAGGATTATTAAGTTTCTTTGGCATCGCCATTATGCTTTTCCATTATTGATGAATAAAATTGAGTTTCAATCTTGATTTCTTCTTGATTATTGTTTTCCCTTAGCCGTGACACTAGGGTTGAGAACAACCTAAGTTATCCTTTGGAGGTGTGATAACTCCTATAGGGTTAGACTATTTAGGATTGAAGAGTATTAAGAGGGTGAGTCGTGAGGTAATGGAACGTCCCCTTTCCCCTCCGATGTGATTCTCCCTACCTCCATGTTCCATGATTTATTCGCGGTTGAGATAGAGTTAGGTGTTAGGAGATAAATTCCCCTGAGGCTTCGTTGTGCGAGCAACAAAGTGAAGGGTTGAAGTGAATCTTAGTGCCGGGACTTAATTTACACTAGGGTTCTCTCACCTTGACCAAAGGGTTAGAACTACACATAGGAACAAGGCTAATCACTAGGAATCCCTAGAACTTAAATCAATTCCACATAGTGTGAGTCTTAGGTAGATAGACTCCCCTAGGGCTTAGTTGACAGGTCAACGAGAGTCAAGGGTCGTAGTGAAACCTAATGACCGGAACATAGTGTTGAAGTTAGTCATGGTTGACCTTAGGTTTGGGACCGTGTGTTTAAGGATCTCCTCGACTCAATTAACATCAATAGGATAATATAATAGCATTGTCTTGCACTAGAAGTGATAAACGCCTAACTGTACGTATTATTTATGTATGTTCGCGTATTTTTCGGATATTTTTATATGTGTGGATGCCCGTTTTCGGTCTAAATTGGTTTATTTCGTGTTACAGGTACAAAAGATACCGTGGGGAGCTTGACAACGAGATTTTAGAAGAAATCGGCAAAGAAAACACCATTTTCGAGTCTCTGGTAGTGTAGCATCACTGTAGCACGCGCATTTGGCGAAACGGCTAAGTCTGGAATTTCATACGGGCGCATGACTGACCGCATACATCTCCTGTAGCAGCGGTACTGTAGCAGAGTTACTGTAGAAGGAACACTGTAGCATACTGTAGCACTCACTGCAGCAACTTACACGGAACTCGGGGGTGCTACAGTCCCGTATGTCGGCCTGACAGGATCCCCGAAAGTGCACGGGTTTGTCGAAATAATAAAAGTTACACCGGAGAGAGGGTAGTCGAATCCACAGGGAATAGGAAGTTAGAATACGAGATTTCACTATTAAAACTATGTGAAGTACGGAAAAGTAGTAATCGATTTGTGTGTGAATTGTGAGAACAATTATACTAAAGACAGGAAATTAAATAGAGAAAGGTGAAAGATTAGAAATCGCAAGAAAAAGATTAAAGAGGATTTAACAATTATTGAAGTGGGGTATCCGGACAAGTTATCTCTAGGATCTATGCTTCTAGTGCAAGACTATGCTATTATACCTTCCTATTGATGCTAATTAAGTCGAGGAAATCCTTAGACTCACGGTCCCAAACCTAAGGTCAACCGTGACTAACCCCAACACTATGCCCCGGTATTAGGATTCACAACAACCCTTCACTCTATCGCTCGCACGATTAAGTCCCAGGGGAGTACATCTACCTAAACCTCACACTACGTGGGATTGCATTAAGTTTTAGGGACTCCTAGTGATTAAACCTGTTCTTATGTGTAGTTCTAACCCTTTGGTCCATGAGGAAGAACCCTAGTCTAGATTAAGCCCCAGTGCATAGGATTCACTTCAACCCTTCACTCCGTTACTCGCGTAACTAAGCCCCAGGGGAGTTTATCTACCTAGCACTTCACTCTATCTTGACCGATATTAAATCAAGTAAACGGAGGTAGGGAGAAATCACACCGGAGGGGAAAGGGGTACATCGCTACCTCACAACTCTCCCTCTCAACACTCTTCAATCTTAAAGAGTCTAATCCTATAGGAGTTGTCACACCTCCAAAGGAAAACCTAGATTGCTCTCAACCCTAGTGTCACATCTAAGGGAAAACAATAGCAAGATAAAATTATTCATCAATAATGGAAAAGCATAATAACAATGTCAAAGAAACATAATAACCCTAGAGTTTTACAAGTCCGAATACCCACAAGGGGTTTAGCTCCTCATAGAGCTATACATGTTCATCAATGTATACAATAAAACAAGAAGTAAAGACATCGATGAAAACCCCCTTGCGTATGGTGTGGCCGTGGTCTTGTGCGGCCGCCGGACGTCGATGACGATGCCGATGACGCGCTCCAAACCTCCACGAAGTCCTCTCCAAAACCCTAGCCGCCCTCTCCAAAGTTAAGCAGAAAATTAGGTCAAAAGATGTCTCAAAAAGTCTCCAAATCGGGCTTTTATAATGTGGAGTCGCGGCTTTAAATTTGCTGAAATCGGGATTTCACACGGGCGTGTGGAATTTCCACACGCCCGTGTGAAAATTCTGGAAAACCGATTTTTGGCCGACTGTAAACAGTAACTAGCTACAGTGTTTTTGCTACAGTAATTTACTGTATTGCTGCTACAGTAATTGTGCCGAAACGCTCCCGAATTCGTCGTTCTTCATCCAGGCCGTTGAATTGGGCACACAATCAACGGTAGATCGTGTCGATTGCTTCGAATCGCCTAATTGGTGAAGTTCTCCTTGTTGGCATGAGTTAGACTTATTGTGAATGTGACTGCCTTTGTGCCTCTCCAAAGGAGGTTGGCACACACCCACAAGTCTATGCTCACGCCTTACTCCTTGCTTAGTCCGAAAATCTTCCCAACAACGCCAAACACGACCTAACTTCGTTCCTTTCTTTCATTTTATCTTCACAACCCTACAATGCACAAAAGTAAACAATTGCACACTTTTTAGTGATAAAATCTGATTAAATTAATGCTCATTGCAAGATAATAACACTTCGCATTACTATAACACGAGCACTTATCACGGCCCGTATGCCAGCCCGCATAACTTTCTGGAATTAGTTTTTAAATGCCTTTAGGGCATCATTTTCTCTTGTCTTTGGCCACCTCTTCTCCTCCATCATCTTCTAGGACATCAAGGCTGCGGGAGAAGGCAGTTCTGAGGAGCAAATCGAAGGGAGAGGGAGATCACACTCAAGGGAAAGCATCTAGGAGTTCGTTGGCTTTGATCCGCCGGATTCCCATCACCATCTTCTTCTAGTCTTTATCTTAGGGGAGTTGTTATGAGCTTTATCTTCTATTTCTTGTTTTGTATACATTCTCCTTTGTTGATGATGAACTAGACTCCCAAGGTCACCGGGCATCCAGTGAACCTTGGGATGAACTTGCTTGTATGGATACTTTGAGTATATTTTTGGTATTTGGTTTGGGTGTGGTCTAAGCTTTGTGTTCTTTATTGTATCAAATTGCATGAGAACTCTGTGGTTTGAATTCTAGGTTGTACTTGGTTGCGTGACCATCGCCCTTGTACTAGACATGCTTGGCTTAGAAGGCATACATGTACGAATACGCAGTGACCATCGGGTATTTCGTTCCCCTCCAACCATTAGGGTTGAACCTAGACGTTGTGTTTGACCTTAATTAGGGATTTCCCTAAACGCATTGCAATCGTGTGGGGATTTGGGCGGTAGAAATACCGTAGCAGTGAAAATACCGTATTCCAATACCCGTACCGGATTAGGGGTTATCACCGTGACCATCGGGGTGACCTACCTTTGGACATCTCTTGGCCTAACCACCTTTGCCTATGTTATTCGAGTATCCTTCTAGCTTTAGTAGTCCCGAGGGGATCCTCGCCAGGGGACCTCGCACTCTTATCGCTAATTGTTTCCTCAATGTGCTTGTGTGGTGTGCCTTAGTCCACTTGTTCATAGTTTTCTCTTTATTATTCTTCTTATCTTACTTTTATCATGTAATTGTGACACGACCTTTTGCGTGCGTACCGCAAGTGCACGGCCTTGTCGAAGTAATAAAAGTTACCCCGGTGAGTGGGTAGTCGAATCCACAGGGAATAGTGTTTAGAAACAAGTGTTAATCGCTATTTAGCTATTATGGGAATCGATGATGAGAAAAGTATTTATATATAGATGTAAAAGAAAATAAAAGAGTACAAGAAGAATAATGAGGATAGGAGAGGTAATCGATATAAAGATGGGGTATCCGGACAAAGTTCCCCCTATGACTAATGCTTCTAGTGCAAAACTTGTATTATGCTCTACAATTGATGCCTATTTGAGTCGAGGATATCCTTAAACACACGGTCCCAAACCTAAGGTCAACCGTAACTAACCCCAACACTATGCCCCGGCATTAGGATTCACTACGACTCTTGACTCTCGTTGACCTGTCAACTAAGCCCTAGAGGAGTATATCTACCTAAGCCTCACACTACGTGGGATTGCATTAAGTTCTAGGGACTCCTAGTGGTAAAACCTGTTCCTATGTGTAGTTCTAACCCTTTGGTCCAGGTGGAAGAACCCTAGTCTAGATTAAGCCCCAGTGCGTAGGATTCACTTCAACCCTTCACTCTGTTACTCGCGTAACTAAGCCCCAGGGGAGTTTATCTACCTAGCACTTCACTCTATCTCGACCGCTAATGAATCAAGGAAACGGAGGTAGGGAGAAACCACACCGGAGGGGAAAGGGGTACATCGCTACCTCACAACTCTCCCTCTCAACCCTCTCCAACCTTGTGTAGTCTAATCCTATAGAGGTTGTCACACCCTCAAAGGATAACCTAATAGATTCTCAACCCTAGTGTCACGGCTAAGGGAAAATCTCATACAATCGGCATGCAAGATTGGAACTCAATAATAGAACATTAAATTAAGAAAGCATAATAAAAGTCATAGAAACAATATCATCCTAGGGTTTACAAGTCCGAATACCCACTAGGGTTTAGCTCTCCATGGAGCAATACAAAGTCAATAAATAGTTTAAGAACATATGCATGAAAACCATAAAGAAAACCCCCTTTTAGATCGTATCGATGGTCTTGTGTAGTCGCGTGTCTTCTCCAACGAATCCCTTGTCAAGCCTAAGGCACACCTCGACAAATCAATGCCGATGAGAGCTTCCCCAATAGCTTTCTTCCAAAGGATGTCGATGTCGATGCCGTTTAATCACCTCCAAAGACCTCCAAGAACCTCTCCAAACCCTAGCCGAAAGCCCCCCAAAAGATATCCAAGTGATAGAAGAGAAGGGTCCCAAATAGATATGAAAACGGGCTATTTATAGGCTGAAATCGGGCTGAATTCGGGCTGAAATCGGACTTCTGTAAAAATCCAGAAATTCCACACGCCCGTGTGTTAATTCCACACGGCCGTGTGGAAATTCTGGAATCGTGATTTCTCGGCACATGTGAACAGTGTTTCTGCTACAGTACGCGGCCGTGTGGAATTTCCACACGCCCGTGTGAACTCTCTGGGATTCTGAATTTCGGCAGAATGTGAACAGTAACTGCTACAGTATTTATCTACAGTATTTTTCTACAGTGCCTGCTACAGTACTTCTCCGAAATACTCCCGAATCCATCGTTCTTCATCGAGGCCGTTGAATTGGGCACACAATCAACGGTAGATTATGTCGATTACTTCATTTCTCTTCATTGGCGAAATTCTCCAATGTTACACGAGTTATAGACTTTTGTGAGTGTGACTGCCCTTGTGCCCCTCCAATGGAGGTTGGCACACACCCATAAGTCTAGACTCGTGCCTTGTTCCTTGCTTGGTCCGAGAACTCCTCAACAACGGCGAACATAACCTATTCTTCCTTCTTTTTCTCTAAATCTTCTCCACAACCCTTCAATGCACAAAAGTAAACAAATGCACACTTTTTAGTGATAAAATCTGATTAAATTAATGCTCATTGCAAGATAATAACGCTTCACATTACTATAACACGAGCACTTATCAAATTGCTAGGTTAGGAAATAGATGAAGGGGAAGTAATAGTAGTTCCTTGGCCCTTGGGAATACGACCCCCTCGTGCTTGCGCGAGGGGTATTACTTGGCGACCCGTGCGCTTGCGGACAATCATCAAGTTTTTGGCGCCGCTGCCGGGGAATTCAAGGAATACTAGGAAAACCTGTAGTCTATTGTTCTAGCCATTTTTCTCTTGTTGTACATATTATTTTAGTGTCTATTGTGTTTGTTTTGATTTTCTTTGTTTCACTTTGTGTTTTCTTTTTCTTGTACATATTATTTTATTTTATTATCTACTTTCGTTTTCTTGTTTTCCTTTGTGTCACTTTGTGTTTCTTTTTGTGCGAGGTACACTACTCTTGACAAATGCAAGCTCAAAATTGCCCTCCAAGTCCTAACCATGGAACATCGCAAGAGAGGAAGTACGCTACCGAGGATGTATTGGCCAAATTTATGATCAACACAGAAAGAAGGTTTCAGAGCTGCGAAAAGAGACTTGATGAGTTTGGCACCATACTGAGGAATGTCCATGCCTCCCTTCATTCTCTTGAGAACCAGGTTGGACATCTTGCTAGGACCCAATCCGAACAATACTCAGTCCTTGATGCCAAATATGAAGCTAGATTTGAGGTCATCCATGCCACACTTTTGGCTGTGCAAGCTTCTCTTCACAAGCTAGAGAGCCGGGTTGAACAACAAATTCGTGAGCCAATAATGGAAGGCCCAACGACAACCTATAATGAAAAAGAAGAGAACTTTGGTATATTGGAGGTTGAAGGAGTCGAGAGAGCACAATTGATAGCACTTGAGCAAGCCATTTGTATAAAAGCTAACAAGAAAACCAAGCACAAGAAAGAATTATTTGGGACAAAAGAAATTGTGGGTTGGGGGTTGAAGCCATCCAATGACCCACCTATGCCGAGGTTAGATACGTCCCAACCAAAACTATTTCCTTGGAGGCCCAAACGATTTTTGTGTGTAATTAAAGGAAGATTGACATTGGTTGAAGAAGGAGATGTGGGTAGGAGGTTTACGCCCCCCAAGGACCCACCCATGCCAAGTTTGAAATTTTTTCAACCTTACTTATTCCCTTGGAGGCCAAAACAAGCTTTGTGGATGCTCCAAGGAAATTCAGCCGGGACCAAAGTAGAGGCGGGGAGGAGATTCAAGCCATCCAAGGATCCGCCAAAGTTTAAATTGTGCAATGCCCGGCCCAAGCTTTTTCCATGGAGGCCAAAAGGTAACTCATGCTTGGTCTCCACTTTGACACCATCCCGGAAGGTACGCTTCACTTTTCTTGGTAGTTCTTATGCAACCTCTAGCCGGGAGGAACACACCGTCTTCAAGCCCCCTTGAGGTAAAACACGTCGAGCTAATGACGTTAAACAAGCGCTTCTTGGGAGGCAACCCAAGCATTAAAATTCATGACATGTGTGTTTTCGTATTTTGGTATGTTTGCTTGCTTGAGTGTTCTTTAGATTTCAAGTGTGTTGTTGTGATTGTTTAGCCATTTTTCTTATTTTTTTCGATCATGTTCTTCAATGGTTCTTGTGAGTTCTTTGTGTTTTCGTTCATCTTCATGTATCAAATATCATGTTTTTGGTTGTTGTGGGTGAATTCGGCTTTGTTTTTATGTGGTTTTTGGGTGTTTAGATGAGTCTTTGATGAAAAACCTGGATTCCACCCGTTTCTTGAGCATATGCTTGCCCATATAAAAAATCCAGAAAGTCATACGGGCAAGCATATGCCCGTATGCTTGCCCGCATGGATGCTCGGGCTGAACTTTAAAGTGTGTACTCCTTCACCATTTTCTTCATATCTCTCTCATTTCTCATCCATTTTCCCTCATTCTTTCACCATTTTTCTCCATTTTTCTTCCTCTACATGAATATCATGCTTCCAATGACTTTATTTGCATGATTTATTGGGGGTTTCACCATCATCTTCACCGATCTTCGCTGAATCAAGCTTTGGAGCCCTAACTTGTGTTTTGAAGCAAACTTGTTTGTTTCTCTTGATTTTCATGCTTATCTTGCTTCAAAATTTGGGGAATGATGTATGAATGTGTAATATTTGATTTATTTGTATTTTGAGACATTATTTGTAAATTTTTGGGCTTCAAAAACAAGAGGAAACTCTACCTCTTTCAACACTGTGCTACAGTAACTTTTGGGCTGAAATTTCTCTTGAAGTTATTTGTTCACTTGTAGCATCATTGTAATTGTCCTACAACACTTGCAATAAAAAGAATTGGACTTCATGATCTTGATTGCTCAAAGAACTTGCTTGGATTATCACTTGTTTAATTTTTTTTGTTATGTTAGTTGTTTACTTGCTTGTTTGTGTGTGTTCTTGTTTCTTGTTGTATCTTCTTTTTGGGTGTGTGTTAGATGCCTTGAGTTGATGTTCTTGTCTACCTTGCAGGGTGGACTATGGGCATCAAGCACACTTTCTTCCTCCATTTTGTACAAGAACCATTGGTGGTCACCCCGATCTCATGGACTTCAAGACTCATGTTTTGAGGGCAATGTGCATCTTTAAGTGGGGGGTGGAGTTGGATTTTCGTGAACTTTGAAATTTCTTTGCAATTGCATGCTTAACAACCTATGATAGCTATGATTTTATTGTTAAGGACTTCCTAGCTTGGCAGAATGATAGTTGTGAGCTGTACTTTACCTGTGCTTGAATGTAGTTCTGTTTCATCTTTAGTGTACCCTTATACTTGTTCACGATCACTTTCACCTTGTACACTCCAACCAACCCATTGCAATGTTGTTGGATTTTCATTGCTTGTCCAGGTACCCATCTTCTCTCATTGCTTGTCCTACTCTTTTACTCCTACTTGCACTCTCTCACCTTCTAGAATTCTATTTTAATTCTGGTTTTTATTAGTTTCTTTCATACTCACTTATCGATTTCTTTCCATACATCGCATTAGCTACATAGTGAATACTTGTATCTCAAATCCGTATTCCCTATGGATACGACTACCCACTCACCAGGGTATATTATTACTTCGACAACCCGTGCACTTTCGGGCCCCTGTCAAAGTTTTTGGAGCCGTTGTCGGGGAATAGGCGTATTTTAGATATTTGTTTTTCTCTATTCTAGCTATTTCACTTCATTTTTTATTTCATACTTCTTTTATCTATCATCGTTCTTACTTGTTTTCTTTTTCTTGTTTTCAGTTTCAGGCTATGACCCGTGGGAACCCTTCGATTCTTGTGGAAGAGGACCCGGAGATTGGTAGAAGAACTCATCGTAAGGGGAAGGAACCTGTACAAGAATCTTCAAATCAAGCCGAAGTTGATTCAGAAGGGTCAGAAGTAATGGTAGAACAAAATGAAGAGTAGAGGACATTGTCCGATTTTGCTAGACCCACGGTGATGGGGACCCAATCAAGCATTGTGAGGCCCCCAATTACCGCAATGAATTTTGAGTTGAAGCCGTCGTTCATTCAAATGTTACAACAGTCCGCAAAATTTAATGGGTTGGCCGATGAAGATCCCAACAACCACATAGAGAACTTTCTTGAAGTGTGTGACATGTTAAAGATCAATGGAGTAACGGACAACGCGATTCATTTGAGAGCCTTCCCATTTTCATTGAAGGGAAAAGCAAGACATTGGCTTCATTCATTACCGAGAGCATCTATCACTACGTGGGAGGAGATGGCCGAGGCATTCTTGGCTAGATATTTCCCTCCGGGAAAATCATCGAGGTTCCGGAATGAGATCTCATCCTTCATGCAAATGGAATTGGAGTCTCTATTTGAGACATGTGATAGGTTCAAAGAGCTCCTTCACAAATGTCCGCAACATGGATTCCCCGAGTGGATGATCATTCACACATTTTACAATGGGCTGAATCTGAGTACCAAGCAACTCTTAGATGCAGCGGCAGGAGGAACTCTAAGAAGCAAGACTCCCGGTGAAGCCCGGCACCTTATCGAAGAGATGGCTATGAATAGCTATCAATGGAACACAAGGGACCGAAAGAAGGTGGCCGGAATTTATGAGGTTGACGCGGTTACAAGTAGAATCATTGAGTAAGAAGCTAGATGCTCTAGCTTCACCAAGAGTTACGGCCATCACTACTTGTAACGGTTGTGGGGGAGGTCACGCTTCAAGTGATTGTCCTATTGCTATCGGAGGCACTAGTGTGGTGGAGCAGGTCGATTTTGTTGGTAATGCTTATAGAGGACAAGGCCAAGGCAACACGTATAGTGGAACTTACAATCCAGGGTGGAGGAACCACCAAAACTTCTCATGGAGTAATCAAGGGCAGTCGCAACAAAAGAATAATGCATCACCAGGATTTCAAAGTCAACAAGGTCCGAACCTAGAAAGCCGAGTGACAAGACTAGAGGGGAAAAATGACCGATCTTGAGAGAGTCCTCACGAGGTTTGTTTCTTCATCAGATGCTAGATTTCAGTCGGTGGAGGCTACTCTTCGCAATCACACCGCCTCCCTACATAATTTGGAAAATAAAGTAGGGCAAATTGCGAAGACATTAACGGAAAGACCTCAAGGTAGTTTGCCTATTAATACGAAGACCAATCCAAGGGAACAACTAAAGGCGATTACCTTGAGAAGTGGAAAAGAGGTCGAGAGAAATCTCCCTCTAGAAAAGACAACAGAAGCACCCGAAGTTGAAGAGATAGGGGGAGAAACACCAAAGAAGAAAGAGGTAACACCACCACCCTACAAGCCGAGGATTCCCTACCCTTCGAGGTTGAAGAATGACCAAGACAATGAACAATATAAGAAATTTCTGGGTATTTTCAAACAGTTGCACATCAACATACCATTCACGGAGGCATTGGCCCAAATGCCTAAGTATGCGAAGTTCTTGAAAGACCTCTTGACCAACAAGAGGAAGTTGGGAGAGAGTGCAGCTGTAGTACTTGATGCCAATTGCTCGGCCATTTTGCAAAAGAACATGCTGAGTAAGAGAAAAGATCCTGGGAGTTTCATCATACCTTGCAACATCAGCAACTTGGGTAAAGAGATGACATTGGCCGATTCTGGGGCAAGCATCAATGTCATGCCCTACACTTTCTTCCAAAAGCTAGGCTTGGGTGAGCCTAGACCGACTCGGATGACACTTCAACTCGCAGACCGATCGATGAGGCATCCGAGAGGGATTGTGGAAGATGTGTGGTGAAAGTAGACAAATACATCTTTCCTGTGGACTTTGTAGTACTTGATGTCGATGAGGATGTCGAAGTGTTGCTGATTCTTGGGAGGCTGTTTTTGCGTACTTCCAAGGCTTTGATAGACATGGACGGTGGAGAGTTCACGTTGAGGGTTGGAGACGACAAGCTCACATATCACCTCGCCGAAGCCATGAGACATTCTCTTGATTTTGATAACACTTTATACTTTCTTGATGCTACTGACGAATGTGTTGATAAATACGTACAGGAATTGATGAACCCGGATCCATATGAAAGGTGGCCGGACCAAGATGTGGAGATCAAAGAAGAAGTGCTATCACTTGGTTTAGTCGAGAAGAAAGTCAAACCGGAACCGGGACTCATGAAGAAGATGAGAAGAAAGATGAAAAGAGAGAAGAGGCGCCACACGAAGAGACCCAAGGACAATGGGGATGAGCATTCACGTAGTAAGGGTGGTTCACCCTTGTGTGGTAACAAAATCGCTAACTCTTCCTCTATTCTACAAAAATTATGTACCGCATGCTTTCAGATTGTAGCGAAAAGGGCAACCTTCATTCATGAGCCGCAGTAAGGTAAGACCAGGTACGTCAAGCTAAGTGACGTTAAACAAGCGCTTCTTGGGAGGCAACCCAAGGTTTTACAATTTTTCTAGGACTTAGTTTAGTGTTAGCATGAATAAGAGTCTTAGTTTTGGTGTTTTGAATTTTTAATGCATGTGCTACGATATTATTGTGGATTATTGATGTTTTCATGTGCCTAAACGATTATTAACGAAGTTTGAGTCGATTGAGCATGTTTTCCATGGTATCTGGTCGCTTTGTATTTGATGAATTTTTGTGATTTCGTATAGATGAGCTAATTAGTTGCCCTATTTGTATCTTTGAAAATATTGTTGCTTGCTGTTATTAGGAAGACTGTTGAAGAACTAATTGCAAAATGCAAAGAAATGGTAGATGTTGAAGGGGAACAAGTTGACAAAGAGGATTATGTCAATGAAGCAGATACAAGCATTATGTGCTTCTTGCTAGCCAATCGTGAGGAGGTTTTCCATTATTTTTTTTACTGTTATGCCATTTATTCCACTGGGCACTTCCAGAACTCATTGTATACTTTTTTTTTATCAGCTCAAATTTTAAAGATCATGAAGTGCTTTGATAGTCTCATTGGTAAACTTTGATCTATCGACTAATTATTACTCAGTGGATCTGCAACAGAACAGTGTAATTAAAAATTTTGTTTAATTTTTGTTTACTTTTTAGTTTTTATTTTATGCTTATGTTGTGATCCTCAAGAGAAAAGATGGGCCAATACTTGAAAACTAATATATTAGAATCCTTAATAGGTTTTTTTTATGTTGTTAACTTTCCGTGGTATTAGGTGTCTACTTTGAGTGAGTATGCCCATGCTGGATGCAAACAACAAACAAAAATAATGGTTAAAGATGTTAACCCTAATAGACATGGGACCAGCAATATGGTTCATTTTCCCTTTTTGAACTGTCTCCGGCCTGCCATAGGTATTCTTCTTCCCTCGTCCATATCCATCACCATCCCCTTTGATCTCTTTTTTACTAATATCTATTATTTTCAAAATGTTGGTTTGTAGAAGCTAGAGTCAGGAACTCAGGTGCTGATGTTAATGGTCGTGTTGGAAATTTTGTGACAATGTCTTGTTCTTGATCTTATTGATTTTATGCTTAATTTTGTTTCCTTAGTTATGTTTTGTGTCGTGTGCATGTTATTAAAAAAAATTATAATAAATAGTGGAATTGTATACTATTGGTTTTTGGAAGGTGTGGTTCGTTGTTAATTTTTATGTTTTTTTTTGTTTGGCTGGTTTTTGACGGCACATTTGATAAACGCCTAAATGTACGTATTATTCATGTGTGTGTATGTATAAATAGAGTATTTTTGTATGTGTGGATGCCCGTTTTCAGTCTAAATTGGTTTATTTCGTGTTACAGGTACAAAAGATACCGCGGGGAGCTCGATAACATGATTTATGGAGAAATTGGCAAAGGAAACACCATTTTTGATAACATGGTTTACTGAAGAAGGGGGCACTGTAGCATTATTACTGTAGCACTCCAATGCAGCAACTTGCACGAAATTGATAAGTGCTCGTGTTATAGTAATGCGAACCGTTATTATCTTGCAATGAGCATTAATTTAATCAGACTTTATCACTAAAAATTGTGCATTTGTTTACTTTTGTGCATTATAGGGTTGTGAAGATAAAGTGAAGGAAAGGAACGAAGTTAGATCGTGTTCGCCATTGCTGGGAATATTCTCGGACTATGCAAGGAGCACGGCATGAATATAGACTTGTGAGTGTGTGCTAACCTCCTTTGGAGGGGCACAAAGGCAGTCACATTCACAATAAGTCTAGCTCGTGCTAACAAGGAGAACTTCACCAAGTTAGGAGATTTGAAGCAATCGACATTATCTACCGTTGATTGTGTGCCCAATTCAACGGTCTCAATGAAGAACGACGAATTCGGGAGCATTTCGGCAAGTACTGCAGCAGCACTGCAGCAAGCATTGTAGCAAGCTGCTGTTCATTTTCGGCCGAAATTCAGAAAACCAGAAAGTTCACACGGGCGTGTGAAAATTCCACACGGCCGTGTGAAATCCTGATAAACTCAAATTTCAGCCGCGACTCAACATTATAAAAGCCCGTTTTGGAGACTATTTTGGGGATCTTTTTGGCTCTTCTTTGCCCTAACTTCTTGAGAGGAACGGCGAGGGTTTGGAGAGGATTTCATGGAGGTTTGAAGCTCGTCATCAGCGTCGACATTAATGTCCGACGGCGGCACAAGACCACGGCCACATCGCACACAAGGGGGTTTTCATCTGTGCATTCAATTTGTGTTCTTATTATTACTTTGATGGATTTGTATAGCTCCATGAGGAGCTAAACCCCTTGTGAGTATTCGGATTTGTGAACCCTAGGACTATTATGTTTTTTTGACATTGCTATTATGCTTTTCCATTATTGATGAATAAAAGTGAGTTTCAATCTTGATTTATTTTGTTATTGTTTTCCCTTAGCCGTGACACTAGGGTTAAGAACAATTTAGGTAATCCTTTGGAGGTGTGATAACTCCTATAGGGTTAGACTACTTAGGATCGAAGAGGGTTGAGAGGGTGAGTCGTGAGGTGGCAGAACGTCCCCTTTCCCCTCCAATGTGATTTTCCCTACCTTTGTGTTCCATGATTCATTAGCGGTCAAGATAGAGTGAAGTCCTAGGAGATAAACTCCTCTGGGGCTTAGTTGTGCGAGCAACAGAGTGAAGGGTTGTAGCGAATCTTAGCATTGGGGCTTAATCTAGACTAGGGTTCTCTCACCTTGACCAAAGGGTTTGAACTACATATAGGAACCGTGTTTATTACTAGGAATCCCTAGAACCTAAAGCAATTCCACATAGTGTGAGGCTTAGGAAGACAAACTCCCCTAGGGCTTAGTTGACAGGTCAACGAGAGTCAAGGGTCATAGTGAAACCTAATGCCGGGGCATAGTGTTGGGATTAGTCACAGTTGACCTTAGATTTGGGATCATGTGTTTAAGGATCTCCTCGACTCAATTAACATCAATAGGAAGGTATAATAGCATTGTCTTGCACTAGAAGCATAAGTCCTAGGGGTAGCTTATTCGGATATCCATCTTCTCTCATTGCTTGTCCTACTATTCTACTCTTACTTGCACTCTCTCATCTTCCACACTTCTCTTTTAATTCTTGCTTTTACCAATTATTCTCGCACTCACTCACTGATTTCCTCTCACACATCGCATTAGCTAAATAGTGAATACTTATATCTAAAATCTCTATTCCCTGTGGATACGACTACCCACTCACCAGGGTATTTTATTACTTTGACAACATGTGCACTTTCGGGCCCCTGTCAGAAATTCAGGGAGCTACAGTGCCCCTATACTGACCGCATGCCAGGCTGCATGGCATCCCGAGATTAGGTTTTAATGGGCTTTAGGGTATTTTTATTGAGGTCTTTTGGCCACCATTCTCCACCATGATCATCTAGAGCTTCAAGGTTGTGGGAGAAGGCGGATCTAGGGTGCAAATCGAAGGGGAAAAGAGGAGTGCTATCAAGGAGAAGATCTAGGAGCTTGTCGGTGCGGATCCTACAAGTTCTCATCACCACCTTCTAGTCTTCATCTTAGGGGAGTTTGTTTGAGCTTTGCTTTGTATTACTTGTTTTCTACTCTTGCTCCTTTGTTGATGATAAACTAGACTCCCAAGGTCACCGGGCATCCGGTGAACCTTGGGATGAACTTGCTTGTATGGATATTTGATTTACATGTATGATATTTGTGTGGTTTGTGATTCAAGCTTCGTGCACTTTGAAGTATTGGTATGCATGATAACTCTGTGTATCAATTTCTAGGTTATACTAGGTTGCGTGACCATCGCCTAAGTATTAGACACACCAAGTTTGGAAAGGATACATGTACGATTATGCCGTGACCATCAGGTATTTCGTACCCCTTCAACCATTAGGGTTGAGCCTAGATATTGTGTTTGACCTTAATTAGGGATTTCCCTAGGCATAATCCAATCGTAGGAGGATTTGGGCGGAAGTGATTCCGTATTCTAATACTCGTACCGGATTAGAGGTTATCACTGTGATCATCGGGGTGACCTACCTTTGGACATCTCTTGGCCTAACCACCTTTGCCTGTATAATTCAAGTGTCTTTCTAGCTTTAGTAGCCCCGAGGGGATCCTCGCTCGGGAACCTCGAACTTTCATTGTTACTTGCTTCCTTAGTATGCTATTGTGGTGTGCCTTAGTCCACTTGTTTATAGCTTTTTCTTTTGTTTGTTTTCTTATCCTGTTTTAAATCTATATTTGGTAGACTAGACAATGTCATCTAGAGGGGAGTAATAGCAGCTTTTGGGACCCCAGGGAATACGACTTCTGTGTCACTCACAGGGCATTACTTAATGACCCGTGCGCTTGCGGATCACTCATCAACATTTTTTTTTTAAAATTTAAATAAATAGTAGAATTTTGAAATGCTAGGGTACAGAAGTTGGAGTCTAGGGCTGGTCTTTGATGTTCTCATTGGAATATATATATATTCACAACATTTCGCTCATAGTCCTAAATTTTTATGTTAAATTTAGCCTCTCTGGCTTATATTTCGATTTGATACCTACTTTAGTTTCCTTTTCATTTTGTTGAAAGAAAGTGGCATTTCAAAATGTTGGTGTGTGGAAGTTGCAATTTGATGTTGTTCTTAATGATATTATTTGAAGATCGGTTATGATGTTTGCCTCTTATTCATATGCTTTTTATGCTTTAATTAGTTTCTCTGGTCAGGTTTTTGTTTTTTTGTCGTGTACTACTGTGGTTTCTTTTGCCTTTTGATATAAATAGTGAAATTTAGAATGCTGGTATATTGAAGTTGCAGGCAATCGTGTTGTTCTTTATGGTCTCTTTGGAAGACTTGTGACTATGTCTAATTCTTAGTTCTGTTGTTTTTGTGCTTAATTTAGTTTTTCAGTTTTGATTGAAGAGGTTTGGGGATCATATTGTTTCAATATGTTTGTTTTTTTTATCTACTGTACAAAGTAGACAAATCTATCTAATGTGGGTGTGAGAAATGCAGACAAAGACAATGACTACAACGTCAAGGTTACTAGGTTGGAGATTTCTCCATTCCCTGTCAAGCGAGGCAGAGAGACTAGCTTCAACATCTCTGCCCAGACTGGTAAAATTCTCTTCTTGGACACTTTGCTTTTTGTGGTTTGCTGAGTTATTTTTTCTTTTTCGACATTCTCTTATTTAGGTTTTCCATTATAAAGCCCTAACATGCTTAGGATGGTTTAGAGATAGTATTGCATTAATTTGATACTGGGATCTATATGCTTTCTTAATAGCATTGATGTCTTCCTTCCCTTGTGTTTTGCATTAATTTGATATTGGAATCAATATGCTTAATAGCATTTATGGCTTCCTTCCCTTCTTGTTTTACTGATGGAGTGTAACCATTCACTATATTTTGCACTAAAATTTGGATGCAAGTGAATAACAAAAGAATAAATTGCTATTTTGCTATAACTTGCACACAATCATTAATCCAACAGAAGTTTTCTCTTTTTTCTGAGCCAGCAAAAAGGGGCAATCCAACATGGAAAAGTGAAACAATAGCTTTTAATGAATTCAACCTTTGAAATATGATATCTGATTAGATGTGTGTGAATGTTTTCTTAATTAAAGTGCTTGTTTAGATTACTTCCATTTTAGCATTTTCACAATGTTTGTGCTTGCTTTTAATATTACCCGATTTTTTCATGTATTTCTTTATTTGGTATATTATTTTAAAGAAGTACTTGTGGCCTGGCCTAGTGAGGGTACTTATTTTGTTATCTCCCCCCTGCAATTGCATTGATTCCTTCATGTGGCTTTGATCCAACTGTTGATTTGGTGGGGAACAATTTGTTACTAAGCATTGAAAGAACATTAAAATTCTGTTATGTAGTTGGTTCTGCAGTGGGAATTCATGTGCTTGAATCTTTGATGTGTATTTTACAGTTCTTATTTCTATTTTTTTGGGCTGAATACAGGCTTAAATATAACTGGTGGAAAATTATTGATTGATGTTGAGTACATTGGAATTCATATTCAACAAACTAAGGACCTCTGCTAGGAGACATCTTGCCCAGTATCAACTGATGATTTTGTGCTCACCCATAAAGAGACATTGCCCTTTTTTAACTCCACCAGTAAGTTTAACGCTATATCTAAACTTTATTACTAGTCCATTAAATACTGCATTCTTATTGTGTTGAATGATGAGTATGTTTATCACAAATATTATATTTTGGTTGTCATTCTGTTGGGTAGATTGGTTGTTAAACTATGCTTTTGTCATAAATTGACAATGTGCTAAAGAAGAGGTAATTTTAATTACTTAATTGTATTGAGATTGTATGGTTGACATCAGCTAGTTCTTGTCTAGTCTTTAAGTATCATAGTCGTGCATTCACATAGTCATGCATTCACTCACACTTGGAGGAACTTCCTTGTGCTTATGTGGCATCTTATTGGCATACCCTGTGGCCGAGTTTGTTGCTTGTCATTGAAAAATAATGTTTTGTTTTAAAAAAAAAAAAATCAATGTTACTCGTTTAAAATAATTTAAACAATTATCTCAATCAATGCTAACACTTAACTTTTTATTAAAAAATAATAACATTAATAATATTAATAATATTAATAGAAATTAAACTCGAGTCAAAATAATTATTTTTTTGATGATATGGCAAAATTGGTTATAAAATTTGCTTTGGTCTTTGTATTTTAAAAATATTTATTACAGTCTCATATTTTTCATACAAAATTTACTTGCCCCTCCAATATTATAATTCAGTAACTTTAAGCTTTGGAATAAATGAAGCAACCCATAATTCATAACCTTTTTTTAAAATATTCATGGTATATGAAATGTCTTCTGATTTATTTGTCTTTACATCAGCAGTTCTTTAGTCAACACCTAATCTTCAATGAATCTACTTGTATTGGTGTACACTTTTCTCTTTTTTGTGAGATAAGGTTGATATGATTTATGTAATGTGTTTCAGGTTAGCAGTGTACAATTGCGAGACGACCTTCTATCAATGCTAGTTGCTGGACATGAAACAACAGGTTCTGTTTTGGCATGGACTCTTTATCTTCTTAGTAAGGTATCATTCCAATTTTTTCTCTCTTCAGTTGATATATTTACCTAATTGATCATCCTTTGGGTTTCACATGCAAAACCAAACCCCTAGCTATAGAAGTTGGATGATGAGACTGCGAACTTTATCCTTACAAAGCACTAACACATATAACTTATTGGAATATTTGCAATTAGTTCTAGTTTTACATCATAAGAATTATGGGCCGAATATCATAACACAAGTTGGTGATGCACATGTTCCCAAATCAGATCGATATGAACAAAAAGGACCCCTTTCTTTTTTATGTCAATTTTGTCTTTGGGTTGTGAAAACCTTCACTTAGAATGATTTTTATAGCCTGTACGAGACCCATACTTTGTAACAAAGAAGATCTTCCCAATAGTTGTATCTTCTTGGTATTATAGCACAGATATTATATTTGGAGACCCTTGGCTTTGTAGGAAAAATATGGACATCAAATTTAAAATGATGCAATATAATTACCTCCATGTTTCCTATCGGGTGTTAAACTTCAAATTTTTATTGCCAACATCATTTCAACACATATTCTATTGGTTCTTAAACTAGAAGCTTTTATTGCCTACATTTCAATATGTTGGCTGTTGAACTTTGTGTCACTGCAGGACCCATCTGCCTTGTCTAGAGCACAACAAGAGGTTGGCAGTGTTCTACAAGGAAGACTTCCTAGATATGATGATGTCAAAGAGCTGAAGTACTTGCTCAGTAATGATTTTTTTCTGAAATTGATTAGAACATAAATTCATACAGTAATATAGACAGCAAGAGTCTTACTATAGAAAAATGCTGCCACTCTTTGTTATGGAACATTGTTTATCCAATAGTGTCAATGCCTCTAAGAGATTTGGGTATTAAACTACGTATTTAGAAAGAAAAAACATGAAAGCTTAAGGAATGCTTGTGTTGTAGTAACGCGAAGCGTTATTATCTTACAAATGAACATACTTTTATCAGATTTTATCACTAAATAGTGTGCATTTTTGTATTCTTGAGCATTGTAGGTTTCGTGGAGCTAAGTTGGAAAAGAAGAACAAAGTTAGGTCGTGTTCGCCGTTGTTGGGAGGTTTTCAGACCAAGCAAGGAACAAGGCACGAGGTTAGACTTGTGAGTGTGTGCCAACCTCCTTTGGAGGGGCACAAAGGCAGTCACATTCACAACAAGTCTAACTCGTGTAGCTTAGGAAAACTTCACCAAGAAGGAGACTCGAAGCAATAGGCACGATCTACCATTGATTGTGTGCCCAATTCAATGGCCTCGATGAAGAAACAACATATTCGGGAGCGTTTCGGAGTGTTACTGTAGCAACATAGTAGCTTGTTACTGTAGCGAATCACTGTAGCAAGTTACTGTGCACTTCTGCCGAAGAATCAAGGTTCCAGAGAATTCACACGGGCGTGTGGAATTAACACACGCCCGTGTGAACTAATTTTCCAGCAAACCAGAGACGTCACACGGGCGTGTGGAATTAACACACGACCGTGTGGATTGATTTTCCAGCAAGTCAGAAACTTCACACGGGCGTGTGGAATTAACACACGGCCGTGTGAAGTAATTTTCAGGAAAGACAGAAACTTCACACGGGTGTGTGGAAATTCCACACGGCCGTGTGAATTCCTGATAACTTCAAATTTAAAGCCGCACTCAGCCTATTTAAAGCCGATTTTGGAGACTTTTTGAAGAATCTTTTGACCTATCTTTCTCCTCAACTTCTGGAGAGGGCGGCTAGGGTTTCGGAGAGGACTTTGTGGAGGATTGGAGCGCGTCATCGGCATCGTCACCGACATTCGACGGCCGCACAAGACCACGGCCACACCATACGCGAGGGGGTTTTCATTGATGTCTTTATTTTGTTCTTTCTTTCATAAATTGATGAATATTTCACTTCGTTGACTATTTCATACTTGTTTTTGCTATTTTAGTCATTCACTTCGTTGACTATTTCATACTTTCTTTAACTATCATCGTTCTTATTTTTCTTTTCTTTGTGTTGGCTTCAGGTTATGACCCGCCGGAACCCTTCGATTCTTGTTGAAGGAGACCCGAACATTGGAAGGAGAATACACCGTAAAGGGAAAGAGCCTGTGGAAGAACAATCCGAGCAAGCCAGCATAGATTCAGAAGGGTCGGAAGCTATGGCAGAACAGAACGAACAACAAAGGACATTGGCTGATTTTGCTAGACCCGCGGTAATGGGGACCCACTCAAGCATTGTGAGGCCCCCAATTACCGCAAATAACTTTGAGTTGAAGCCGTCGTTCATTCAAATGTTGCAACAGTCCGCACAGTTTAATGGGTTGGCCGATGAAGATCCCAACAACCATCTAGAGAATTTCCTTGAAGTGTGCGACATGTTGAAGATCAATGGGGTAACGGACGACGCAATCAGATTGAGAGCCTTCCCATTTTCATTGAAGGGGAAAGCAAGACATTGGTTACATTCATTACCGAGAGCATCTATCACTACATGGGAAGAGATGGCCGAGGCATTCTTGGCTAGGTATTTCCCGCCGGGAAAATCAGCAAGGCTCCGGAATGATATCTCATCCTTCATGCAAGTGGAATTGGAGTCTCTATTCGAGACATGGGATAGGTTCAAGGAGCTCCTCCGGAAGTGCCCGCAACACGGATTCCCCGAGTGGATGATCATTCATACTTTTTATAATGGGTTGAATCTAAGCACTAAGCAACTTTTAGATGCAGCGGCAGGAGGGACTCTGGGAGGCAAGACCCCCGATGAAGCCCGGCACCTTATTGAAGAGATGGCGATGAATAGCTATCAATGGAACACAAGGGACAGAAGGAAGGTAGCCGGAATTCATGAGGTTGATGCAGTTACATCTTTGGTGGCACAAGTAGAATCATTGAGTAAGAAGTTGGACGCTCTAACTTCACCAAGAGTTGCGGCCATCACTACATGTAACGGTTGTGGGGGAGGTCATGCTTCAAGTGATTGTCCGATTGCTATTGGGGGTGTTAGTACGGTGGAGCAGGCTGATTTTGTGGGAAATAACTACAGAGGACAAGGCCAAGGCAACCCGTATAGTGGCACTTACAATCCAGGGTGGAGGAATCACCCAAATTTCTCATGGAGCAACCAAGGACAGTCACTACAAAAGAATAACACACCACCAGGATTTCAGAACCAACAAGCACTGAATTTAGAAAGCCGAGTGACAGGGATAGAAGGAAAGATGACTGATCTAGAAAGAGCTCTCACACGGTTTGTTTCTTCATCGGATGCTAGATTCCAGTCGGTGGAAGCTACACTTCGCAATCATACCGCCTCCTTACATAATTTGGAGAATCAAGTGGGGCAAATTGCGAAGACATTAGCGGAAAGGCCTCAAGGGAGTTTGCCTAGTAATACGGAGACAAATCCGAGGGAACAATTGAAAGCAATCACCTTGAGGAGTGGGAAAGAGGTCGAGAGAAATCTCCCTCTAGAGAAGGCCCAAGAGACACCCGAGGTAGTGGATTTAGAGGAAGGAGTAACGAAGGAAAAAGAGGTGGCATCCCCACCCTACAAGCCAAGGATCCCCTATCCTTCACGATTAAAGAATGACCAAGACAATGAACAATACAAGAAATTTCTGGGAATTTTCAAACAGTTGCACATCAACATACCATTCGCGGAAGCATTAGCCCAAATGCCTAAGTACGCGAAGTTCTTGAAAGACCTCCTAACCAACAAGAGGAAATTGGAGGAGAGTGCATCTGTGATACTCGATGCCAATTGCTCGGCCGTATTGCAAAAGAACATGCCTAGCAAAAGAAAAGATCCCGGGAGTTTCATAATACCATGTAACATTGGCAACATGGGTGAAGAGATGGCATTGGCCGACTCAGGGGCAAGCATCAATGTCATGCCTTACACGTTCTTCCAAAAGCTAGGTTTGGGCGAGCCAAGACCCACTCGGATGACACTTCAACTCGCGGACTGATCAGTGAGGCATCCGAGAGGGATTGTGGAAGATGTGTTGGTGAAAGTCGACAAATACATATTTCCTGTTGACTTCGTAGTGTTGGATGTCGATGAGGATGTCGAGGTTCCATTGATCCTTGGAAGGCCATTCTTGCGTACTTCCAAGGCCTTGATCGACATGGACGGCGGGGAGCTCACATTGCGAGTAGGAGAAGACAAGCTCACATACCGACTCGCCGAAGCCATGAGACACTCTCTCGATTTTGATGACACTTTATATTTCCTTGACACCACCGATGAACTAATAGATGATTATGTGCAGGAAATGATGAACCCGGATCCATATGAAGGGTGGCCGGACCAAGACTTGGAGATTGAAGAAGAAGTGCTCTCCATTGGTCTAATCAAGGATGACTTCAAGCAAGAAATGGAGCGTATGAAGAAAATGTTTCGGAGGATGAAAAGGTCGAAAAGACGCCACAAGAAGAACCCTAACAACAAGGGAAATGAACATTCAAGGAATAAGGGTGATTCACCCTTTTGTGGTAACAAACTCGACAACTCCCCCTCTACTCTAAAAAGGTTATGTAATGCATGCTTCCAGGTTGTAGGGAAGAGGGCAACTTCCATTCATGAACCTCCGTAAGGTAAGCTAGGTACGTCAAGCTTAGTGACGTTAAACAAGCGCTTCTTGGGAGGCAACCCAAGGCTTTACAGTTTTTCTAGGACCTAGTTAGCTTTAGATTGAATAAAAAGTCTTAGTTTTGGTGTCCTGAATTTTTCATGTGCTTACGCTGCGATTTTCTTGTGGGTTTTTGATGAATTTCATGTGCCTTAACGATAAATGATGAAGTTTAGGTTGGTTGAGTGTGTTTTCTTTGGTTTCTGGTCGTAATTTTATGGTTTTTACAGGCTCTAAGTATTTTTAAAGAGTTTCTGAATTTTTCTGAGAGTCTGTAAAATTTTCTAAGTAAACCAGAGAAAACACATGGCCGTGTGGAATTAACACACGGCCGTGTGAATTTTCGCAGAACTTCAACTCTTTTCCAGAGAGTTCACAAGGGCGTGTGGGTGCCCCTGTGAGTGCCACTGTGCTAAGGCACACGGCCGTGTGGAATTAACACACGGCCGTGTGAAAACTCTGCAGAAAAATCCCTTCTTCCCGAGAAAACACAGGGGCGTGTGACAGCCCCTGTGGAAGAGCTTGTGATTGGCACACGGCCGTGTGGAATTAACACATGGCCGTGTGAAACACTTAGATTTTTCGGGTAAATCAGAGAGGCCACAGGGGCGTGTGTTGGCCCCTGTGACCGGCCTTGTGTTCTTGGCCAGGTTGGGCACACGGCCGTGTGGAATTAACACACGGCCGTGTGATATTTTTCAGAGAGCTTCTGTTTTTTCCTGAGAAGCCACAGGGCTGTGTACCAGTCCCTGTGGATATCCTTGTGAAGGCACACGGCCGTGTGGAATTTCCACACGGCCGTGTGGGGTAGCCAGAGAGTAAACAGAATGCACACAGGGGCGTGTGGTTGCCCCTGTGAACCCTAATTTCAGAGGCACACAGCCATGTGGCATTGTCACACGGCCGTGTAAATTCCCAGAACTCCAAAAGCCGCGCGATTTCATTTGGTTTTCACTCGTGCCTCTTCCATTTTCATTCTAAACTCTCCTTCTACTCTCTCCACTAGTTCCCCAACCATCTCAGAGGATTTTTGAGGCTTTTATTGGAGTTTTCCGGCCGGTTCTTAATATTTCTTCATCCACTCCGTCGGTAAGGATTTCAAAGCCTTCTTCTCCGTCAATTCTCAACTTAATTCGTTCTTTCTGATGATTTCGCCCATATTGAATGATTAATGAGTATGCGAGTATGCTTAAGAGAGAATTAGAACGATCTATATCATAAATTTTTGAAATTTCAACCCACGGCCGTTATGCTCTGTCCGCCCGATGATCCACACGGGCGTGTGGAATTAACACACGGCCGTGTGGATTTCTGCAGATTGAGCATTTTAACTTGGTTTTGATCTCTTCCTCTTTCAATCTTGCAGATATGTCTACTAGACCTAGGAAATCGGTCGGCAAGCGTCCGCGAGCAGCTACTCCACCCCCCGAGGAAATGGAGTTTGCTCTACCCGAGCACAGGGAGCGGTTCAAGAAACTCTCGCCACTTAGATTTGGACAGTGGCGTTACCCTGATTTGAGCGTGTTGAGAGACATACAGGGGGGCGACGCCATAGCTACAGAGGTGGAGGAGTTGCTGGCTGTGGGGAGTTGGGACAGATTACTATCTATTCGAGAGCCAGCAACTCGGGATATTACCCTCGAGGTCCTATCGACGTTCGAATTCAACCGAGGGTATGATAGTTTCACGAATGGCGAGACGATCCAGTTCCGAGCCTTGGGTCGCCACTATAGCCTGAGCGTTACACAGTTCTCGATCGTGATGGGTTTATACGATCAGGCGTACACAGAGACAGAGGAGTACGCATTACTGCCCACTGATTATCCAGGGACCCTAACACCTCAGGGGATCTATGGTACGCTGTGCGGGGATGGGCAGTACGAGCCGGGGGTGTCGAAGGCAACATTTCTTTCTCGGCCAGCGCACAGGTATATTCATGCTATCCTGAGCAGGTCTATTAGTGGCCGAGGGGACAGTACAGGGGTACTGAGCAGGCAGGAGTTGCTATACTTGCACTCCATGGTACAGAGCGAGCCACTCCACCTGGGGCACATTCTAGCCGAGTACATGCGCCACCAGGGCCAGTACCCCAGGGTTAGAGTTATCTTTGCAGGCCCCTACGTCACACGTCTCGTCATAGGTCTGGGACTCAGAGATGGGGTGCGCGGGGCCGAAAAGATCGCTACACCAGCCCCGCTCACCAGAGAGACACTGAGATTGATGGGTATGGTCCGCAGATCAGGACCAGGAGTCTACACTATGATCATACGCCAGACAGAGCAGGCCGAGGGCTCACAGGCAGCCTTAGAGCCACCACCAGTGGACACAGAGGCAGGGGCAGAGGCCAAGGTACCACCCACAGCACCGGAGCCACCTCCAGTGCGTATCTTTTCTCCATCTCGAGGACAGGACAGAGTCGAGCGCCTCGAGAGTGCTGTGGGTATCATGCAGCAGGAGTTAGCAGAGCTGAGGGTCGCTCAGGCAGCAGGGTTTGCCGAGTTGAGGACTACTCAGGCATCACAGTTCGCTCACTTGTCGGCACAGCTTGCCACAGTGATCCAGTTGTTTGAGCGATCTGTGGTGCGACCCCGACAGGTTCCCTCACCGACTCCGCCTCCATCTCCATTAGCATCAGATTCACCAGCAGCAGCAGCAGCAGCAGCACCAGAGGATACACATCAGGACACCGACGCTGAGGCGTCGTAGATTTTATCTTTCTTTTATCGCACTTTTATTTTCTTATTTTTGTTGGACTTGTAGTACCCAGAAAGGACTCTCCTTCTGGGTATGTTTTTATTTGTTTTGTCTCGAGTTGTACTTCATTATCATATCTTTATATACTCGAGCTTTATTTTGAGCTATACTGAACCCTTGCGTATGTGTGCAGATGGTCTTGGATTTAAGGAAATTGAGGAATTGTCATAGGCACGGTCATTGGACCGTGTGTGCTCCACAAACCATTGAGACTCAACTCTCAATGACCTAGCTCCATCAAACGCAACACTTGGAGTTCAGGGGAGTAATGTTTCAATTGCAACTTCCACACTAATTGTTCTTCATTGTTTTATTGGTTATAATGCTTGCATGCGTACATTGGGGACAATGTACATCTTAAGTGTGGGGGGGAGAATTCACATTACACACACCTTTACTTGTGCGGTCAATTGATCATGTTCATGTAGCCTATGGCGGTTCACCTTAGTTGCAACGGTTGTATTCTTATAGTTTAGGAGAATTTTTAACATTGTATCTTATCATGCTCTAGTTTCTACTTGAATTTTAGGAATTTTTTGCTCGATATTCTCATATTGCACAACTTACTCTTGGGATCTTTTGGAAACTCAATCTTGAAGTTTTTAAGGACAAGTTTATCATCGTTCTTAGTTTTACTTTGGAAAATGCATATAAAAAAAAAATATATGGAAAAGAGAAAAAGAAAAGAAATATATATATATATATATATATATATATATATATATATATATATATATATATATATAAATATATGAGTTTGTGAATATTTGCTTTGTTTTATGCATTTGGGGTGGAAAGAGCTACCACCTATGAAGTATGTAGCTACTCTCATAAGTCGGATACAAGTTATGCCCTAATGAGAGAAAGAGCTATCTCATGGGATGCGTGAAAGCTACTACCCCGGTAGAAAGAGCTACCTCCTCGAAAGTGTGAAAGCCACCTTTGGCGGCCGCCTAGGAAAGGGCTACCTTCGAGGTTGTGTGAAGCTACTACTTCCTTTCTTGCTTTTCGTATATAAATAAGTCCTTGTTAACAAAAGTTTGAGGAGTACTCGTTGGTTGTCTTGAGTGAGTTCACACACACTACACATTTTCGAGTTCGTCTTCCTTTTTTATTCGAGTTTTTAGCTAGAGCAATGATAACCTTATGCAATGTTTTGATTTCCCCTTACTTGTAGAATGCTTCTTTTGCATACTTTTGGTGAACCTAAGGCCGAGCACTTTCAATTGTTCTTCCCAAGTACTTTCACGTTCTATTTTGCTTGAGGACAAGCAAAAGCTTAAGTGTGGGGGGATTTGATAAGTGCTTGTGTTGTAGTAACGCGAAGCGTTATTATCTTACAAATGAACATACTTTTATCAGATTTTATCACTAAATAGTGTGCATTTTTGTATTCTTGAGCATTGTAGGTTTCGTGGAGCTAAGCTGGAAAAGAAGAACGAAGTTAGGTCGTGTTCGCCGTTGTTGGGAGGTTTTCAGACCAAGCAAGGAAAAAAGGCACGAGGTTAGACTTGTGAGTGTGTGCCAACCTCCTTTGTAGGGGCACAAAGGCAGTCACATTCACAACAAGTCTAACTCATGTAGCTTAGGAAAACTTCACCAAGAAGGAGACTCGAAGCAATAGGCACGATCTACCATTGATTGTGTGCCCAATTCAATGGCCTCGATGAAGAAACAACATATTCGGGAGCGTTTCGGAGTGTTACTGCAGCAACATAGTAGCTTGTTACTGTAGCGAGTCACTGTAGCAAGTTACTGTGCACTTCTGCCGAAGAATCAAGGTTCCAGAGAATTCACACGGGCATGTGGAATTAACACACGGCCGTGTGAACTAATTTTCCAGCAAACCAGAGACGTCACACGGGCGTGTGGATTGATTTTCCAGCAAGCCAGAAACTTCACACGGGCGTGTGGAATTAACACACGGCCGTGTGAAGTAATTTTCAGGAAAGACAGAAACTTCACACGGGCGTGTGGAAATTCCACACGGCCGTGTGAATTCCCGATAACTTCAAATTTAAAGCCGCACTCAGCCTATTTAAAGCCGATTTTGGAGACTTTTTGAAGAATCTTTTGACCTATCTTTCTCCCCAACTTCTGGAGAGGGCGGCTAGGGTTTCGGAGAGGACTTTGTGGAGGATTGGAGCGCGTCATCGGCATCGTTACCGACGTTCGACGGCCGCACAAGACCACGGCCATACCATACGCGAGGGGGTTTTCATTGATGTCTTTATTTTGTTCTTTCTTTCATAAATTGATGAATATGTATAGCTCCATGAGGAGCTAAACCCCTCGTGGGTATTCGGACTTGTAAAACTCTAGGATAATTATGTTTCTTTGACATTGTTATTATGCTTTTCCATTAATTGATGAATAAATTCGAGTTTCAATTTTAGATTTCTTGTGCTATTGTTTTCTCTTAGCCGTGACACTAAGGATTGAGAACAATCTAGGTTATCCTTTGGAGGTGTGACAACTCCTATAGGATTAGACTACTTAAAATTGAAGAGGGTTGAGAGGGAGAGTTGTGAGGTAGCACCGTACCCCTTTCCCTTCCGTTGTGATTTCTCCCTACCTCCGATTCCTTGAGTCATTAGAGGTCGAAATAGAGTGAAGTGCTAGGTAGACAAACTCCCCCAAGGTTTTGGGGTGACGTGAATCCTACGCACTAGGGCTTAATTTAGACAATGGTTCTTCCTCCTGGACCAAAGGGTTAGAACTATCATACATAGGAACAGGTTTTATCACTAGGAGTCCCTAGAGCTTAAAGCAATCCCACGTAGTGTTAGTCTTAGGTAGAAATACTCCCCTGGGGCTTAGTTGAGCAATCAACAGAGTGAAAGGTTGACGTGAATCCTATTGCCGGGACATAGTGTTGGGGTTAGCCACGGTTGACCTTAGATTTGGGACCGTGTGTTTCAGGATTTTCCTCGACTCAATTAACATCAATAGGAAGGTATAATAGCATAGTCTTGCACTAGAAGCATAAGTCCTAGAGGTAACTTGTCCGGATACCCTATTTTCACTTATTACTAGTCTCTCTCTTTTTACTCGTTGCTTGCACTTTTCTCTCTTTCATCTTTCGATTTATTTGCTTTGCATCTACTCTAGTTCCCATAAATTCACTCATCACTCCGATCATTGTTTCTTTTCGTACATCACACGACTCAATAGCAACTTCTCGTATTTTAAATCCCTATTCCCTGTGGATTCGACTACCCACTCACCGGGGTAACTTTTATTACTTCGACAAGGCCGTGCACTTGCGGTACGCACGCAAAAGGTCGTGTCATATACCTTGCTTTTGTGCATCAAAAGGTCACTGTATATTTCCTGCATTATGCATTTTAATTATTCATCTGGCATGCATGAGCTTTATGTCCCTCTGTTTCACCTTATATCCCTCTTTATCATTGTATTTAAACTTTAGAAGTTTATTAGTAGTTTGCAAGTCCTTTTAGCTTTTGTTGTGTAAACAATTTTAAGTTTTATTTTACATGATTTGTAAGTACATGATGCTTCTAGTGCTCAACAAACTCTTCGTGGGAATAATCATTCTCCCGAATCAAGTTGTTAAGCAATTCCAAATCCATCAAGTAAGCTCATTATTTTTTTTGTCATTCAAATAGTTTTTTATTTTAAGTTTTTAGATTAGTATTTTATTGTTGCATACATCTTATTAATTGTATTTTTTTTAAATGGTTTTTGTAGGTGGTGCTTTTTAGAAGATGACATTGGTTCTACCTGAGCAAATTCTTGTCGCTTTATTTGGTTATTAGACATTAAATGAAAGTATTTTATCTTTGTATTATATTTGTGTTGAGGTAAGAACTCTTTGTTGTCAAGATTGAATGGCAGTTTACTTTTGGACATGTATTTTATAAACATATGTTTGTGATGATGAAATAATTTTTTTTAGTGGAATGTTTGTGTTAGATTTGGAATTGAGGTAACAACTCTTAGTTATCAAGATTGAATGATAGTTTATTTTTGGACATGAATATATGTTTGTGGTGGTGTAATTGTTTTTCTTTGTTATTTTTAGTGGAATGTCTTTGTTTTTTTTAATAGCATTAATTATTTTAATTTATTGTAAATTAATTTAATTGGGTATGAGATGTTAAATTATTTATAATATATTTACAGGTGTATAATGGTTATATTGACCGATTAATTATAAATATAAAGATTTTTACTGATGGTATGGTCGTTGCTAAAACTAAACAAGTCTTTTTGAATATACATCTATAGCAATGGATGTTGTAGTCATTAATAAATCAAATGGATTTATTTCAACAAATATTGTAACCAGGGGCGGAACCAAAGGGGGCTAGCAGGGGCTTCAGCCCCCCCTCTTCTCCGGTGAGGTTGCTATCCGGCACCGATGAAGTTAGGTTTTATTTATATATATATATATATGGTAGATAATATTTTATTTGTACTTAGTTGATGTGTAATGTTAAAGTGCTTTGGTGGTTCATGGGGAATAGATAGTTAGAGCCCACCTAGTTCAAATCCCATAGGCTACAATATTGAGGATTTTTGTACTTTTACTAATTAAAAGTAAGTTTTTTAAATTTTTTAAAAAGTTGCTGAAATTTTAAATTTTAAAATAATTTAAGGAAAAAATTAAGTTGATAATGTTAAGTTTTTTTTATACTTTTATTAATTGAAAACAAGTTTTCTTATTTTCAAAAAATTACTGAAATTTTAAATTTTAAAAAAATTTAAGGAAAAAATTAAATTGATAACGAGGCATTGAAATTTGAAATTTTCCATAAAAATTTATGAATAATATTAATAAAATTTATAAAAAAAATTTAATAATTTAAAAAATTAAGTTGATAATGGGTTGTAGTGTTAAGTTTTGATACTTTTACTAATTAACAAGTTTTCTTATTTTCAAAATGTTGCCGAAATTTTAAAGTTTATATAAATTTAAGGAAAATAATTAAATTGATAATGTGGTATTTAAATTTTCAATAAAAGTTTATGAATAATATTAATAAAATTTATAAAAACAAATTAATAATTAAAAAAATTAAGTTGATAATGTGGCATAGCAAATATAAATTAGTTGTTATAACATAATAATATACATGTTAGAGTGAATGAATGATTGTTTAGTTCTCTAATTGAACATAGTTATTTTTTTTAGTGAGATATATCATGACAACGATAGTAGTTCAAATTATAGTTAATGTTCTTTTTTTTTTTTTACTATATGTATATTTAAATTATAGTTATATTATTGACCTATTTTTTATTGTAGATAATTATTTTATTTGATAATTTTTTACACTTTGAGTTTAGCCCCCCTTACCGATAAGTTCTGGTTCCGTCACTGATTGTAACCGTTGGTATAAGTCTATGCTTATGAGATTTTTATTGACGGTAAAAAAATGTTGGAATATACATTTTATCATTGGTATGAGGTAAATAAATCTGAGATGTTTTACCAACAGTGAGATCAATAGATTCAGTTATATTTCATTGGTAAATCTCATGAACCTTTTCCAATAGAACCTATAACCGTTGGTATAGATGTATGTGCACATAACTTCTAGTAATGGCAAAAAATTGTTGGAATAACTGTTTTTATTGTTGGTATAGGATAAGTAATCGGACGATGCTATTTCAACAGTATGACCAATAGTAACAATCATATATATTCCGTCGGTAAAACTAATAAATCTATTCCAACAAACGCTATATCCATTGGTATAAGTCTATACCTACAAGGCTTTTACCGACGGTAAAATCAGTGTTGGAATAGGTATTTTTACCGTCGGTATAGGGTTTTGGGACCTTTACTTACAATTTTTTTTTTACTAACACATTTTACACTGTCACTATATGGCAATTTTTTTTGTAGTGTTAAAACAAGGTAGTGTGCATAATGTTAAATGAATATGAATTTTGTTTTATCATGTACAACAAATAGCAGACACAGACAACGATAAAAAAAATGTGTAATACATGAACTTATATGAAGAAATTAGAATGAAGGTTAAAAGTTTTTAAATAACAATAAAATAAAAGGTGAGCTATTATTTACATAGAGAGGAAGAATCGCGCCCTACAAAGGGCCAATTACAAGCTAGAACAGATAAATTGTTTATATCATTGTTTACCTGGATATGTTTTTGTTGAAATGAACCAATAATTGGACCAAGTCAGTTTGTCATATAGGATAGCTTTGTCTCTAAGGATTTGGTGTACATTTTTGTTTTCTTAAAGTATTCTTATCAAGTTTCTATGCTGTTCTTTCCCAAAACCAGCAAGAGCAACAAGGCCAATATATGATGCATTTCATTTTTAATATTTATTTCTAAATCTAATTTTAAAAATCAATAATGCATGGAGCAAGAAAGTTCATCCTGCCTAACTATATTTCGCTTATTCTTAGGCTTGTATTTTATTTGTAATCGAAACCACATGCCAAAGTTGGATGAATTGATTTATACCAAACAATAGTTCATCTCTAAAACAAGGAAAAGTCACTGAATGGGTAAGTTACCAATTCTAAAAAGGAAACCTCATTCATTAGATAGAAAATGATCCCACCAAACCTTTTTTTTTTTTTTTTTTTGCCAAAGCAGAATGCATGATTCAGGCCAAATACCAATTCATCTTTAAAAAGCAAGGATTTAAAAATAACTATAAAAATTAAAGGAAAAAAGTTGGCAAGTGTAAAAGGACTCAAAAAATTCTGCGTGCTATAATATGACTATATTTTGTGCCAAATAAATATGTGCAACACTAGTCAAAGGTAAGGCTCAAATGAAGATAACATTCTTTGAAAATCCCCTAAAACCTTGTAAAACAAGCATTTAGAAAACTCAAGAAGCTGATTTGGAGATGATGCCGCACTTAAAAAGCCAATAACATAAGTCTGGATCTATAATTAAAAAAAAACCAGAAACCATGTTGGATTGATAACCGCCATAAAAAGCACCTTGACCTTTTCCCAAGTATCTGAACAAACATTACAACAACCACAAACTAAAGAGTGATGCAAAGAAGACTTCAGCACAGGAAACCACGAACCATTTTCACATGTCGGTCCGTCAAGCGACACCTTCCCTTGCCCCGGTAGAATTTGGTTTCGCTGACAAATTTATCATGAAATTTCAACTACTTGATTGGCCTCAAGAATTTAACAAATAAATCAAATTGAACAACTAAAGAAACCAACCTTTGAGAAAACCCTGCTATTGTTTTGCCGTCTCTTTCATATTTGCTGAGTAAAATCATGCTGATCACTTCTGATCAGCTCTTTTTGGCTCTCAATGATGCAATATGTAGTGATCAGCTCTTTTTGGCTCTCAATGGTGCAATTTGTAGCTGGTTAAGCAATGCATGTCAAAACATATCCCTTCTTGATCTGAGAGCATAATCAAGTAAGGATCCCTCTGATTGAAGGAGTCAGACAAGAACCTACACATGTGCAGCATGCCTCTCAGCTTTTGCACATTGGATATATTCAATTTGTGATACATTTCATAATTGTCAATTCCAAACATAGAATTCTAATGCAATTTTTGATCTAATGAAAATATAAACTTACCAACAAATGGTAGTCAAATTTCACAGCTGCATTTTAATTGTATTAACCAATAACCATGTCTTAGGTAGAAGGCAGTTGCCTACCATAGGCTCCTAACATCGAGTGTTGCATTAGAATGACGCTACACTTGATGAAGTAAGTTGAGGAAGTCAAAAGTGTATTGATGTCCACATTTACATTGTTTTCATGTGAGAACAGAGAAATTGAAACATTCTCCACTCTGCCGTATCCCCCATTTGTATTAATCTGGGAGTAAAATGCACCGAAGCCAGGGAAGTCACCATCTTTTTATAAATTCTGTATCCATGATTGTACCATTTTCCCCAAAACAAACAGTATAACTGAGGGGCATAACCGAACATCACCCGCACGTTATTTAAGTGCCATTTAACCACTGCTTTCCAACATTTTCCACTTCAATGCAAACAAAAATGACATTAGATAAATGTCTTGTCATGTTTATTTCACATTCTTCTGATGTAGGAGAAAGACAACACTCGCATAAAACACACATTCTCAACAGTCTGAATTAAATTTGCCCAGAACATCAACTGATTATAGAATTTAGATTTCACTAAAGCACAGATATTCATAATTTGAGAGGCTAAGGTTGTTTGAAGAAATTGTGTAATTGGGTAAATAAGATGAAATTGTCTAGTTTTTAAGTAGACTGGAAACAGGGTCAAAGTTAGAACTTCTTGAAAATGCCACATGAATCAGATGGTCAGACCATTGGTGGCAATGGTGTCATTAAGGCCTCGTTTGGATGAAGGTAATCATCCCCCTCTAGAGGGGGATGATTACTAATCCCAATGCACACCCATGTTTGGATGTTCATTGGTTGCTTTGATTACCCCCCATGGGGTGATAACATCACCCCCCATTATCACCCCATGGGGGGTGATCATCATTCCCCCCCCCCCCCCCCCCCCCCCCCCCCCCCCCCCCCAATTTTGGGGGGAATGAAGGGAAGGGAGGGTAATGGACATGAAATGTCCATTTTACCCTCTCCTAATATATATATATATATAATTTATAATAATTAGATAATAATTGTATATTAAATAAATAAAATTTTGGGGTAATGGCCAATATTTATGGAAAATTTCTATTCTACCCCAATCTAATTTATTTTTATAAAAAAATAATTTAATTAATAATTAGAATAATTAATTCCAATAATTATTAAATGAAGATATGTTATTTAAATATTTAACTTAAATATTAAATTTATTAAATGATATTTCAAATATTTATAAATAAAGAAAATTAATTAATTAACCGTTAATTATAATAATTAAATCATAAAGTGAGAAATTTAATTAAATATTTTATAACTAAAAAAATTGATTAATTAAATCTGTTAATTATAATAATTAACATGAATAATACAAAATATTGTTATAAATAAAACTATTTGTTATTAAACAAAAACTTATATTAGTTAGTATTATTTGTTCACATTAAGGGCACAAACGTAATTACTCATTATCTTCTTTTTTTACTTTTTTTCGTTTTCAATAAATTACTTATCTACTTTTCTTATTCACAATGAATTACTATTTCAACCAAACAAAGTTTTCATTCCCATCCCCTTCCCAAAGTTTTCATTCTTATCCCCTTCCCTAAAGTTTTCATTCCCCATTCCACCATCCAAACGGACCCTAAATATTCCATCCTTCTCTTTACTCAAAAGTGATCAAATGTTAAAATAATAGATGTTCATTAAATATATCAGATAATCTTTTGACTGATCATAACTGACACCAGATGATTCATATTCATGCTGGATGAGGGTATAGTTGTAAGGAAAACCCAAGTTTCTTTTTCCTGTATCTTGTTACTACTCTGGTTGTGCCAACCTAGGTGGTGTCGTCGGAGAAAGTACTTAAATTTTCAAAAAATTAAAATAAATCACACTAAAATAAACTAGTAACTATTTTATTAAGGATTGAAATAAAATCCATAATAATATAATGCATTAAACGAGTAGATTGGATACTATTTAATTGTTGCTTAAAAAAATTAATAAAGAGGAATATAATTACATACAAGTTTAAATATAAAATTTTGGGGAAAGACAATCACACAAGAAATGAAAAGACCACGCGAGTGAACAGTAACCACCGACGATGAGGTTTTTGGCGGATCTCGTGAAGGTTTTCGGTGGATCGCACCGTCACAATGGCAGCTCCAGCGGAAGATCTCATGGAGGCTACCGTGGTCGAGCTCGGCGTGGGGCTCATTCCATTGCTCTCTCAGGCTGCTTCCTATGCAGATCTCCTTCTTCTTAGCCTCCTCAATCTGAGGTGAGGCGATCTCGGCCAGAAACTCTTTGGTGAGGGAGGGAGTATCTTTTGCAAAGGTGGCCCGCTCTCCTCCTTCATAGGAGATAATTTTTCATTCGGAGTCAAGGAGCTCTGAAGGGCAAGTTAATCCCCTGAAGCGCCGTCAATCGCCGAAAGGAAGTGAAGTTTGTAAAAGATGCCTAAGGCCTGGGCACAAAGTAGAAGAGTGTAGGCACCAGCTTACCTGTCGGAGATGCTTCGGCATAGGTCACTTCACGGTCAGATGTCCTCTGTGAACTCCCAGTCGTTCTCTTACTGAAAAGAAGAAGAAACCCAGTCCTAAAATTATTCCTTCCTCGAAGGGTCCTGCAACCAAACCCGTCCTCCATGTGCCAGCCATCCCTCCTCGTCGTCTTCCTCCACTCTCAGAGTTTCTTTGCGATTACGGAAGATATTATCAGTTCAAAAGAAATCTTGAAATTAAAGAATGGTAATCATCAAGGTAATCTCTGGGAATGCTGTTCGCTCGCTCCACGAATCCCTTCCTCAATGTCTAAACACTGATCAGTGTGAAAGTATTACTCCGTTCACCTCAGATTTCATTCTTATAGTTTCTTCGACGAGATTTGCATCTCTATTAGTGAAGAAGAACCCTTTGATGACTCTGAACACGAAGCACCACATCTACAAACTTAGCCTCTCTCACTGGACTCCTGAGTTCGGCTCTCATGCAAAAACAGCCGGGAATTACAACTGGGTGTGACTGGCCAACTAGCCATTGCATTGCTGGAATTGGGACTCCATATTGGCTGTCCTTCGACCTCTTGTGGAACTAATTTATGTTCAGGAGGAAAACATCACTTTGGAGCACCTAAAAGTGATGATGAGACTCAGAAATCCAGCCTCAGAGGAAATGAAGAAGTTAACTGAAATGTTTGGTTCTGGAGATAATGAAAAAGGCTCAAGTAAGGCCTAATGCATGATAATGGGATACATAAACTTATAGTGACCAATACATGGTAGCCAGCTAAGACTCACAACATGAAGAGACATAAAGTCTAATAAAGTAAGAAGCATAAATAGGATAAGTGTATGAGTCTGCATGTGACTCAATATTGTGGATGTGCATGTGACTCCATATTGTGGACTTGCAAGCCATGCACACCACGACAAGTGATGCTATTCAGGCATCAATTCTTTCTTAACAATCTTCAACATCTTTTTCCTCTGGATATGGGGTTCAACTTGCCTAGTCTGAGAACTAGGTAACTCCCTAGTTCTGGCATATCACAGACTGCCATGTGTCCATTTACTTTTTTCTATTGTAATTAATTTTTTCATGTGGACATGTGGCATCATATGATAAGCTAGAACTAAGGATTTGCCTAGTTTTCAAACCAGGCAAGTTGAGCTCCTGGATATGATTGTTGATGTAGGAGTAAGAAGCTTCAAGGTACGCCTTGAAGATAATAGAATACCAGTCATCCGCCCCAAGATTGTGCATGGTTCGTCGTCTCAAGTCTCTGATAATAAAGTTCCGGCATCCATCCCTTCTCCATTAGATGTGATTTATCAAACTTCTACACTGCATCCGTTGTCAACACTATCACCGACGAGATCGTGGAGCATAGCTCTGACCTCGATATTCTGATAGGAATCGAGAATGTCTATGACTTAGTGCACTCAAACAACTTCATCGGAATCTCATAACGCCGGCAAGCAGCCGACGGTCGTATCTCCTGGATTCGTCCAGTCTCTCATGAGAGAAACGAGGAAGGGGACATACTGTTGTTGCACAAGGGCTACGTGAAGCCCAACTGCACAACCGTCATCTCCTTGGATCCATGCAAGTATCTCTTCCGCCTCAAGATCATAATTCATTTGATTCTCCAATTAACTCTGATCCTACGGATCAGATTCAATCCACAAACATGATCAAGTCCCGAGATAATTCCCTACATCGAGATCAACCCTCCAAAGTGGACTCTACTTTGCCTAGAGATGATCATACATCTGATTGCACCGGGCATCGCTTCATTGTTGAGATAATACCTAGGGATAAGCTCAATTCAATTGATACACATCAAAATAATTCCTTTTCTATTTCTAATGATCAGATTAACTCATGTATTCCAGTCAATATTTCTACTGATCCTTGTTCCTCACTCAGATCTGGTCTAGGGATGTCAATAATACCCAAACCTGACCTGACCCGATCCAACCTGACCCGAGTTTGATGGGTAAAACTCGGTTTGACTGGGTTTTAGGTCGAGTTCGGGTAAAACTCGATTAATGTAAAGCGGGTGCGGGTGCTGGTATGGGAATCTTGATACCCGACCCGAACCCGAACCCGAACCTGACGCGAAATTAATTAACAAATATACCCAATTATATATATATTCAAATTTTTTGTTAGGGTATTTAAATTCCTATTCTATGATGTTGAATTTGTCTATTTTGTGTTGCTTTAAATATATATTTTCAATTTCTACTCTATGGTGTTCATTCAAACCAAAAAAACTATGATTTTTTATTGATATTTTTAATTTTTACTTGGTATTTTAATTTTATTTTAAATATTTTTAAATAAGATCAAGGCGGGGCGGGTATCCCGGCAGGTACCCGAACACCCATCAAGTGCGGATATGGGTTAGGTTTTTGAAAACCCGTCGGGTTCGGGTTCGGGTTCGGGTATGGGAGCGGGTTAGCGGGTACGGGTACGGGTATGGCAAAACCCGCACCCGACCCGACCCATTGCCATCCCTAATCTGGTCTCTCTTCCTATCAAGAATTCATCTTCAAAAGTTGGAACCCTTCCAACTCATTTGGTGTTACTTCCTTTGACAATTTCAATTCCAGTAGGATATAAATGGATTTTTATTCATGGTGGATGGAATTTAATTTCAAGTATTAATTCTAATAAATTCTACTCACAAGATCCATCTCCCAAGAACATTTATTCGGAAGTTCCCTCAGATGGCAAACTCATTGACTGGGGAGAGAAGACGAGGACATTTTAGCAGATGAGTTCATAGAGGATGATCTCTTACTTTATGAAGAAAATTCTATACAATTAGAGAATGCTGCTTAATTATCTAATTTAATTGCAGTTCAGGATCCTATTACCCAAGCTAACTTCCCTACAGAAGACAAGGAGGCTGAAGAAATAGGAACTACAGAGAATATTACTACAGTAATTTCAACAGAATTACTGCCCCCAAGTACATCTTCAGGACCCAGTGCATCAGGACAAGTCAGAAGAAGCGACAGAACCAAGAAACCTTCTGGCCGCTAGAATGAGGAAGCTGGGTTTATTCCTCACCCTCCTAAGTCCACAAAGAAGAAAATACCTGATGATCCACGAGATGGTAGGCCTTCTCTTATTAATTTTATTTTTTCTAATTGGATGGATACACAATTTCTTAATTATAGTAATTCTTGTGGTGTTAAGTTCCTCGGTTCCCCTAATCACAAGTTTAAATGTCTGGACATGATTCGCTCTATGGAAGTCGACAGAACATCAAAATTCTCAAATTCCCATGGGTTTCCTTTGAGACCCGACCGCTAGTTCTTCATTTTTATTATGAAAATCCTAAGTTGAAATGTCAGAGTTCTAGGTAGACTTTCAAAACACCACTTAGTTAACGATGTAATTCTCTCTTCCCAAGTTGATGTAGTCTGTTTACAAGAATTCAAACTTCTAGAAATTCAAAGTTCTATTTGGAGATCAATTAGATGTTCACTCATTGACTCATTTGAATTCATTCTTGTGCTGGGAACAGCAGGTGGAATCATTATAGCCTAGGATCATACTCAGGTCAATGGAAACTGATAGCGATATCTGCAAGCACAATGGTCGTCAAGTAATACCCCTCGCGCAAACACGAGGGGGTCATATTCCCTGGGGTCCCAAGAGCTGCTATTACTCCCCTTTAGATGGCACTATCTAGTCTACCAAATATAGTATTAAAAATAAGATAAGAAGAATATCAAAGGGAAAACTATAAACACATGGACTAAGGCTCACCACATAAGCATACTAATGAAGCAAGTAACAATGAAAGTTCGAGGTCCTTGGGCGAGGATCCCCTCGGGACTACTAAAGCTAGAAGGATGCTATGATTACACAGGCAATGGTGATTTGGGCCGAGAGAATCCTAAGATAGGCCAACCCGATGGTCACGGCAATTGACCCCTAATCCGTTATGAGTATTGATACGGAATTCCTTCCGACCAAATCCTCCTACAATTGCATTAAAAGTACGGGATTCTCAAATTAGGGTCGAAACACAAGTTAGGCACAACCCTAATATCGGAGGAGTACAAAATACCCGATGGTCACGGCGTATTTGTACACATATCACTTCTAAGCTTGGTGTGTCTAATACCAGGGCGATGGTCACGCAACCTAGTATAACCTAGAAATTGATACACAAAGTTCTCATGCATACCAATACATCAAAATGCACCAAACTTAAACCACAAAACAAACCAAATACCATACATGTAAATTAAGCATCCATACAAGCAAGTTCATCTCAAGGTTCACCGGATGCCAGGTGACCTTCGGAGTCTAGTTCAACATCAACAAAGGAGCAAGTTTCAAAGATAAGAAATACAAAGCAAAGCATAAAACAAACTCCCCTAAGATGAAGACTAGAAGGTTGTGATGAGAACTTGTCGGATTCGCTCTGGCAAGCTCCTAGATCTTCTCCTTGATAGCACTGCTCTTCTCCCCTTGGATTTGCACAATAGATCAGCCTTCTCCTGCAACCTTGAAGCTCTAGAAGATAATGGTGGAGAATGGTGGCCAAAAGACATGACAAAAGAATGCCCCTAACCCTTCTTTTAAAGCTTTCTCGAGATGGCTTGGGCCAGGCTCATGGTCCATAAACGGGCCGTGAGGATCCCTTGAATTCTACCAAAATCCACGTAAGTTGCTACAGTGATTGCTATAGTAAAACTGCTACAGTAGCCGGCCCTAAAATGATGTTTTTGGCTTAGATTTCTTCTCAAATTGCGTCGTTGAGCTCACCTAAGCTTCTTTTATACTTGAAATACAAAATAAACCAATTTAGACCGGGGCATCGATTCATCAATAAATTACGAGAACTATGCTCATGCATACGTATAAAATACATACATTTAGACGTATATCAGAAACCTAATTCATTAAGGTCTTTACTCAATTACAATTGGATTCTCCAATCTTTCCAATAATGCCATTTGGGTATGTACAAGCATTTATGGCCCTAACGCTCATTCTCTTAGATCTAACTTTTGGAATGAACTCCGTCTAGTGCGAAGTTTACACTCTGACCCTTTCGTGATTTGTGGCGACTTCAATACTGTGTTTTCTATGGAAGATAAAAATAAAAGAGACTTCAACCCAAGAGACTTAACTACCTCCCAAAATGTATTAGGCAATCATAATCTCATTGACCCACCCATTCATGGTTGTAGATTTACATGGAGCATTGGTCAATCAGATCCTATTTAGATTCATTTAGACCACTTTCTTTACTCTCATAATTGGCTTTCCCTAAATCCCAGAACCATTCAATACACTTTTCCTAGATTTGGGTCAGATCATTCTCCTATTTGTTTTGATTTTGGGGCCACTTTTCATGACCCAAATCAATTCAGATTTGAGAAATTATAGTATTCTAATGACTAACTTGAAAATTTAATTTGGGATTGGTGGATGGAACCTAATCTTGAAGGCTATGGAGCCTTCTTACTACCCAAAAAACTTTCATACCTGAAATCTAAACTTTGTTGTTGGTGCAAAGATACCTTCGTGGCATCCAATCTCCATAAGAAAATTCTACTTGACGAGTTAAACTCTCTAGACACTATTGATGAAAGACAATCCTTGTCAGAAGTAGAATCCTCTCGATCCACTCAAATTCGCTCTAAACTTTTCACTATTTTAAATCAAGAAGAAATTTACTTGAAACAGAGATCGAGGATTACCTGGCTTCAAGATGGAGACTCAAATACCAAATTCTTTCATCGAGTTGTGAACAACAGAAGGAACAAAAAAAATATTTCTCGTATTTTTAATAGTAACCATTGGATAAAGGGAGATAACGAAATTAGTAAAATATTTGCTGATCATTTCCAGACCTTACTTGGTACTCCCATTTCCAACAAATTCCTTTTAGACTGCCAACATCTTTTTGTCTACAAAAAACCATTTTGATCTTTCTATGCTTGAACTTCCTTTCACGCTAGAAGAGATAAAACATGCCATGTTTAATCTTATAAGGATAAGGCCCTAGGTCCAGATGGGTTTCCAATTTTCTTCTTTCAAAAACATTGGAGCATTCTACAAGACACTTTTATAAAACTCTGCCAAGACTTCTATGAAGGAATGATTAACTTCGAGAGGTTAAACTGGGTTCACATTGCTCTTATTGTCAATAAAAATGCAGCTGCGGAGGTCTTTGATTTTCTGCCCATCAATCTTATTAACTCTACCTGTAAAATCATCTCTAAGATCTTTGCTTAGACTCAGCTCTGTAATCGATGATTTAGTTGATGTCTCATAATCTGGATTCATAGAGGGTCGATAAGCCGATAATATCATTATAGCCCAAGAAATAATCTTTAACCTTTAAAAGCGGAAGCTTCTTGGCTATGCTTTCAAAGTGGGCTTCGCCAAAGCCTTTGACTCTTTAGATTGGAACTTTTTACTAGAGATCTTGGCTGCTAGGGGATTTGGTTCTTGATGGATAACTTTGGTTCACACCATTCTTAAATCTGCAAAGACCCAAATTATCATCAACGGGACACCTCAGGGCTACATTCGTTGCAAAAGAGGGCTATGACAAGGAGATCCTCTATCCCCACTCTTTTTGCCTTAGCAACGGATGTCTTGAGTGCTATGTTCACCCATGCACTCAACTCCGAAGTCCTTGTGGGTGTCCAACTAAATCATCTTGATAATATCTGCCATCTTCAATATGCAGATGATTTATTAATCTTTGCATTAGGAGGACATGAAGACCTTCAAATAATCAAATTAATTCTCTATCTTTTAGAATGATCCTCTGGCCTTTCAATAAACTTCTCGAAAAGTTGCTTATATTTTACAAATTATGTCTACCAACCAAACTTCAATTCAGCAATGATATTGAACTGTTCCAGAAATTGCCTACCTATCACCTATTTGGGTGTTCCTCTATCAGATAGGCGTCCAAAACGTCAAGACTAGAAGAAACTTATTAGCATGATCTGATCTAGACTATCTCCTTGGAAAGCAATTTACCTATCATTAGGTGGACGTCTAACTCTTGTAAACTCAGTGTTTTCGTCAGTACCAGTTTATTAGATGTTAGTTTTCAAACTTCTCGCTTGGGTAATAAAAGAAATTGATAAAATTCGACGAGATTTTCTTTAGCAAGGACCAAATTTGGGAGCCAAAGGAATTAGATTAGTAGCCTGGGAAAGGATCTGTAGACCCTGTATTTTGGGTGGATGGGGAATTCTCAATCTCCAAGAATTTAACAAAGCTCTATTAGGGAAATGGTGGTAGAAGTTTATTTCTAGCTTAAACGACTGATGGGACAAAATTATCAAAGCTTATTATTTAAACAGAGAAACAGCTGGACTCCTTTTCCAATCTCCACCCTAGAAATAAAACCTTCATTTGGACAAGAGTGAACTCTACACTAGGCCCCTTTTAGACTGTACATTCACAAAAATGTTAGAAATGACAACTCTACTGCTCTTTGGTTTGATAGATGGAACTATGGGAGTCCTTTAAAAGATATCTAGCCCTTTCTCTTTCATGAATGCATCTTTCCTGGAATTACCTTAAAGCAGTTTTACTAGCAACTACACTCTACAGAAATCCTTTTTCCCATAGCCACTGTTGAGGACCTCTCGGGGTTGCTGGAAGCTCTTCTAGATTGTTCTCACGACCAAAAAAATTCTCATACCTGCACACTGGACAAGAATGAAATTTTCACAGTCAAATCTTTTTACTTGATTTTAATGGACAGTGGTTTGCGCAATCCCTTATACTCTCATTTCTGGAAACTTTGATGTCCAACCAAAATAACATTATTTTGCTGGTTAGCCGGGGAGGACAAAATTCTTACTCTCACAAATCTCTTGAAAAAGGATGTATTTTCCAAATTACCATAGAAACATGTGTGCTTTGCCACAAAGCCTTTCAACTGCAAATTTTCAGAGCGGATATGGTCCCTTTTCAGCCACATCTTAAATTTGTTCGCTCCTCCTTTAAATATTTCCATGATTTGGATAACCTGGTTACCTTCTCTAAATTCTAAACTTCAAGTTCTTTGGACCTCAATACAAAAGCCATAATGTGGAATATATGGCTGGAAAGAAATAACCATATTTTTTATTTTAATCCTCTATATTTTTATACTGTGATTATTAAGATTGATAATTTGGTTCTTTCTTGGTTTTCAATAGCTGCAGCCCAATCAACAATTCCTCAGTGAAGCTTCGCAGAGGATAAAGCGCTCACTCACATTCCTAAATGAAAGAGTATCGACTCATTTTGGCAATACAGATCCTATCCCCAAGTTGGAGACAACCATGAAACTTTCGACTAGAGAGTGACCCACCCCCGAATCCTCTTTTTCAACTATTGAAGACCTATGACACCTTCTGGCGCTCTTCGTCTTCCAACTACTCTTTTCAACTTTCTTTTGTTTGTCTTTAGCTTGGTTCGAACCTGTGTCATGGATGTTCATCACCCCTGGTGATTTCCCCTAGTTTGTTTGGTTTCAGTTTGTTTTTCCTTCTCTAGCTTTCAGTTTATGTCCCTTACTTTGTGTTTTGTCTCTGTTGATTTGTACTTGTCCCCATTGCTTTGAATAAATTATGGTTTATCCATTTTAATAAAAAATGTTTACATATATAAGAGAATTGGAAAAAGAAGTTTTAATGGCAGGGACTTAATTAACCAGTCAATTTTTCTAATTGAAAATATAAATAGCTTTATTAATGTCCGAACCCCGTAGCAGGTTTAGTTCTCATACTAAGAAAGTACAAAATACATGTAAACTTCTTAAAACAAACCAAAGAGAATACTTGATACTTATTAAAATTTCTCAAATCGATTATAATACTTATTAAAAAAAGTTTCATAAAATACTTAAAACTTAATTGAAATTCTTAAAACAAATACACTATTGAGAAAAGAAGGAAACGAAAAGCCTAAGTCCAAGATAGAACACTTAAAGGCCAAACATATATGGTAAGAATTTGTTTTATGCCTATTGGCAAAGCAATCTTATGGTTGGAGTAATGCATTCAACGAACATCACATTTAGAAAGAGACACATGGAAAATTATATCTTGGAGAGACAATTCCAAAAGGATGATCTCTGTCCCATGCCCTCATCATAATAACTATGCAAAAATTGAAATACATCTTTTATAAAAAGGTGCAATCAATTGCCCATCCAAAACTTGCTTAAACGGGAAATAGATTGACCCAGCCTGATTAAAGAAATTACCCACATAGACAAGAAGGTTGCATATAGAGGATTTAAAATATGAGCATGCTTTAGTTATGTAGCAACTCACCAACCCATATTAAGTGATAAGTGCTCGTGTTATAGTAATACGAAGTGTTATTCTCTTACATTGAGCATTACTTTTCTCAGATTTTATCATTAATTGGTGTGCATTTGTGTGCCTTTCTGCATTGAAGGGTTGTGGAGCTAATTTGGAGAAGAAAGAGCAAAGTTAGGTCATGTTCGATGTTGTTGGGGAGTTCTCGGATCAAGCAAGGAACAAGGTACGAGTCTAGACTTGTGAGTGTGTGCCAACTTCCTTTGGAGAGGCACAAAGGCAACCACATTCACAAAAGTATAACCCGTGTAACATAGGAAAAATTCACCAATAAGGAGAAAGGAAGCAATCGACATGATCTACCATTGATTGTGTGCCCAATTCAACTGCCTCGATGAAGAACGATGAAATCGGGAACATTCGACGCGTGAGCACTGTAGCAATTACTGCAGCATTCACTTTAGTAGTTTACTGTTTACTGTGAGCCAAAAAACTGAATCCAGAAAATCCACACGGGCATGTGGATGCCCGATTTCAGCCGATTTACAACAACAACTCAACACTATTTAATGGACTTTTTTGGGACTTTTTGAGAATCTTTTCACCTATCTTCTGAAGGGTCGCGGCTAGTGTTTGGAGAGGACTTTGTGGAGGATTGGAGCGAGTTCTCGGCATCGACATCGAAGCCCGTCGGAAGATAGCTATTGGGGGAGCTTTCGTCGGCACCGATCTGGAGAGGTGTGCCCTAGGCTTGACGAGGAGCTTGGTGGAGAGGACGGAGCAACCTCACAAGACATCGCCACGCATCACAAGGGGGTTTCATCTATGTTTATCTTTCTTGTTTATTCTTACACATTGATGGATTTGTATAGCTCCATGGAGAGCTTAACCCCTTGTGGATATTCAGACTTGTAAACCCTAGAATGATATTGTTTCTATAACATGCTATTATACTTTCTTAATTGATGCATTTAATAGAGTTCCAATCTTGATTGCTTATCGTATTGATTTTCCCTTAGCCGTGATATTAGGTTTGAGAATCGTCTAGGTTGTCTTTTGGAGGTGTGACAACTCCTATAGGATTAGACTACTCGAGATTGGAGAGGGTCGAGAGGATGAGTCATGAGGTAGCGAAACGTCCCCTTTCTCCTCCGGTGTTATTTTCCCTATCTTTGTGTTCCAAGAGTTCTTAGCGGTCAAGATAGAGTGACGTGCTAGGAGATGAACTCCCCTGGGGCTTAGTTGCACAAGAGACAAAGTGAACGGTTGTAGTAAATCCTAGTGCTGGGGCTTAACTAAGAATAGGGTTCTTTCACTTGGACCAAAGGGTTAGAGCTATACTTAGGAATAGGTTCTATCACTTGGAATCCTTAGAACTCAATGCAATCCCACGTAGTGTGAGACTTAGGAAGATGGACTCCCTTGGGACTTAGTTGGCAGGTCAACAAGAGTTAAGGGTTGTAGTAAAACCTAATGTCGGGGAATAATGTTGGGATTAGTCACGGTTGACCTTAGGTTGGGAACCATGTGCTTTAGGATGTCCACGACTCATTAAACATCAATAGGAGAGTATAATACATTGTCTTGAATTATAATAGTAGTCCTAGGGAGAGCTTGTCCAGGTACCCTATTTTACACTTGATTGTTTCTCTCTTTACGTTTTACTTGCACTCTCCTGTCTTCCATATTTCTCTTGCATTTTCTTATTTCTCTTACTTACTCTTGCACACACATTGATTTTTGCTCTCACCATTTGTACTTCACACTAAGCTAAATAGCAAGTTCTTGTGTCTACAATCCCTACTCCCTGTGGATTCGACTACCCTCTCACCGGGGTACTTTATTACAGTGACAACCCGTGCACTTTCGGGCCTCTGTCACTAAGAAGAAAGCATATTAGCTTAAAGACTTTCAAGAGGAAGGAAAATGATAAAGGAAAAAAATACTAGACATACGGCATAATCAAACCTGTGGACATTTGGTATGATCCAACCCATAGAGTCAGATTAGTGTACATAGCCATCCAACTAAAATGATTGCACCGTTTGAGGGCTCAAAGCTCATTTTACCATCTATGGAGATGAAGGAACAAGAAGCAATCTTTAATAGTGGTGGAGTTATTCGATCATCCAATAGACAAGATGAATTCCCCTAAAAGCATAAAAGTTCGCTCGACTATCTAATTTAGAAAATGAGCCTCTAGAGATGGAAAACTAAACTAGTGAAGCCTATAGGTTATTAAAAGGAATCATCTTCTTTAAGGTCAATAGGAACAACCCATTGGGTATACAAATATATATACATATATCTATATATAATATGCATATTTATATTATATATATATATATGTGTGTGTGTGTGTGTGTAAATATATATACATAAATATATATAAATTTAAAATTAATTTGTAAATGAAAAGGTAGATTTGTCTAAAAAGATACTTTTAGATTACCATCACTTGGTAATCTTAAATTACCATCAATATTGCTCGTGATGTAGTCCTAAACGCGATAATCATTTCAGATTAGCACGTAACGTGCAACAATGTTTTTATGTAACTATGAACCAAACATTCCCTTATAGTATAAATAAAGCTATGTATTGTTATGTTTAATGTATTTAAACCTTCTTTGAAATTTTTTTTAAAGTTTTTGGATGAATGCATTTTTAATGTATAATAAAATATTTCTATTATAAATTTTATAATGTGCAATTTATAATTTTATTATCATATATTTTTTATAAAATTATGCATTATTTTTCAATACACAGGTCATTTTTAAAACAATTTTAAAGATAAAAAATAAAAGGTGAAAATTAGCTTGTGATTTTGTAAGAGTAAGAAATTAAAACTTGAAATACAAGCAGATGCCCTGCTATTTTTATGTCTTTAGAAATGACCCAATCTTATCCACTATCTAAGTTGATTCATGAATATGGCATTCAATTTTAGATCATAAATTTTATAATGTGTGATTTATATTTTATTTTTTCTAGGCTCATAAAATTATAAAGTGTTTTTTTATAAGGATATGAGAAGAGAACGATCCTGCGTTTAAAAATATTACTAGGACCTAAACATATGAGGTGTTTTTCATGAGGTAAACTTGTGAGAGTTGGTATGGTATGGAGACAAGCAAATTAGACAATTCCTCATATAAGCGGGTAAATTTTTTGAGAGGGTACCAAATTATGATCCTTTTTTATTTTAGTGTAAAAACTTAAATTTGAATCAAAATGGTCACCCGACATTTATTTTGTTTCATTGGGTAGTTATCCGAAACATTCTGACCAATTTATGATGAGGTGGATGCTAAAAAATCTATGTCAGCACAAGAATGACGTGCTGCACACAACTAGCAAAGCCATGTCACCTAAGTTGGCCACATCACATTGAGCTTTCACATTGGCCTTCACCCGCACGTGAAATAAGTATCCATTCTCTCAGACGGTAGCAACAAAGAGTTAGAAGGGATTTGGATAGAGCTTGGCTTATCTATTTCAGTGAAAGAGAGATAGACCACCATTAAGGGAGGAGGATACCGCGGTTGCCAGTGAGCTTACCCTAGCTATATTTTTTTATGATTATATTACGATTTGACGGTTGGAATTCCTTGGGTTTGGTTTGAGATATCATTTGTCGGTTTATTATCAATGGTGTTTGTATAAGCTGAATGGGTGTTTTCTCAATAAGACATCATCCCATTTTTTCTTTATTAAATTATCAACTATATTTTCTTTTCTGCTATTGGTACTAGAAATAAATGCAGTGGATTAAGTATCACGATATATAATCAGTCCTAAATTCACAAAAGGCAAGAAAATACACAAGCAAATATGACTAAGCCCTAACATTAGATAATACCTATGAAACAGATAAGCATCAATGAATTGTGAATAATTTTGCCATCTTCTTCCATCTTAACATCAAATAATATGAATGAGCTCTAACAGCTATGAAATACACAAGTAGCCCTAAATTCACCACAGGAAAGAAAATTAAATCAAAATACTACATTCACCATCTAAACATGTGTAAACAGCAAATAAAATTATTCAAGCCACAAATGCAAATAAATTAAAATATGAAAATTAAACTCATCATTCAAGCTACATATGCAAGTAAATTAAGCAACATGATAACTTCAAACCACCAAATGAAAAATCAACTGTGAAATGAAGTGGATTAAGTATCATGATTGCAATTGCTATAATATTTGCATTTAGCAGGTGACCACATGTCTATTTCCCTAAACCCTAACATATATGAATGAGCCCTAACAGCTATGAAATACACAAGCAACCCTAAATCCACTAGAGGCAAGAAAATCAAGTCAGATAGTACCTTCACCATTTGAACATGTGAAATTAACAAATAAAATCATTCAAGCCATTGTTGCAAATAAATTAAATTGTGAAAATTAAATAATTCATTCAAGCTACATATGCAAATATGGTCCCTCGATATCCTGAAACAAAAATAAATAAATCAAATGTGCAAAATGTCATCGAAACAAATGTGATAAGTGCTCATGTTATAATAACGCAAAGTGTTATTGTCTTACATTGAGCATTACTTTTATCAGATTTTACCATTAATTGGTGTGTATTTGTGTGCTTTTGTGCATTGTAGGGTTGTGGAGCCAATTTGGAGAAAAAGACCAAAGTTAGGTCATGTTTGCAGTTGTTGGGGAGTTCTCAGACCAAGCAAGGAACGAGGCACAAGTCTAGACTTGTGGGTGTGTGCCAACCTCCTTTGGAGGGCCACAAAGGCAGTCACATTCACAATAAGTCTAACTCGTGTAGCATTGTAGAACTTTGCCAATGTGGAGAATTGAAGTAATCGACATGATCTACCGTTGATTGTGTGGCCAATACAACGGCCTCGATAAATAATGATAAAATCGAGAACATTTGACATGCGAGTACTGTAGCAGGTACTACAAAATATCACTGCAGTAGTTACTGTTCATTGTGCCAGAAAACCGAATCCAGAAAATCCACACGGCCGTGTGGATGATCGATTTTTGCCAATTTTCCAGCCGCGACTTAGATTATTTAAAGACATTTTTGGGGACTTTTTGAGGATCATTTTCGTCTAATTTTTGGAGGTCGCGGCTAGGATTTGGAGAGGACTTTGTGGAGGATTGGAGCGCGTCATCGACATCGAGATCGAAGCCCGTTGGAAGATAGTTATTGGGGGAGCTTTCGTCGGCACCGATCCGGCGAGGTGTGCCCTAGGCTTAATGATGAGCTTGGTATAGAGACGAATCGGCCGCACAAGACCACAGCCACACTACACAAGGAGGTTTTCATCTATGTTTAGCTTTCTTGTTTATTCATACACATTGATGGATTTGTATAGCTCCATGAGGAGCTAAACCCATGTGGGTATTTGTGGAGTGTCGGTCTCTTTGCCCTTGTTTGTTGTTTCGATTTTCTTAAGTGTTGTCGTCGTTTTCCCTTTGAGTGTTCTTTGATTTTTTTCTGGTCGAGCTTTTGGAGTTGTTCATCGAGTGTTGAGGGTGTTTCGGAGACAATTTTAGTGTGCGTGGGCGGTGCACAGGCCGCACAGCCCTTCCTGGGAGCTGTGCGGCCTCCTGTGCGGGCCGCACAGGTGGGCGCACACCCCAGTCAGAGGGGTGTGTGGCTTGGTGTGCCGGCTGCACACCAGCCCGCACACCCTTCTGCCTAGGGCGTGCGGGCACTGCGCAGCCCGCACATAAGCCGTACAGCCACCCGTTTGGCTTATAAAAACCCGAACCTTGCCTTCTTTTCTTCATTTTCTTCTTCCAAACTCCTCTATCTCCTTCTCCTCTCTTCCTTCATCACCTCTTGGGGTTCTAAGGCCGGCTTAGAGGAGGTTTTAGGGCTTGAAACTTGGATCAACAAGTTGATCATTCTTGAGATCAAGGTATGCTTTCATCTTTTTGTTCCTTCTCCTTTGTTCTTTGATGAGGATGGTTAGGGTTGGTTATGAACCCTTTTGAGAGCATGATTGTTACCTCTTTTTCTTCCTCTTTGATGGCAAATCTTTTGAGGATTTATTATATTGAGTTGTATGGCCTTGAATTCATGAAATCCATGAACCTTCAAAACCCTAATCCCGGAATTACTGTAGCACCGACCATGTTAGGTCATTCTTGCCTTCCTTGTTGGTTTTATGAGTTGTGAGAGGTCTCCTCCTTGCTATAACTTCTTGATTTGGTGTTTAGCAAACCCTAGAAGCAACCATTCCCCATTTTTGAGCATTTTACTTCATTCTAGTTAATCAATTGTTTGTTGATGTTTGATTGCTTGTTTTGGGTGTTTAATGGCTTCTAAGAGGTGAAGCTTCAAGTAAGGGCAAGGAACCGGTGGGGAAGTGATTTTGTGGTGTTTGCTCGCCAAGTTTGTGAGTGGGAAAATTACTAACATTGGACTATGACTCATGCATGATATTTGTTATTTGAATTGCCTATTTGAATGATGGATTCCTTATTGCTAAATTTCCTTGAAAGCTTTGACTAAAGATTTGAATCATGATGATTTATGAAATTGGCTTATCTCTTGAATTCTTGCAATACATATGTATGCATATATATATGTTGATTATGATTTGGAACTCTATGTTCAAAATACATGTTTTAAGCCGTGTTTTCAAGAGAATTGATGTTCTCATTTTGATGACCAAAAAGCATGTGAAACCAAGTTGATTTCATTGTGTTAAGTCAATGTTGATGTGTATTTTCAAAAGACACCTTCCTATGATGTTTTTGATGAAAAGTGGTTTCATTGTTAATATTATGATCAAATTGATCACCCTTTGGGTGAGAATTGCCATTGTAAACATTTATTGTCTCTTATTGAGAATTATGCTATCATGATGTATATATTGAGCCTACGGGCTAAGTTATTGTTTAAATCATTTGTTGGGTGACATGGGAGCCGAGCTCCAGAACTTGCTGCAGTAAGAAAGGGATGGTTTCCACGGGGCGACCTATATAGAGGTGGCTTGGAATACTGTCAAAAACGGTTATGCCTAGGGTTAAGGCAGTGTTAGACCTCCCTTGGGTTGTCGTGGCAGTATGTCATGCTTGGGACCCGCGGGTGGGGGCGTGACAGTATTCGGACTTGTAAACCCTAGGATGATATTGTTTCTATGACATGTTATTATGCTTTCTTAATTGATGAATTTAATTGAGTTCCAATCTTGATTGATTCTTGTATTGATTTTCCCTTAGATGTGATACTAGGGTTGAGAGTCATCTAGGTTGTCCTTTGGAGGTGTGACAACTCCTATAGGATTAGACTACTCGAGATTGGAGAGGGTCGAGAGGGTGAGTCATATGGTAGTGAAACGTCCCCTTTCCCCTCCCGTGTGATTTTCCCAACCTCCGTGTTCCAAGAGTTCTTAGCATTCTGATAAACGCGTAACTGTACGTATTATTTATATGTATTTGCATATTTATTGAGTATTTTTATATGAGTGGATGCCCGTTTTCGGTCTAAATTGTTTTATTTCATGTTACAGGCACTGAAGTTACCACGGCGAGCTCGTCAACGAGATTTTTAGAAGAAATTGACAAGAAAAGACCATTTTCGAGGCCGGGGTACTGCAGCAGCACTGTAGCACGAGAATTTTGGCGAAACGGCTAAGTCTGGAATTTCATACGGGCACCCATACGGGCGCTGGACTACCCGCATACTGCTCCTGTAGCAGCGATACTGTAGCATTTTACTGTAGCACTCACTACAGCAACTTACACGAAACTCGGGGTGCTATAGTGCCCATATGTCGGCCCGTATGCCAGCCCGCATAAGTTGCTGGAATTGGGTTTTTAAAGGGGGAGAGTTCATTTTTTCAAAGGAGGAAGCCCTAGTTCTTGAGCATACTTGCCACCACCTTCAAATCGGAGTTAGGAGTTACCGTCGAAGGCCATTTCCGGGGAGACAACGACAAGGAGAGCGACATACGACGAGATCCACCTTCTTGATCCATAGTTGAGAGGAGAATCGACAAGGGAAGCCACCTCTTTGGTGGCGTCGTTGGAACGTCATTCGGCCTCTACCTTTTGAGGGGGTGTTCTTGTCTTTGTATTTGGTTGTTTCTATGTATTATCTTATGTATTTTGTATTCATGGGCAACTAAACCCCAAGGTCACCGGATGTAGGTGATCCTTGGGGGTGAACTTGTGTAGGATGCTTGCTTGACTTGATTTATGCATTTTGGGACTTGTTTGTGAACCTTGTTTGGTGTATTTGAATGCTTGGTATGCATGAGAACTCCGTGTATCAATGTTTAGAAAATGCTAGGAAGCATGACGATTGCCCTAGTATTAGGCTCACCAAGCTTGGTAGGGATACATGTATGAATACGCAGTGACCATCGGGTATTTATACCCCTCCAATTGTTAGGGTTGACCTAGATTGTGTCTTCTCCCTAACTTGAGAAACCTTTTTCTCCCTTTGCAATCGTGTGAGGATTCGAGCGGAAGGAATTCTGTACTCGATACTTGCACCGGATTAGGGACCAATTTCCGTGACCATCGGGTTGGTCTAACTTCGGGTTTCTAGGTCCAAACTACCCATTTGCATGCTAGTTAAGGCAACCCCCGCACTTTAGTAGCCCCCTTGGTAATCCTCATCCGTGACCTTCTCTTTACATTGTTTTACCCCTCGATTATTGCTACCACCTTAGAGCATTTTATTTGCATGTTAATCATCTTTTTAATTTATTTAGCACAACACTTGACTTGATCGGCCAAACAATCATACGAAGAGGAAGTAATGGTAGATTCTCGGGCCCTTGGGAATACGACCCCCTCGCGCGTGCGTGAGGGGTATTACTTGACGACCTCGTGCACTTGCGGGTCGACCACCAAGTTTTTGGCGCCGTTGCCGGGGACCCACGAGAGATATCCGGAAAACTTAGAGTTGGTTGATTTGGCCATTGTTTTGTTTTGTGTTTTTCATCATTGTATATATTTCGCCATTCTTCCTTTTGCATTTTCATTTCCTTGTTTTCTTCAATTTCTAAGTTTTGGCTGTTGTTATCTTGCGAGGTACCCATCTTATGACACGAGCAAGTCAAGCAAACTTAGTTGAACCCGATGACGAAATGGAACGAACCTTGCATCAACGATTGAGAGAAGCAACGGAAAGTTCAAGGCAACAAGAAATTCGGGTTGAGTCTAGTGAACCCTCCGTCATGGCCGAACCAAGAAGAACATTGTCCGATTATGAGAGGCCCCAATTCACCGGTGAGGAGTTCAGTGTGCAAGCCCCAACTGTGCCAACTAATATTTTTGAAATCAAGGTGAGCACAATAGGAATGATTCAAAATTCAGTCCAGTTCGATGGGTTGACCGATGAAGACCCACATGCCCACCTGTCCCGCTTTCTCCAAATATGCTCCACTTTCAAGATTAATTCAGTGTCCGACGACGCCATAAGATTGAGGTTATTCCCGTTCAGTTTGAGAGGAGCAGCATATCGTTGGCTCACTTCTTTGGCCCCTGGATCAATCACTACATGGAAGGAGATGGTCGAGAAATTCCTTGCCCGTTATTTCCCTCCAAGCAAGGTTGCACGACTAAGGCAAGAGATTTCATCTTTTAGGCAGGGGGATTCAGAAACACTTTTCGAGGCACACGAACGGTTCAAAGATCTCTTGCGTAAGTGTCCTCACCACGGGTTCCCTGCGTGGATGAGAGTGCAAATGTTCTGTAATGGGTTGAACTACGTAACGAGACAATTAATTGATGCTGCAGCAGGAGGATCTCTAAGTGCAAAGTTACCAGAGGATGCTGAAGCTCTTATTGAAAATATGGCTAGTAATGAGTGTCACTGGAGTACTCGACAGAAAGCACCAAAGGCTGCAGGCCTGTATGAGGTGAATGAGAATACTGCGTTGACTGCTAAGGTCAAAGCCTTAACGAAGAATGTCTCAGACAACAATGCCCTAGTCAGTTCATTGGCGCAGAAGGTTGAACAGTTGATGCTTGGTTCTAGCTCCACTCCTAAGGCAGTGATGTCTTGTGACACTTGTGGTGCCGGGCATGCAACTTCTCAATGCCCTATATTCATTGCTCCCTTGGCACCTGTGGAAAAAGTTGACTACGTTGGTGGTGGACCTAGAGGAATTGGGAACCAATATGGCAACACCTACAACTCGGGATGGAGGGGCCATCCAAACTTATCATGGAGTCAGGGACAAGCGCAACAGAGACCTCCACCACCCCAAGGAAGTCAGTACCAGGCACCTTCTCAACAAGAAAGGAAGTATACCACAGAGGATGTTTTGGATAAATTCATGATTAATACCGAAGCACGGTTTCAAGGTGTCGAGAAAAGATTGGATGAGTTCGGTACTGTGTTGAGGAATGTTCAAGCATCCATGCAATCCCTTGAGAACCAAGTGGGACAGCTTGCTCAAGCACATTCTGATCGTCCTTCGGGTAGCTTGCAAAGCAACACCGAAAGCAACCCGAGGGAACACTTGAAAGCTGTTACACTGAGGAGTGGAAAGCAATTGGAAGTAAGGGCCGAGACGAGTCCAAGTGCTTCTAATGATAGGGTAGCCGATCGGGAAGACCCTCATTTGAACAAGAAGAAATGTAAGGACAATGAAAAGGAATGTAGTGATGATGTCCAAAAATCCCCGATCCCAAAGGTGAACGAGTACAAGCCCGTGGTGCCCTACCCGACAAGATTGAAACAAGACAAGGAGGATGCTCAATTTAAAAAGTTTTTGAACATATTCAAGCAACTCCACATTAATATTCCATTGGTTGAGGCCCTTTCACAAATGCCTAAGTATGCCAAGTTCATGAAAGACCTCATCACGAACAAAAGAAAACTAGAGGATGTGGACTCGGTGACATTATCGAGGAATTGCTCCACTTTAATTCAAAAGAAGTTGCCCAAGAAACTCAATGATCCCGGCAGTTTCATCATCCCGTGTGTACTTGGTGAAGGAATACATGAGAATGCTTTAGCCGACTCAGGAGCAAACATTAATGTGATGCCGTACAAGTTATTTTTGAAACTAGGATTGGAGGATTTAAGGCCTACACGAATGACCCTACAACTTGCCGACCGTTCTACGCGGAGACCAAGGGGTGTTGTTGAAGATGTCCTTGTAAGGGTTGACAAACTTATCATCCCCGTTGACTTTGTGATTCTAGATGTTGAGGTCCCCATCATTCTCGGTCGGCCATTCCTAAACACTTCGGGTGCATTGATTGATGTCAAGGGTGGAAAGATGACATTAAGAGTTGGTGATGAACAAGTTGTCTTTGCTCTACCCGAAGCAATGCGGCACACACTCGATCATGATGATAGTTTGTATTACACCGATATAACTGATGTCATTGTTTCCGATTGTGTGCAGGAAGTTCTAGGCTTAAATCCGTTGGATGAGATTTTGGGGGAGTTAGATGACGAAGAGATTGAAAAAAGTGATGCCACACCTATACCAATGCAACAAATTGCATAAGTGATTGTTCGACCTCCGCCTCATGACCAAGAAAAGAAAGCTTTGAAGAAGATGTGGAGGAGGACAAAGGAAAGGCCTACAAAAGTTGTGGAGGTTGTATCATCGCCGCCCATGGATGTAGATGACATACTCATGGAGAATCAAAGGAAGTTCAAGATCTTTTCATGCCTCTCCATGAATTTCTCGGGTAACAATATTTCACAAAAGAATGGAGGTAATTCAACCCACTTTGACCCACCATGATGTTAAGGTAAGAGACGTCGAGCTAAAGACGTTAAACAAGCGCTCCTTGGGAGGCAACCCAAGCATTTGAATTCCTTGCAAGTTCATTTTCGTATTTCTAGTTTGTGTGTTTGCATGTTTTTCGTATTTTTGAAGTGTTAGTGCTTGTTATTCTTTGCTTTTTAAATGTGTGTTTGTGGTTGTTTAGCCATCTTTCTCATTTTTTTTATTATGATCTTCAATGGTTGTCATGCGTTCTTTAATTTTTGATTCATTGTGTTGTATCAAGTTCCATGTTTTGAATGGTTGTTTGTGGTTTCGGCTTTGTTTTTCATGAATTTTTAGGGTGTTTGGATGAGTCCTTGATGAAAATTCTGAAAACCGCCCGTTTCTTGAGCATATGCACGGCCATATACATTTTCAGCAAACCATACGGCTACCATACGGGCATATGCTTGCCCATATGAAAAATCCAGCAAGTCATGCGGGTGATACAGTGCCCATATGCCTACCCGCATGGCCGCGCAGAGTGTTTCCAGCAACTTATGCGGGCAACCGTGCAGGTGCTACAGTGCCCGTATGTTTGGCGATTTGGTTAAAAACCTCTTCAACTCATTTTTTGTGCACTATTCACTCATCCTCTCATCATTTTCTTTCTTTCTCCTCCTCATTTCTCCATTATTTCCCTTCATTCTTTTTGCACAAGAAAACTCTCCTCATCCTAGAGATCAAGTTTTTGGAAAGATTTGCAAAGCTTTATCGAGTTTTTAGCCGGATTCCACTTCATCTTCACTTGATCTTCACTTGGTTGCCCTAGATTGAAGTAAGCTCCATATCTCTCCATTTCTAGGGCTTTTCTTTGTGTTTTTGGGCTGATTTTATTGGGAATGTGGTTGTGAATGATTCTTGTGAATGTATGTGCTGAATTTGAAGGTTTGTAAAATTTGTTTGCTACTTTTACAAGAAGAAACTCTTGAAAAGTTTTCCCGAAATTACTGTAGCAACACTTAGATTGTCCTTTGGTGGTGCGACAACTCCTATAGGATTAGACTACTCAAGATTGGAGAGGGTCGAGAGGGTGAGTCATATGATAGTGAAACGTCCCCTTTCCCCTCCCGTGCGATTTTCCCAACCTCCGTGTTCCAAGTGTTCTTAGCATTCGAAATAGAGCGAAGTGCTAGGAGATGAACTACCTTGGAGCTTAGTCACGCGAGCGACAGAGTGAAGGGTTGTAGTGAATCCTAGTGCTGGAGCTTAATTGAGACTAGGGTTCTCTCACCTGGACCAAAGGGTTAGAACTACACATGGGAACAGGGCTAATGACTTGGAATCCCTAGAATATAAAGAAATGCCATGTAGTGTGAGACTTAGGAAGATGGACTCCCCTCGGACTTAGTTGACAAGTCAACGAGAGTTATGGGTCGTAGTGAAACCTAATGCCGGGTCATAATGTTGGGGTTAGTCATAGTTGATCTTAGATTTGGGACCGTGTGCTTTAGGATGTCCACGACTCATTAAACATCAATAGGAGAGTATAATACATTGTCTTGCACTAGAACATTAATGTTGGGGTTACTCTATTTCACCCTTGAGTGTTTCTCTCTTTTACTCTTTTCTTGCATTCTTTTATCTTCCATATTTCTCTTTATTTTCTTATTGCTTTCAATTACTCTTGCACACACATATTGATCTTGCTCTCACTTTCCGTACTTCGCATTAGCTAGATAGCAATCTTTGGTATCTACAATCCCTACTACCTGTGGATTCGTCTACCTTCTCACCGGGGTACTATTATTAATCCGATATTCGTATAATTTTGGGCTCCTGTCAAAATGCGAAAGTTGCATGAAAGTGCATAGATTTTGCAAGTAAAATATGATGTATTTAAGCACTTATCAGTCAGTAGATTATATGTAAGTGCTCCCTTGACATGGAAACTCGATAACTCTTATACCTAAAGGTTGCATAGAAAACTATAAATACATATCTCCCTGTTTAATATAATGCTATTTGAGTGAAACAAGGGGATGTAATTTGTTTAGGTTATCATAGTTGTTCTGACAAAAGACAGAAATAAGCATGAACATCCAAAGTAGATCTTTCCTAGTCAAATTCTAGGCCTTTTACATATTAAAACATTTAATAGAGCAACAAATGAGGTTCTGTTTATAAATATTTGTTTATCCATGTTCTAACTTCAATGTTGGCCATTATAATTAAGTTGGACTGCAGGCACCTTAGAATAATAACCTTCATAACACAGGCATCAATAATTTGACTTAAACTTGGATAGAAAGTATAGATCATTGGGTTTTAATATAAATGTGGAACCATTTGAAGTTAATTTAATAACACAAGAAGTTTCTATGGGAAGCAATGATGGATGATCGCATAACAAACTAAGAAGCAAGCCCGCGACTGTTACTTTATGGGTTTATGCAAGTGTACGGGTTGTTAAGTAATAACCTTTCGTACAAGCATGAGAGGGTCGTATTCCCAAGGGCCCCGAGATCTACTATTACTACCTTTTGGGGATCACTATCTAGTTGATCGAAACAAGGTTGTTGGTTGCAAATATAAAAACAAAAGAAAATAAAGTGAATGGGAAAGTAAAGTAAACAAGCTACTCAATCCGAACAAGAATGAGGATGGAGAAACCAAATATTGAGGAAGGCCCCGAACGAGGATTCACCTGGGAAAAGACTAGGTACGGATGACAATAACAATTTAGGGATAAGGTTGGCTTGGTTTTGGTCTGCTAGACTCGGATGTCGACTACCCCGGAACCTCCGTGATGTAGCCCTAATCCAGTACGGGTTCCTCCATCCGGACGATACCCTACGATGTCATCGGGAACAAGGAGTCTTGGTTAAGGTAACTCTAATGAACGCTTTCAGCTAAAGCAAGCCTAACCTCGCTGGAGGCAATTAATACCCGGAACTTCCGGTGAATTAATACAATGAATCTCCTTTTAATCAACATATGACATAATACAAGCTAGCATCCCACCAAACAAGTATTTTTCAAAATCAATTCTACGGAATCCATCCATTGTAGAATTAACAAGATAATGATAGATTAAAACCAACAACACAAGCCACACACATTCAATTATAAAGTAAGAATGTCATCCATACAAAGTCTCCTCCCAAGGTTCACTGGAGCTCGATGGCTTTGGGAGTCTAGTTCGACATAACAACGCAAATGAGTTCGTAATACATGAAAATTATAGCACAAATGACACACAAACTCCCCTTGGAATGTCGGCTAGAAGGCGGTGATGAGAACTCATCGGATCCCTTGCCAATGAGTTCTTTGATGCTTTCATTGACTCTCCCCTTCTTCTCTCCTTCAATTCTTGCCAAAATAGCCTCCATAGACCATGAGAAATGCTTGGGTGTGCTTGGATGTCAGATGAGAACAAGCTTTGATCCAAAACCCTAACAAAGGCTATATATACTCAAGTGAGTGTGCGGATGGTTGTGCGGGCAAAATTTAGGCCGCACACACTTCGTTAGGGTTGAAAATCTCATTTCCCAAGCCTGTGCGGGCCGCACACGTGCCCACACACACTTCTTTCTACTCTGTGCGGCTTGATGTGTGGGCTGCACACGAGGCCACACAGCTCACTGCATGGGCTATGCGGGTACTGTGCGGTCTGCACAGTGGCCGTACAGATGTACTGTGCGGTCTGCACAGTGGCCGTACAGATGTGTGTGGTTACTGTAGTGCGCACACAGAGTTCTGTGAAATGCTTCTTGCGCGTCGGTTTGCATTCGGAGCTCATGTAAACTTCATTTCTTGTTCAATCTTCTGCGAAATGACTCCAATGTGTTTCATTCTTGTCAATATGGTCCCTCGACATCCTAAAAGAAAATAAACACATCAAATGCGCAACATTTCATTAAAACAAATATGAAATTTGCATGAAAGTGCATAGAGTTTGCAAATAAAAAATGATGTATTTAGGCACTTATGAAATACCCCCCACTTAAGCCTTTGCTTGTCTTGAAGCAAACAGACATGAAGAACAAGTGGGTTTGATAAGGGACTAAATACACAATCTCAGCCCAGAAAGTAGTGTATCATAGTAAAATAGAACTCAAGACACTAAGGAAGGACCGCTCAAGATGTTTCATGCATTCGGCGGTGATAAGTGCTCAAGTTATAGTAATGCGAAGCGTTATTATCTTGTAATGAGCATTAAATTAATCAGATTTTATCACTAAAAATTGTGCATTTGTTTACTTTTGTGCATTGTAGGGTTGTGAAGATAAAGTGAAGGAAAGGAACGAAGTTAGATGGTGTTTGCTATTGTTGGGAAGATTCTTGGACTAAGCAAGGAGCACGGCATGAGTACAGACTTGTGAGTGTGTGCCAACCTCCTTTGGAGGGACACAAAGGCAGTCAAATTCACAATAATTCTAGCTCGTGCTAGCAAGGAGAACTTCAGCAAATTAAGAGATTTGAAGCAATTGACATGATCTACCGTTGATTGTGTGCCCAATTCAATGTCCTCGATGAAGAACGACGAATTCGGGAGCGTTTCGGCAAGATACTGTAGCAGCATTGTAGCACCACTGTAACAAGCTACTGTTCATTTTCGGACGAAATTCAGAAAACCAGAAAGTTCACACGAGCGTGTTGAAATTCCAAATAGCCATGTGAAATCCTGATAAGTTCAAATTTTCAGCCGCGACTTAAGATTATAAAAGCTCGTTTTGGAGACTATTTTGAGGATCTTTTTGGCTCTTCTTTGCCCTAACTTCTGGAGGGGAACGGTTAGGGTTTGGAGAGGACTTCGTGGAGGTTTGAAGCTCGTCATTATCGTCGACATCAACGTCCGACGGCTGCACAAGACCACGGCCACATCGCACACAAGGGGGTTTTCATCTATGCATTCAATTTGTGTTCTTATTATTACTTTGATGGATTTGTATAGCTCCATGAGGAGCTAAACCCCTTATGGGTATTCGGATTTGTAAACCCTAGGACTATTATGTTTCTTTGACATTGTTATTATGCTTTTCCATTATTGATGAATAAAAGTGAGTTTCAATCTTGATTTATTTTGTTATTGTTTTCCCTTAGCCGTGACACTAGGGTTGAGAAGAATTTAGGTAATCCTTTGGAGGTGTGACAACTCCTATAGGGTTAGACTACTTAGGATTGAAGAGGGTTGAGAGGGTGAGTCGAGAGGTAGCTAACAGGATCCCCGAAAGTGCACGGGTTTGTCGAAGTAATAAAAGTTACCCCGGTGAGAGGGTAGTCCAATCCACAGGGAATAGGGAGTGAGAATACGAGATTTCACTATTAAAACTATGCGAAGTACGGAAAAGTAGTAATCGATTTGTGTGTGAATTGCGAGAACAATTATACTAAAGATAGGAAATTAAATAGAGAAAGGTGAAAGATTAGAAATCGCAAGAAAAGAGATTAAAGAGGATTTAACAATTAATGAAGTGGGGTATCCGGACAAGTTATCTCTAGGATCTATGCTTCTAGTACAAGACTATGCTATTATACCTTCCTATTGATGCTAATTAAGTCGAGGAAATCCTTAGATTCACGGTCCCAAACCTAAGGTCAACCGTGACTAACCCCAACACTATGCCCCGATATTAGGATTCACAACAACCCTTCACTCTATCGCTCGCACGATTAAGTCCCAGGGGAGTACATCTACCTAAACCTCACACTACGTGGGATTGCATTAAGTTTTAGGGACTCCTAGTGATTAAACATGTTCCTATATGTAGTTCTAACCCTTTGGTCCAGGAGGAAGAACCCTAGTCTAGATTAAGCCCCAGTGCATAGAATTCACTTCAACCCTTCACTCCGTTACTCACGTAACTAAGCCCTAGGGGAGTTTATCTACCTAGCACTTCACTCTATCTTGACCGCTATTAAATCAAGGAAACGGAGGTAGGGAGAAATCACACCGGAGGGGAAAGGGGTACATCGATACCTCACAACTCTCCCTCTCAACCCTCTTCAATCTTAAAGAGTCTAATCCTATAGGAGTTGTCACACCTCCAAAGGAAAACCTAGATTACTCTCAACCCTAGGGTCACATCTAAGGGAAAACAATAGCAAGATAAAATTAAGATCGAACCTCAATTCTTATTCATCAATAATGGAAAAGCATAATAACAATGTCAAAGAAACATAATAACCCTAGAGTTTTACAAGTCCGAATACCCACAAGGGGTTTAGCTCCTCATGGAGCTACACATGTTCATCAATGTATATAATAAAACAAGAAGTAAAGACATAGATGAAAACCCCCTTGCGTATGGTGTGGCCTTGGTCTTGTGCGGCCGCCGGATGTCGATGACGATGCCGATGACGCGCTCCAAACCTCCACGAAGTCCTCTCCAAAACCCTAGCCGCTCTCTCCAAAGTTGAGGAGAAAATTAGGTCAAAAGATGTCTCAAAAATTCTCCAAATCGAGCTTTTATAATGTGCCGAAACGCTCCCGAATTCGTCGTTCTTCATCGAGGCCGTTGAATTGGGCACACAATCAACGGTAGATCGTGTCGATTGCTTCGAATCACCTAATTGGTGAAGTTCTCCTTGTTGGCATGAGTTAGACTTATTGTGAATGTGACTGCCTTTGTGCCCCTCCAAAGAAGGTTGGCACACAGCCACAAGTCTATGCTCACGCCTTACTCCTTGCTTAGTCCGAAAATCTTCCCAACAACGGCAAACACGACCTAACTTCGTTCCTTTCCTTCATTTAATCTTCACAACCCTACAATGCACAAAAGTAAACAATTGCATACTTTTTAGTGATAAAATCTGATTAAATTAATGCTCATTGCAAGATAATAACACTTCGCATTACTATAACACGAGCACTTATCAGTAGCGGAACATCCCCTTTCCCCTCTGATGTGATTTTCCCTACCTTCGTGTTCCATGATTCATTAGCAGTCAAGATAGAGTGAAGTCCTAGGAGATAAACTCCCCTGGGGCTTAGTTGCGCGAGCAACAGAGTGAAGGGTTGTAGTGAATCTTATTATTGGGGCTTAATCTAGACTAATGTTCTCTCACCTGGAACAAAGGGTATGAACTACATATAGGAACCGGGTTTATCACTAGGAATCCCTAGAACCTAAAACAATTCCACATAGTGTGAGGCTTAGGAAGACGAACTCCCCTAGGGCTTAGTTGACAGGTCAACGAGAGTCAAGGGTCGTAGTGAAACCTAATGCCGGGGCATAGTGTTGGGATTAGTCACGGTTGACCTTAGATTTAGGACCGTGTGTTTAAGGATCTCCTCGACTCAATTAACATCAATAGAAAGGTATAATAGCAATTGCCTTGCACTAGAAGCATAAGTCCTAGGGGTAGCTTGTCCGGATACCCATCTTCTCTCATTGCTTGTCCTACTCTTCTACTCTTACTTGCACTATCTCATCTTCCACACTTCTCTTTTAATTCTTGCTTTTACCAATTATTCTCGCACTCACTCACTGATTTCCTTTTGCACATCGCGTTAGCTAAATAGTGAATACTTATATCTCAAATCCCTATTCCCTGCTGATACGACTACCCACTCACCAGGGTATTTTATTACTTCGACAATGCGTGCACTTTCGGGCCCCTGTCAAAGTTTTTGCCACCGTTGCCGGGGAATAGGCGTATTTCAGATACTTGTTTTTGGCTATTATAGCTATTCACTTCATTTCTATTTCACAATTTCTTTATCTATCATCGGTCTTATTTTTTTCATTTCCTTGTTTTCGGCTCTAGGTTATGACCCGAGGAAACCTGGACATTGGACAAAGAACATATCGAAAAGGGAAGGAACCTGTGCAAGAAGCTTCAAATCAAGCCAATATTGAGACAGAATGGTCAGAAACAATTTCAGAGCAGAATGAACAACAGAGGACATTGTCCGACTTTGCTAGACCCGTAGTTTTAGGGACCCAATCAAGTATAGTAAGGCCCCCAATCACAGCTCAAAATTTTGAGCTAAAGCCTGGTTTCATCCAAATGTTTCAGCAGACAGTGCCGTTCAATGGGATGGCTGATGAGGATCCCAATAGCCATATTGAGAACTTTTTGGAGATGTGCGACATGATGAAGATTAATGGAGTAATGGATGATGCCATCAGACTTAGAGCTTTCCCATTTTCCTTGAAGGGGAGAGCGAAGCAATGGTTGCACTCATTACCAAGGGCATCTGTTACCACATGGGAGGAGATGGTTGAAGCGTTCTTAGCCCGATATTTCCCTCCCGGTAAATTAGCAAAGCTTCGCAATGAGATCTCATCCTTCACGCAGATGGAATTGGAGTCTCTCTTTGAGACATGGGACAGGTTCAAAGAGCTCCTGCGGAAGTGTCCACAACATGGATTGCCGGATTGGATGATCATTCACACCTTTTACAATGGGTTGAATCCGAGCACTAAACAGTTATTGGATGCAACAGCAGGGGGTACTCTTGGAAGCAAAACTCCCGGTGAGGCTAGGCAACTTATGGAGGATATGGCTCTCAATAGCTATCAGTGGAATTAAAGGGACAGGAAAAAGATTGCTGGCATTCATGAGATCGACGCGATTACATCCTTGGCAGCACAAGTGGAATCGTTGAGTAAGAAGCTAGATGCTCTAGCTTCACCAAGAGTTGCGGCCATCACTACGTGTAAAGGTTGTGGGGGAGGTCACGCTTCAATTGATTGTCCTATTGCCATTGGAGGTACTAGTGCGGTGGAGCAGGCTGATTTTTTTGGAAATTCGTATAGAGGACAAGGCCAAGGCAACCCGTACAGTGGAACATACAACCCGGGGTGGAAGAACTACCCAAAATTTCTCTTGGAGCAATCAAGGATAATCACAACAGAAAAATAATGCACCACCGGGATTTCAAGGGCAACAAGCTCCTAATCTAGAAAGCCGAGAGACTGGGTTAGAAGGAAAGATGACCGATCTTGAGAGAGCCCTCATGAGGTTTATTTCTTCATCGGATGCTAGGTTTCAGTCGGTGGAGGCTACTCTTCGCAATCACACCGCCTTCCTAAACAATTTGGAAAATCAAGTGGGGTAAATTGCGAAGACTTTGGCGAAAAGACCTTAAGATAGTTTGCCTAGTAATACGGAGACTAATCCAAGGGACCAAGTGAAGGCAATTACCTTGAGAAGTTGGAAAGAGGTCGAGAGAAATCTCCCTCTTGAGAGGATAAAAGAAGCACCTAAAGTTGAAGAAGTAGGGGGAGAAGCACTAAAGGAGAAAGAGGTGGCACCACCACCCTACAAGCCGAGGATACCCTACCCTTCGAGGTTGAAGAATGACCAAGAGAACGAACAGTACAAGAAATTTCTGGGGATTTTCAAGCAGTTGCACATCAACATATCATTCGCGGAAGCATTGCCCCAAATGCCCAAGTACGCAAAGTTCTTGAAGGACCTCTTGACCAACAAGAGGAAATTGGAGGAGAGTGCATCTGTAATCCTTGATGTTAATTGCTCGGCCATATTGCAAAAGAACATGGCAAGCAAGAGAAAGGATCCTGGAAGTTTCATAATACCATGCAATTTCGGTAACTTGGGTGAAGAGATGGCATTGGCTGATTCCGGGGTAAGTGTCAACGTTATGCCCTACACATTCTTCAAAAAGCTAGGCTTGGGCGAGCCTAGACCAACTCGGATGACACTTCAACTCGCGGATAGATCAGTGAGGCACCCAAGGGGGATTGTGGAAGACGTGTTGGTGAAGGTAGACAAGTACATCTTTCCTGTCGACTTTGTTGTGCTTGATGTGGATGAGGATGTCGAAGTACCGCTGATTCTTGGGAGGCCGTTCTTGCGCACTTCCAAGGCTTTGATAGACATGGACGGCGGAGAGCTCAGACTTAGAATTGGATATGACAAGCTCACATATCGCCTCGCAGAAGCCATGAGTCATTCTCTTGATTTTGATGACACTCTATATTATCTTGATGCTACTGATGAGTGTATTGATGAATATGTGCAGGAAATGATGAACCTGGATCCATATGAAGGGTGGCTGGATCAAGATGAGGAGATTGAAGAAGAGGTCTTAACACTTGGTCTAGTCGAGAAGGACGTCGAGCCAAAACCGGGGCTCATTAAGAAGATGAGAAGAAAAATCAAGAGAGCGAAGAGACGCCACACCAAGGGCCCAAAGTCAATGGGGATAAGCAAGTAAGGAGTGAAAGTGTTTTGCCCTCGTGTGGTAACAAAATCGCTAACTCTCCCTCTACTCTATGAAAACTATGCTCTGCATGCTTTCAGGTCGTAGGGAAGAGGGCAACTTCTATTCATGAGCCACCGTAAGGTAAGACCAGGTACGTCAAGCTAAGTGACATTAAACAAGTGCTTCTTGGGAGGCAACCCAAGCTTTAACAGTTTCTCTAGGATTTAGTTTAGTTTCAGGTTGAATAAAAGTCTAAGTTTTGGTGTCCTTAATTCTTTATACATATGCTACAATTCTACTATGGATCGATGATGTTTTCCGTGTGCCTAAACTATAATTGTTGAAGTTTGAATCGGTTGAGCATGTTTTCTATGGTATTTGGTCATGTTTTGATAGTTTTCACAGGCTCCAAGCATCGTATATGTGTTTCTGAATTTTTCTGTAAGTCTGTGAATTTTTCTAAGTAAACCAGAGAAAACACACGGGCGTGTGGAATTTCCACACGGGCGTGTGTTACCAAGTAGGGTTCAACTAGTAAGAGCACAGGGGCGTGACCTTGCCCCTGTGAAAAGCTTCAGAAGGGGCACACGGCCATGTGGAATTTCCACATTGCCGTGTGAAAACTTGCAGAACTTAAACTCTCAGTTTAGAGAATCCACAGGGGCGTGTCGGAGCCCCTGTGAGTAGCCCTGTGTTAAGGCACATGGCCGTGTGGTAATTCCACACGGCCGTGTGAAAACTCTGCAGAAACCCCCTTTTCTTCCCGAGAATACACAGGGGCGTGTGGCTGCCCCTGTGAAGTGCTTGTGCATGGCACACGGCCGTGTGAAATACTTAGGGTTTCTCGGGTAAGTTAGAGAGACCACAGGGGCGTGTTAGGTGCCCCTGTGGCCGGCCTTGTGTTCTTGGCCAGGTTGGGCACACGGCCGTGTGAAATTTCCACACGACCGTGTGAAATTTTTCAGATACCTTCGATGATTCCCCGTGAATCCCCAGGGGCTTGTACCAGCCCCTCTGGAAGTCCCCTGTGAAGGCACACAGCTGTGTGGATGTTTCACACAGCCGTGTGGGGTAGTCCAGAAAGTGACCAGAGTGCACACAGGGGAGTGTGTGAGCCCCTGTGAACCCTAATTTCAGAGGCACACGGCCGTGTGACAATTCCACACGGCCGTGTGGATTCCCAGAACTTCAAAAGCCGCGCATTTTTCCTTTGGATTCCACTTGTGCCTTTTTATTCTTCCACTCTAAACACTCTCGGACTCTCCCTATTGCTCTCCCGACCTTCTCCTCGTGCTTTTGAAGGATTTAGACAAGTTTTTCGGCCGATTTCTAAGCTTTTCATACTCACACCGTCGGTAAGAACTTCAAGCCCTTTTTCTTCGTCAAAACTTGACTCGATTCATTCTTTTCAATTATTTCGCTTATTTTGATTGATTAGAATGCATATAAACATATTTACAATGAAATTAGAGTGAATTGTGATGTAAATTTGAAATTTTAGACCCACGGTCGTGGGGCTCTGTCCGCCAGAAGCTCCACACGGGCGTGTGGAATTTCCACACGGCCGTGTGGATTTCTGCAGATTGTGTATTTTAACTGTTTTTGACCGTTTTCTTTTTCAATCTTGTAGATATGTCTTCTAGGTCTAGGAAATCAGTCAGCAAGCGTTCTCGTGAGCCCTCACCACCTCCAGAGTAGATAGAGTTCGTGATCCCGAAGCATCGGGAACGGTTCAAGAGATTATCGGACCTCTGTTTTAGACAGAACTGTTTCCCCGACTTGAGTATTTTGCGGGATATTCAGGGGGGAGTTGAGATGGCAGAGGAGGTCGAGGAACTCCTCTCAGTGGGGAGCTGGAGCAGATTGCTGTCCATTCGCGAGCCGGCGATCAGGACACTCACGCTAGAGGTGCTATCCTCGTTTGAGTTCGACCGGGGGTATGACAGTTTCACCGTTGCTGATACTATTTAGTTCCAGGCCTTCGGTCGACACTTTACCTTGAGCATGACTGAGTTCTCAGTGCGGATGGGACTATACGACGAGGCATACACTGAGACAGAGGAGTACGCACTGCTGCCCACTGACTATCTGAGTACTTTGACCCCTCAGTGTGCGTACAGCAGGTTATGTGGCCAGGGGCAGTACGAGCCGGGTGTCTCCAAGGCATCTTGCCTTTCCAGACTTGCCTACAGATACCTACATGCAGTTATGAGCAGGTCCATTAGTGGCAGAGGGGACAGTACAGGGGTTTTGAGCCGTCAGGAGCTCCTATACTTGCACTCGATGTTGGAGAGTGAGCCACTCCACCTGGGGCACATCGTGGCCGAGTACATCCGCCACCAGGGCCAGTACTCCAGGATCAGAGTCATTTTTGCAGGCCCGTACATTACTCATTTGATTTTTGGCCTGGGACTCAGGGATGGGATGCGCGGGGCAGTGAAGACAACAGTACTGGTACCCCTAAGTACAGAGACGTTAAGGTTGATGGGGATGGTCCGCAGGATAGGACCAGGAGTCTTTACATGGATCATACCCCAGTCAGACCATGTCGAGGGGTCACAGGCAGCACTAGAGCCACCTCCAGCAGATGCAGAGGCACAGGCACCACCCACAACACCGGAGCCACCTCCGGTGCGCATGTTCTCGCCCTCTCGAGGCCAGAATAGATTTTCCTTCTGAGTTTATATTTTCTGTACTCTTTATTATATTTTGGACTTGTAGCACTCAAAAAGGATTTTCCTTCTGAGTATATATTTTCTGTTGCTTTTCTTTTATCTCGAGTTGTATTCATTGCTTTATCTTTATATACTCAAGTTTTATTTTATCTTTGTTGAGCTATACTAAACCCTTGTGTGTGTGTGTGCGCAGATGGTCTTGGATGAAAGGAATCTAAGGAATAGTCATAGGCACAGTCATGGGACCGTGTGTGCTTCACAACCCATTGAGATTCAACTCTCAATTCACCTAGCTCCATCAAACGCAACACTTGGAGTTCATGGGAGTAATATTTCAATTGCCTACTTCCATACTAAATGTTTTACAATTCTTCACTTTTATTGTGCTTGCATGCGTACATTGGGGACAATGTACATCTTAAGTATGGGGGGGAGTTCACATTGCACACACTTTTACTTGTGCGTTCAATTGCTTTTGCTCATGTAACCTGTGGCGGTTCACCATAGTTGTAATGGTTGTATTCTTATAGTTTAGGAGAATTTTCAACATTGTATCCTATCATGCTCTAGTTTCACTTGAATTTTTATCGAAATTTTTGCTCGATTATCTCTTTTGCACTACTCACTCTTGAAATCTTTTGGAAACTCAAACTCGAAGTCTTAAGGACTAGTTTAGTACTACTCTAGTAAGTTGTGAAGTTTTGTGTAGCTAAAAAAAAAAAAACTAGTGAGCTTGTGAATATTATTCTAGCTTTTATTTGTGCGTTTGGGGTGGAAAGAGCTACCTCCCATGAAGTATGTAGCTACTCTCATAAGTCGGATACAAGTTATGCCCTAATGAGAGAAAGAGCTATCTCATGGGAAGCGTGAAAGTTACTACGCTGGTAGAAAGAGCTACCTCCTCTAAAGTGTGAAAGCCACCTTTGGCGGCCACCTAGGAAAGGGCTACCTTAGAGGTTGAGTGAAGCTACTACTTCCTTACTTTGTGTATATAAATAACTCCTTGTAACAAAAGTTTGAGGAGTGCTTGTTGGTTCTCTTGAGTGAACTCGCACACACTAACACATTTTCGAGTTGTTATCCTTTTTGATTCAAGTTTTTAGCTATAGCATTGGTAACCTTATGCAATGTTTTGATTTCCCTTGTAGAATGCGTCTTTTACATACTTTTGGTGAACCTAAGGCCGAGCACTTTCAATTGTTCTTCCCAAGTACTTTCATGTTCTATTTTGCTTGAGGACAAGTAAAAGCTTAAGTGTGGGGGGATTTGATAAGTGCTAATGTTATAGTAATGCGAAGCATTATTATCTTGTAATGAGCATTAAATTAATCAGATTTTATCACTAAAAATTGTGCATTTGTTTACTTTTGTGCATTGTAGGGTTGTGAAGATAAAGTGAAGGAAAGGAACGAAGTTAGATCGTGTTCGCCATTGTTGGGAAGATTCTCGGACTAAGAAGGGAGCACGGCATGAGTACAGACTTGTGAGTGTGTGCCAACCTCCTTTGGAGGGGCACAAAGGCAGTCACATTCACAATAAGTCTAGCTCGTGCTAGCAAGGAGAACTTCACCAAATTAAGAGATTTGAAGCAATTGGCATGATCTACCGTTGATTGTGTGCCCAATTCAACGGCCTTGATGAAGAACGACGAATTCGGGAGCGTTTCGGCAAGATACTGTAGCAGCATTGTAGCAGCACTGTAGCAAGCTACTGTTCATTTTCGGACGAAATTCAGAAAACCAGAAAGTTCACACGGGCGTGTGGAAATTCCAAACGTCCTCGACATCGTGGAGGTTTGAAGCTCATCATCGTCCTCGACATCAACGTCCGACGGCGGCACAAGACCATGGCCACATCGCACACAAGGGGGTTTGATAGGGGAAAGGGGTACATTGCTACCTCACAACTCTCCCTCTCACAGCTCATAATCTTGAGTAGTCTAATCCTATAGGAGTTGTCACACCTCCAAAGGAAAGCCTAGATTGCTCTCAACCCTAATGTCACGTTTAAGGGAAAACAATATGAAAGGATAATCAAGATTAAAAACTCAATTTTATTCATCAACGATGGAAAGCATAATAATCAATGTCAAAAAAACATAAGAAACCCTAAAGTTTACAAGTCCGAATACCCCACGAGGGGTTTAGCTCCTCGTAGAGCTATACATGTTCATCAATGTGAGAAATAAAGCATAAAACATAGACATCAATGAAAAACCCCCTCGAATTGGTGTGGCCGTGGTCTTGTGCAAACGTCGAACCTCGAAATCGATGCCGACGACGTGCTGGAACCTCCACGAAATCCTCTCCGAAACCCTAGCCGCACTCCAGAAAGTTGGGGAAAAGATAGGTCGAAAGATGGCTCAAAAGGTTGCAAAAATCCCCTTTTATAATGTTGAATCGCGGCTTTAAAATTAGACTTATCGGGGGCTTCACACGGCGGTGTGGGATTTCCACACGCCCGTGTGAAGCTTCTGTCTCGGCTGAAAAATTAATTTCACACGGCCGTGTGGAATTTCCACACGCCCGTGTGTCTTCACTGGATGGCTGAAATTGCACAAACACACGGCCGTGTGGAATTTCCACACGCCCGTGTGACTTCTCTGTCTGGCTAGAAACTGGTTCACACGGTCGTGTGGAATTTCCACACGCCCGTGTGACTTCTCTGGAACTCTAATCTTCAGCTGAACAGGATTGTAACTTGCCGAAACACCTCCCGGGTTCATTATTCTTCATCGAGGCCATTACTTGGGCACACAAGCAACGGTAGGTCGCGCCGATTGGTTCAAGTCTTCTTCTTTCGCGAAATTCTCCTAAGTAACACGGATTGGACTTGTTGTGAATGTGACTGCCTTTGTGCCCCTCCAAAGGAGGTTGGCACACATCCACAAGTCCAAATACGTGCTTCGTTCCTTGCTTGGTCCGAGAACATCCCAACATTGGCGAACGCGACCTAATTTCATTCTTCTTCTCCAATTAGGCTCCACAATACCTTCAATGCACAAGAGAACACAAATGTACACATTTAATGATAAAACCTGATAAAAGGTATGCTTAATGTAAGATAATAGCGCTTCGCGATACTATAACACAAGCACTTATCAAAACCCCCCCACACTTAAGCTTTTGCTTGTCCTCAAGCAAAATAGAACGTGGAAGTACTTGGGAAGAACAATTGAAAGTGCTTGGCCTTAAGTTCACCAAAAGTATGCAAAAGAAGCATTCTACAAGTAAGGGGAAATTAAAACATTGCATAAGGTTATCAATGCTCTAGCTAAAAACTTGAATCAAAAAGGATGAAAACTCGAAAACGTGTTGGTGTGTGCGATCTTACTCAAGAGAACCAACGAGTACTCTTCAAACTTTGATTAAAAAGGACTTATTTATATACAAAGATAAAAAATAAGTGAAGAAGTAGTAGCTTCACACATCCTTGAAGGTAGCCCTTTCCTAGGCGGCCGCCAAAGGTGGCTTTCACTCTTTCGAGGAGGTAGCTCTTTCTACCGGGGTAGTAGCTTTCACGCTTCCCATGAGATAGCTCTTTCTCTCATTAGGGCATAACATGTATCCAACTTATGAGAGTAGCTTCATACATCATAGGAGGTAGCTCTTTCCACCCCAAATGCATAATCAAAACAAAGCTAATATTTACAAACTCATATACCTTTTTTTTTTTTTTTTTTTTTTTAGATTAAATGCATTTTCCAAAGTAAAACTAAGAACGATGATAAACTTGTCCTTAAAAACTTCAAGATTGAGTTTCCAAAAGATTCTAAGAGTAAGTTGTGTACTAAGATGATTCGAGCAAAAATTCCCTAAAATTCAAGTGAAAACTAGAGCATGATAGGATACAATGTTGAAAATTCTCCTAAACTATGAGAATACAACCGTTACAACTAAGGTGAACCGCCATAGGCTACATTAGCATAAACAATTGAACGCACAAGTAAAGGTGTGTGCAATGTGAACTCCCCCCCACACTTAAGATGTACATTGTCCTCAATGTACGCATATAAGCACAATAATAAGTGAAAAAGATAAAAGCAATTAGTGTGGAAATGGCAATTGAAACATTACTCCCCTGAACTCCAAGTGTTGCGTTTGATGGAGCTAGGTCATTGAGAGTTGAGTCTCAATGGTTTATGGAGCACACACGATCCCATGACCGTGTGAATGACTATTCCTCAAAATCCTTACATCCAAGACCATCTGCGCACACATAAACGAGGGTTCAGTAAAGCTCAATAAAACTCGAGTATATAAAATGTAAAGCAATGAATACAACTCGAGACAAAAATAAAAAGCAAAATAAAAGCTATACTCAGAAGGAGAATCCTTTCTGAGTACTACAAGTCCAAAATAAAGTAAAGATATACAGAAATAACAAATAAAAGAAAAGAATCTAAAATCTAAGACGCCTCAGCGTCGGTGTCCTGAGTGGTGGCCTCTGGTGCTGCTGGAGGCTCTGGATCTGCTGGTGGATCGACTGATGTCGGGGGAGAAGGTGGTGGAGGAGAAACCCGAGGTCGGACCACGAAAGAGGAGGAGGCTACAATCTGCTCGAAGATCTGTCGCAAGCTCTGGAACTGCGCCATCACCTCCTGGTGCTGTGTAATCTGTGTGGCCCTAACCTCGGCCACCTCGGTCTGTAGGATCCCCACTGCGCTCTCGAGGCGCTCCAGTCTGTCCTGGCCTAGAGACGGTGAAAATATCCGCACCGGAGGTGGCTCCGGCGCGGTGGAGGGTACCTCGGTCTGTGTATCCGTCGGGGTGGCTCTAAAGCTGCCTGTGTACCCTGAGTCTGCTCCGTCTGGGGTATGGTCCAGGTATACGTCCCTGATCCTCCTCTGCGGATCATACCCATCATCCTCAAGGTATCTGTGCCCAGGGGAACTGGTACACTCGTCTTCTCTGCTCCCCTGACTCCATCTCTGAGCCCCATGCCAATGATAAGTCTGGTGATGTAGGGGCCTGCAAAGATAACTCCTACCCTGGGGTACTGGCCCTGATGGCGAATGTAGTCGGCCACAATGTGCCCCAGGTGGAGTGGCTCACTCTCCACCATCGAATACAAGTAGAGAAGCTCCTGGCGACTCAAAACACCAATACTGTCTCCCCTGCCACTAATAGATCTGCTCATAACTGCGTGTAGACATCTATAGGCAGGTCGAGAAAGGCATGAAGCCTTGGAGACACCCGGCTCGTACTGACCCTGACCACAAAGTCTGCTATATGCCTGCTGCGGTGTCAAGGTACCCGGGTAGTCTGTGGGGAGCAATGAGTACTCCTCTGTCTCAGTGTATGCCTCATCATATAGACCCATCCGCACTGAGAACTGGGTCATACTCAGCGTGAAATGTCGACCGAGGGCTCTGAACTGAATAGTCGTATCCTCGGTGAAACTGTCGTACCCTCGGTCAAACTCAAATGAAGATAGTACCTCCAGCGTGAGCGATCGGATCACCGAGTCCCTGATAACCATCAATCTCTCCCAGCTACCGACTGAGAGCAGCTCGCCAATCTCATCTGCGACGCTGTCTCCCCCCTGAATATTCCTCACTATACACAAATCCAAATATCTCGTCTGTCCAAAACGGAGTCCTGATAAACGCTTGAACCGAACCTGATGCTCGGTTATACTGAACTCTGTCTCTGCCGGAGGAGATGTGGACTCACGGGGACGCTTCCCTGTCGATTTCCTGGGTCTAGAAGACATTCCTGTAAGATTGGAAAAGAAAACAATCAAAAACAGTTCGAAATAACCAATCTGCAGAAATCCACACGGCCGTGTGTTAATTCCACACGCCCGTGTGGAGTTTCTGACGGGCAAAGCATCACGGCCGTGGGGCTAAAAATCCACAATTTACATCTAAATTCGTTCTAATTTCATTCTAAGCATACTCGTATGTAATGTAAACATTCAAACCAAGCAAAATTGTATAAAAGAACGAATTGAATCAAGAATTGACGAAGAAAAAGGAACTGAAGGTCTCACCGGCGGTAAAGATGAAAAACAAAGTAATACGGCCGGAAAACTCGAATACGATCCCCAAAAATCCTCAGAGAAAGTCAGGAGAGCAACGGAGAAAGTCCAAGAGAGTTTAGAGTGAAATCATTCAAAGGCACAACTAAAAACTAAATGAGAAACGCGCGGCTTTTGAAATTCTGGGAATTTACACGGCCGTGTGAACCATCCACACGGCCGTGTGCCTGTGAAATTAGGGTTCACAGGGGCCAACACACGCCCCTGTGTGCACTCTGGTCACTCTCTGAACTACCCCACACGGCCGTGTGACAATTCCACACGGCCGTGTGCCTTCACAGGGATATCCACAGGGGCTGGTACACGCCCCTGTGGGCTCACGGGAAAGTTCAGACGGTCTCTGAAAATATTCACACGGCCGTGTGACCAAGCCACACGGCCGTGTGCCCAACCTGGCCAAGAACACAAGGCCGACCACAGGGGTACCCACACGCCCTTGTGGCCTCTCTGACTTGCCCAAGAAAAACCTAAGTGTTTCACACGGCCGTGTGAATAATCCACACGGCCGTGTGCCTTGACAAGCTCTCCCACAGGGGCTCACACACGCCCCTGTGGTTTCTCGGGATGAAAGGGAATTCCTGCAGAGTTGTCACACGGCCGTGTGAAAATTCCACACGGCTGTGTGCCTTGACACAGTAGCACTCACAGGGGCTCACACACGCCCCTGTGGACTCTCGGGAAAAAGAGTTGGAGTTCTGCAGGGTTCCACACGGCCGTGTGGAAATAACACACGGCCGTGTGCCCCTTCTGAGGGTGTTCACAGGGGCAGGTTCATGCCCTTGTGCCCTTTCTGGTTGAGTTCTGAACGGTGACACACGGCCGTGTGGAACTTCCACACGGCCGTGTGTTTTCTCTGGTTTACATAGAAAAATTTATAGGCTCTGTAAAAATTTCAGAAACGATTTTAGAACACTTAGAACCTGTGTACAACATAAAAAATACGACCAGAAACTACAGAAAACACACTCAACCGACTCAAACTTCGTCAATTAACGTTAAGGCACACGTAAATAATCGAAAGTCCACATGAAAACTCAGCATATGCACATGAAAATTGGGACACCATTGCTAAGACTTTTATTCAATCCGAACCTAAACTAAGTACTAGAAAACTATAAAATGCTTGGGTTGCCTCCCAAGAAGCGCTTGTTTAACGTCACTTAGCTTGACGTACCTGTCTTACCTTACGGAGGTTCATGAATGGAGTTTGCCCTCTTCCCTGCAATTTGAAAACAAGCATTGCATAATCGTTGCAAGGTAGAGAGAGAGTTATCGAGTTTGTTACCACACACGGGTGAAACACCCTTACTCCGTGAATGCTCATCCCCTTTCTTGTTAGGGTTCTTTTTGTGGCGACGTCTCGACCTCTTCAATCTCCGAAGGATTTTCTTCCTAAATTCCTTCTCCTTCTTGATGTCTGTTTCAACTGAACCAAGCGCGAGCACTTCTTCCTCTTCAGTCTCCATGTCTTGGTCCGGCCACCCTTCATATGGATCCGGGTTAAACATATCCTGCATATATTCATCAATGCAATCGTCAGTGACATCAAGATAATATAGAGCATCATCAAAATCAAGAGAATGTCGCATGGCTTCGGCGAGGCGGTAAGTGATCTTGTCGTCTCCAACCCTAAGTGTGAGCTCTCCACCGTCCATGTCTATCAAAGCTTTGGAAGTGCGCAAGAACGGCCTCCCAAGGATCAGCGGCACCTCGACATCCTCGTCTACATCGAGCACTACAAAGTCGACCGGGAAAATGTACTTATCCACTTTCACCAACACATCTTCAACAATACCCCTCTGATGCCTCACCGATCTATCCGCAAGCTGAAGTGTCATCTGGGTAGGTCTAGGCTCGCCCAAGCCTAGCTTTTGGAAGAACGTGTAGGGCATGACATTGATGCTTGCCCCCGAGTCGGCTAGTGGCATCTCCTCACCCATATCACCAATATTGCACGGTATGATAAAACTTCCGGGGTCCTTCCTCTTGCTCGGCATATTCTTCTGTAGCACTGCCGAACAGTTTGCATCGAGGATGACGGATGCACTTTCCTCTAACTTCCTCTTATTGGTCAAGAGGTCTTTTAAGAACTTCGCGTACTTGGGCATTTGGGCTAATGCTTCCGCGAATGGGATGTTGATGTGCAATTGCTTGAAGACACGCAGAAATTTCTTGTATTGCTCATTGTCTTGGTCATTCTTCAATCGTGAAGGATAGGGAATTCTCGGCTTGTAAGGTGGGGGTGCCACCTCTTTCTCCTTTGGTGCTCCATCCTCTACTCCCACAACTTCGAGTGAGTCTTTCGTCTTCTCAAGAGGGAGATGCCCCTCAACCTCCTTACCACTTCTCAAGGTAATTGCCTTTAGTTGTTCTCTTGGGTTGGTCTCCGTATTGCTAGGCAAACTACCTTGAGGTCTCTCCGCCAAAGTCTTCGCAATTTACCCTACTTGGTTCTCCAAGTTGTGTAGGGAGGCGGTGTGATTGCGAAGAGTAGCTTCCACCGATTGGAACCTTGAATCCGAAGAGGAAACGAACCGTGTGAGGGCTCTCTCTAGGTCAGTCATCTTTCCCTCCAACCCGGTCACTCGGCTTTCTAAATTCGGAGCTTGTTGACTTTGAAATCCCGGTGGTGCACTATTTTTGTTCTGTTGTGTCTGTCCTTGATTGCTCCAAGAGAAGTTCGGATGGTTCTTCCATCCCGGATTGTATGTACCACTATACGGGTTGCCTTGGCCTTGTCCTCTATACGTGTTTCCAACAAAGTCGGCTTGCTCCACCGCACTAGTACCTCCTATGGCAATAGGACAATCACTTGAAGCATGTCCTCCTCCACAACCGTTACATGTAGTTATGGCCGCAACTCTTGGTGAAGTTAGGGAGTCTAACTTCTTACTCAATGACTCGACTTGTGCCGCCAAGGATGTAACCGCATCAATTTCATGAAGTCCGCCAACCTTCTTTCTATCCCTTGAGTTCCATTGATAGCTATTCATAGCCATCTCTTCTACAAGGTGCCTAGCTTCACCGGGAGTCTTGCTTCCAAGAGTCCCTCCGGCCGCCGCATCTAAGAGTTGCTTTGTACTCGGATTCAACCCATTGTAAAATGGGTGAATAATCATCCAATCGGGAAATCCATGTTGCGGACATTTGCGAAGGAGCTCTTTGAACCTGTCCCATGTCTCGAATAGAGACTCCAATTCCATCTGAACAAAGGATGATATCTCATTCCGGAGTCTTGCAGATTTTCCCGGGGAAAGTATCTAGCCAAGAATGCCTCGGCCATTTTCTCCCACGTAGTAATGGAGGCTCTCGGTAATGAGTGCAACCAATGCCTTGCTTTTCCCTTCAATGAAAATGGGAAGGCTCTCAATCGAATTGCATCGTCCGTCACTCCATTTATCTTCAACATGTCACACACTTCCAAGAAATTTTCTATGTGACTATTAGGGTCTTCATCGGCCAACCCATTAAACTGTGCGGACTGTTGCAACATCTGAATGAACGACGGCTTCAATTCGAAATTCATTGCTGTAATTGGGGCCCTCACGATGCTTGATTGGGTCCCCATAACTACGGGTCTAGCAAAATCGGACAACGTTCGCTGCTGCTCGTTCTGTTCTGCCATTGTCTCTGACCCTTCTGTCTCAATATCGGCTTGAAGGGTTCCCACGGGTCATAACTTGGAGCCGAAAACAAAGAAAAGAAAAATAAGAACAATGATAGGTAAAGAAAATATGAAATAGAATGCGAAGTGAATAGCAAAAATAGTGAAAAACAAATATCTAAAACGCCTATTCCCCGGCAACGGCGCCAAAAACTTGACACGACCCCTTACGTGTATCCCGCAAGTGCACGGGTTTGTCGAAGTAATAAATTTACCTTGGTGAGAAGGTAGTCGAATCCACAGGGAATAGGGAGATAGAATATAAGGTTTCACTAATTAAGCTATGCAAAATACGGAGATCGATAATAAGATTGATGAATGAAAATAATGCAAAGCAATAAACTAAATAGAGAGATGGAAGAAAGAAGTGCAAGTAGGAAAATCGAGAAGGACTAACAATGAATAAAAGGGGGGGTATCCGGACAAGTTACCACTAGGGTCTATGTTTCAAGTGCAAGACTATGATATTATACTCTCCTATTGATGTCAATTGAGTCGAGGATATCCTAAGACTCACGGTCCGAAACCTAAGGACAACCGTGACTAACTCCAACACTATGCTCCGGTGTTAGGATTCACAACACCCTTCACTCTGTCACCTAAATGACTAAGCCCCAGGGGAGTCCATCTGCCTAAACCTCACACTATGTGGAGTTGCATTATGCTCTAGGGATTCCTAGTGATTAAACCTGTTCCTATACGTAATTCTAACCCTTTGGTCCAGGTGGAAGAACCCTAGTCTAGATTGAGCCCCAGAAAATAGGATTCACTACAACCCTCCACTCTATTACTTGCGTAACTAAGCCCTAGGGGAGTTTATCTACCTATTGCTTCACTCTATTTCGACCGATATTAAATCAAGGAATCGGAGGTAGGGAGAAATCACATCGAAGGGGAAAGGGGTACATTGCTACCTCACAACTCTCCCTCTCAACCCTCTTTAATCTTGAGTAGTCTAATCCTATAGGAGTTGTCACACCTCCAAAGGAAAGCCTAGATTGCTCTCAACCCTAATGTCACGTTTAAGGGAAAACAATATGAAAGGATAATCAAGATTAAAAACTCAATTTTATTCATCAACGGTGGAAAGCATAATAATCAATGTCAAAGAAACATAAGAAACCCTAAAGTTTACAAGTCCGAATACCCCACGAGGGGTTTAGCTCCTCGTAGAGCTATACATGTTCATCAATGTGAGAAATAAAGCATAAAACATAGACATCAATGAAAAACCCCCTCGTATTGGTGTGGCCGTGGTCTTGTGCAAACGTCGAACCTCGAAATCGATGCCGACGACGCGCTGGAACCTCCACGAAATCCTCTCCGAAACCTTAGCCGCACTCCAGAAAGTTGGGGAAAAGATAGGTCGAAAGATGCCTCAAAAGGTTGCAAAAATCCTCTTTTATAATGTTGAATCGCGGCTTTAAAATTAGACTTATCGGGGGCTTCACACGGCGGTGTGGGATTTCCACACGCCCGTGTGAAGCTTCTGTCTCGGCTGAAAAATTAATTTCACACGGCCGTGTGGAATTTCCACACGCCCGTGTGTCTTCACTGGATGGCTGAAATTGCACAAACACACGGCCGTGTGGAATTTCCACACGCCCGTGTGACTTCTCTGTCTGGCTGGAAACTGGTTCACACGGTCGTGTGGAATTTCCACACGCCCGTGTGACTTCTCTGGAACTCTAATCTTCAGCTGAACAGGATTGTAACTTGCCGAAACACCTCCCGGGTTCATTGTTCTTCATCGAGGCCATTACTTGGGCACACAAGCAACGGTAGGTCGCGCCGATTGCTTCAAGTCTTCTTCTTTCGCGAAATTCTCCTAAGTAACACGGATTGGACTTGTTGTGAATGTGACTGCCTTTGTGCCCCTCCAAAGGAGGTTGGCACACATCCACAAGTCCAAATACGTGCTTCGTTCCTTGCTTGGTCCGAGAACATCCCAACATTGGCGAATGCGACCTAATTTCATTCTTCTTCTCCAATTAGGCTCCACAATACCTTCAATGCACAAGAGAACACAAATGTACACATTTAATGATAAAACCTGATAAAAGGTATGCTTAATGTAAGATAATAGCGCTTCGCGATACTATAACACAAGCACTTATCAGTCCTCGACATCGTGGACGTTTGAAGCTCATCATCGTCCTCGACATCAACATCCGACGGCGGCACAAGACCATGGCCACATCGCACACAAGGGGGTTTTCATCTATGCATTCAATTTGTGTTCTTATTATTACTTTGATAGATTTGTATAGCTCCATGAGGAGCTAAACCCCTTCTGGGTATTTGGATTTGTAAACCCTAGGACTATTATGTTTCTTTGACATTGTTATTATGCTTTTCCATTATTGATGAATAGAAGTGAGTTTCAATCTTGATTTATTTTGTTATTGTTTTCCCTTAGCCGTGACACTAGGGTTGAGAACAATTTAGGTAATCCTTTGGAGGTGTGACAACTCCTATAGGGTTAGACTACTTAGGATTGAAGAGGGTTGAGAGGGTGAGTCGTGAGGTAGCGGAACGTCCCCTTTCCCCTCCGATGTGATTTTCCCTACCTTCGTGTTCCATGATTCATTAGCGGTCAAGATAGAGTGAAGTGCTAGGAGATAAACTCCGCTGGGCTTAGTTGCGCGAGCAAAAGAGTGAAGGGTTGTAGTGAATCTTAGTATTGGTGCTTAATCTAGGCTAATGTTCTTTGACCTGGAACAAAGGGTTTAAACTACATATAGGAACCGGGTTTATCACTAGGAATCCCTAGAACCTAAAACAATTCCACATAGTGTGCGGCTTAGGAAGACGAACTCCCCTAGGGCTTAGTTGACAGGTAAACGAGAGTCAAGGGTCGTAGTGAAACCTAATGCCGGGGCATAGTGTTAGGATTAGTCACGGTTGACCTTAGATTTGGGACCATGTGTTTAAGGATCTCCTCGACTCAATTAACATCAATAGGAAGGTATAATAGCAATTGTCTTGCACTAGAAGCATAAGTCCTAGGGGTAGCTTGTCCGGATACCCATCTTCTCTCATTGCTTGTCCTACTCTTCTACTCTTACTTGCACTATCTCATCTTCCACACTTCTCTTTTAATTCTTGCTTTTACCAATTATTCTCGCACTCACTCACTGATTTCCTTTTGCACATCGCGTTAGCTAAATAGTGAATACTTATATCTCAAATCCCTATTCCCTATGGATACGACTACCCACTCACCAGGGTATTTTATTACTTCCACAACCCGTGCACTTTCGGGCCCCTGTCAAAGTTTTTGGCGCCATTGCCGGGGAATAGGCGTATTCTGATACTTGTTTTTCGCTATGATAGCTATTCACTTCACTTTCTATTTCACAATTTCTTTATCTATCATCGTTCTTATTGGTTTTCTTTTCTTTGTTTTCGGCTCCAGGTTATGACCCGACTGAACCCTTCGATTCTTGTTGAAGAAGACCCGTGCATTGGATGAAGAACACATCGAAAAGGGAAGGAACCTGCGCAAGAAGCTTCAAATCAAGCCGATATTGAGGCAGAAGGGTCAGAAACAATGGTAGAGCAGAATGAACAACAGAGGACATTGTCCAACTTTGCTAGACCCGCAGTTGTGGGGACCCAATCAAGTATACTGAGGCCCCCAATCACAGCTCAAAATTTTGAGCTAAAGCCTGGTTTCATCCAAATGTTTCAGCATACAACGCAGTTTAATTGGATGGCTGATGAGGATCCCAATAGCCATATTGAGAACTTTTTGGAGATGTGCGACATGTTGAAGATTAATGGAGTAACGGATGATACCATCAGACTTAGAGCTTTCCCATTTTCCTTGAAGGGGAGAGCGAAGCAATGGTTGCACTCATTACCAAGGGCATCTATTACCACATGGGAGGAGATGGTTGAAGCGTTCTTAGCCTGGTATTTCCCTCCCGGTAAATCAGCAAAGCTTCGCAATGAGATCTCATCCTTCATGCAGACGGAATTGCAGTCTCTCTTTGAGACATGGAACAGGTTCAAAGAGCTCCTGCGGAAGTGTCCACAACATGGATTCCTGGATTGGATGATCATTCACACCTTTTACAATGGGTTGAATCCGAGCACTAAACAGTTATTGGATGTAGCAGCAGGGGGTACTTTTGGAAGCAAAACTCCCAGTGAGGCTAGGTAACTTATAGAGGAAATGGCTCTCAATAGAAGTTAAAAGAGAAAGACTAGTAATCGATGAAATAGGGTATCCGGACAAGCTACCTCTAAGACTTATGCTTCTAGTGCAAGACTATGCTATTATACTCTCCTATTGATGTTAATTGAGTCGAGGATATCCTTAAACACACCGTCCCAAACCTAAGGTCAACCGTGACTAACCCCAACACTATGTCCCGGCATTGGGATTCACGTCAACCCTTCACTCTGTTGCTCACGCAACTAAGCCCCAGGGGAGTATTTCTACCTAAGCCTAACACTATGTGGAATTGCTTTAAGCTTTAGGGATTCCTAGTGATAAAACCTGTTCCTATGTATAGTTCTAACCCTTTGGTGCAGGTGGAAGAACCCTAGTCTAGATTAAGCCCCAGTGCATAGGATTCACGTCAACCCTTCGCTCTTTTGCTTGCGCAACTAAGCCCCAGGGGAGTTTATCTACTTAGCACTTCACTCTATCTCGACTGCTTATTAACCAAGGAAACGGAGGTAGGGAGAAATCACACCGGAGGAGAAAGGGGACGCTTCGCTACCTCACGACTCACCCTCTCAACCCTCTTCAATCTTAAGTAGTCTAATCCTATAGGAGTTGTCACACCTCCAAAGGATAACCTAGATTGCTCTCAACCTTAGTGTCACGGCTAAGGGAAAACAATAGCACAAGATAATTAAAATTGAAACTCGAATTTTATTCATCAATAATGGAAAAAGCATAATAGCAATGTCATAGAAACATAATAATCCTACGGCTTTTCAAGTTCGAATACCAATGAGGGGTTTGGCTCCTCATGGAGCTATACATGTTCATCAAAATATGAAAGAAAGAACAAAACAAAAGCATTGATGAAAACCCCCTTGAGTATGGTGTGGCCGTGGTCTTGTGCGGCCGTCGAACATCGATGTCGATGCCGATGACACGCTCTAATCCTCGACAAAGTCCTCTCCGAAACCCTAGCCGCACTCTCCAGAAGTTGGGGAGAAAGATAGGTCCAAAAAGATATTTCGAAAGTCTCCAAATCCCGCTTTTATAATGCTGAGTCGCGGCTTTAAATTTGGATTTATCGGGACTTCACACGGCCGTGTGGAATTAACACACGCGCGTGTGAAGTTTCTGTCTGCTGGAAAATTAATTCACACGGCCGTGTGGAATTTCCACACGCCCGTGTGAATTCTCTGGAATTCTGAATTTCGGCCGAAAGTAAACAGCAGCTTGCTACATTGCTACTACAGTACTTGCCGAAACGCTCCCGAATCCGTCGTTCTTCATCGAGGCCATTGAATTGGGCACACAATCAATTGTAGATCATACCGATTACTTCAAGTCTCCTTATTGGTGAAGTTCTCCTAAGCTACACGAGTTAGACTTGTTGTGAATGTGACTGCCTTTGTGCCCCTCCAAAGGAGGCTGGCACACACTCACAAGTCTAATCTCGTGCCTTGTTCCTTGCTTGGTCTGAAAACTTCCGAACAACGGCGAACATGATTTAACTTCGTTCTTCTTTTGTAAATTTGCTCCACAAACCTACAATGCACATGAATACACAAATGCACACTATTTATTGACAAAATCTGATAAATGATATCTTCATTGTAAGATAATAACACTTCGCGTTACTATAAAACAAGCACTTATCACCTTCCATAGAAAACGAGACAATTGTTGATCATTCTTGCATAGAACAGATCATGGGCTGTGAATTGGGCAATATGTTAGATGAATTTGAGAGATTAGCCCTAGCTTCTTTAAGTGAGGATTCAGAAGAAAATCTAGAGAGGGTCCTTGCTCAGTTTGAATCATGCTATCGAGAACAAAGGCAAGAGATCTTTTTAATGAGAATCATAGACTTAACTGAGGAAGCATGTGAGATAGAAGCTACAATGGGATCCCAAGATCATCTTAATAGCCGGGTTTTGCAGAACAACAAAGAAAGTGTTGAGGAACAAAAACCATTTCAGTTTGAAGAAATTGATCGATTGAAGGAAAGCCGTCTGCGGCCGTCTATTGAAGAACCACCTGATTTAGAATTAAAGACATTGCCAGCACATTTGGAGTATGCATATCTAGCAGAAGAAATGAAACTCCCCGTTATCATAGCCTCTGATCTCTCCCCGGATCAGAAGGAGAAGTTGGTGAAAATGTTGAAGAAGCACAAATCTGCCATTGCTTGGAAAATTTCGGATTTGAAGGGAATAAATCCTTTGTTTTGTACACATAAAATCCTAATAGAGGATAATTTCAAGTCTGTAATCCAACCTCAAAGGAGACTAAATCCAAACATGAAGAAGGTTGTCAAGGCAGAAGTGGTGAAACTTTTGGATGTAGGGATTATCTATCCTATCTCTGATAGCGCTTGGGTGAGCCCAACGCAAGTGGTTCCAAAGAAAGGAGGGATGGCGGTGATCAAGAATGAAAAGAATGAACTCATTCCAATGAGAACAGTCACAGGATGGAGGGTGTGCATTGAATACAGAAGGTTGAATGACGCGATCCGAAAGGATCATTTTCCACTGCCATTTATTGATCAGATGTTAGAACGGCTGGCCAGACATCAGTTTTACTGCTTCCTAGACGGGATATCAGGGTATTTTCAGATCCCTATAGCCCTAGAAGATTAAGAGAAGACGACTTTCACTTGTCCCTACAGAACATTTGCATATAGAGAATGCCATTCGGGATGTGTAATGCACCTGCAACATTCCAACGGTGCATGACTGCTATTTTTTATTATCTTTTGGAAGATATAATGGAGGTGTTCATGGATGACTTTTCAATGTTCGGTGACTCCTTTGATCTATGCTTGAAAAATTTGGAGAGAGTATTAATGAGGTGTGAAGAAACAAACCTTGTACTTAATTGGGAGAAGTGTCATTTCATAGTTCAAGAAGGTATTGTTCTAGGGCACAAGATCTCCTGGAAAGGTATGGAGATAGACAAAGCCAAGATCGAAGTTATAGACAAGCTTCCTCCAGCAGCAAATGTTAAGGAGATTTGGAGTTTCTTGGGTCATGCAGGATTCTATAGACGGTTCATCAAGGATTTTTCGAAAATCACACAACAATTGACCAAACTCCTCGAAAAAGATTCTCCGTTCGACTTTGGCGAAGACTGTACGGCGGCATTCAATGTGCTAAAAAAGAAACTGGTGCAAGCCCCAATTTTAGTCACACCTGATTGGAATGATCCATTCAAGCTCATGTGCGATGCAAGTGATTATGCTATTGGAGCAGTTTTGAGGCAAAGAAAGGGTAAACAGTTCCAACCTATTTATTATGCTAATAAAACTCTCATAGGTGCTCAAGAGAATTACACCACCACAGAGAAGCAGTTACTGGCAGTGGTATTCACCCTCGATAAATTCAGGCCGTATCTCATCTTGTCGAGGGTCATTGTTTTTACAGACCATTCAGTTCTTCGTTACCTCATGAACAAAGCCGACGCGAAGCTAAGGTTGATTAGGTGGATACTGCTACTACAAGAGTTTGATATGGAGATAAAGGACAAGAAAGGGACTGAAAATGTGGTGGCAGACCACTTGTCTCGGTTAGAGCGGAGTATTGGACAAGAGCCATCAAGTAGGGAAATCAATGATTTTTTCCCAGAGAAACACTTATACTCAATTAAGAATTCAGAATCATCATCAGATAATGTTCAATGGTTTGCAGACTTCGCTAATTACTTGTTAGGGAAGGTGCTCAAACAAGGGCTTACATTCCAACAGAAGAAAAAAATCTTTAGTGAACTGAAGCATTACTTTTGTGATGATCTGTTCCTTTTCCGCATTTGTGCAGACCATGTGGTTCGGAGATGCGTCTCAAGGACGGAAGGATGGGATATCCTTGCTCATTGTCATTCTGGACCGATTGGAGGCCATTACGCAGCAAGTAGAACTGTAGAAAAGGTTTTGGCTGCAGGGTTTTATTGGCCGACTCTATTCCGGGATGCGTACCAATTTGTTCTTCGATGTGATAGTTGCCAGAGGGCAAGAAATTTGTCACGGTGATAAGTGCTCGTGTTATAGTAATGCGAAGTGTTATTATCTTGCAATGAGCATTAATTTAATTAGATTTTATCACTAAAAAGTGTGCAATTGTTTACTTTTGTGCATTGTAGGGTTGTGAAGATAAAATGAAGGAAAGGAACGAAGTTAGGTCGTGTTTGGCATTGTTTGGAAGATTTTCGGACCAAGCAAGGAACAAGGCGTGAGCATAGACTTGTGATTGTGTGTCAACCTACTTTGGAGGGACACAAAGACAGTCACATTCACAATAAGTCTAACTCATGCCAACAATGAGAACTTCACCAATTAGGCGATTCGAAGCAATCGGCACGATCTACTGTTGATTGTGTGCCCAATTCAATGGCCTCGATGAAGAACGATGAATCCGGGAGCGTTTCGGCAAAAATACTGTACCAGTACTGTAACAAAAACACTGTAGCAAGTTATTGTTCCACAGTCGGCCGAAAATCAGAATTACAGAAACTCCACACGGCCGTGTGAAATCCCGGTTTCAGCAAATTTAAAGCCGCGACTCCACATTATAAAAGCCCGATTTGGAGACTTTTTGAGATATCTTTTGACCTATTCTTCTCCCCAACTTCTGGGAGTGCGGCTAGGGTTTTGGAGAGGACTTCGTGGAGGTTTAGAGCGCGTCATCGGCATCGTCACCGACGTCCGGCGGTCGCACAAGACCACGGCCACACCATACGCAAGGGGGTTTTCATCTATGTCTTTACTTTGTGTTTTATTTCATACATTGATGAACATGTATAGCTCCATGAGGAGCTAAACCCCTTGTGGGTATTCGGACTTGTAAATTCTAGGGTTATCATGTTTCTTTGACATTGTTATTATGCTTTTCCATTATTGATGAATAAGAATTGAGTTTCAATCTTGATTTTATTTTGCTATTGTTTTCCCTTAGATGTGACACTAGGGTTGAGAGCAATCTAGGTTTTCCTTTGGAGGTGTGACAACTCCTATAGGATTAGACTATTCAAGATTGAAGAGGGTTGAGAGGGAGAGTTGTGAGGTAGCGATGTACCCCTTTCCCTTCCGGTGTGATTTCTCCCTACCTCCGTTTCCTTGATTTATTAGCGGTCAAGATAGAGTGAAGTGCTAGGTAGATAAACTCCCCTGGGGCTTAGTTACGCGAGTAACAAAGTGAAGAAGTGAATCCTATGCACTGGGGCTTAATCTAGACTAGGGTTCTTCCTCCTGGACCAAAGGGTTAGAACTACACATAGGAACGGGTTTAATCACTAGGAATCTCTAGAACTTAATGCAATCCCACGTAGTGTGAGTTTAGGTAGATGTACTCCCCTGGGACTTAATCGTGCGAGCGATAGAGTGAAGGGTTGTTGTGAATCCTAATACCGGGGCATAATGTTGGGGTTAGTCACGGTTGACCTTAGGTTTTGGACCATGAGTCTAAGGATTTCCTCGACTCAATTAGCATGAATAGGAAGGTATAACAGCATAGTCTTGCACTAGAAGCATAGATCCTAGAGGTAACTTGTCCGGATACCCCACTTAATTCATTGTTAAATCCTCCTTAATCTCTTTTTCTTGCACTCTCTAATCTTTCACCTCTCTCTATTTAATTTCCTGTCTTTTAATATAGTAGTTCTCATAATTCACACACGAATCGATTATTACTTTTCCGTACTTCAGATAGTTTTAATAGTGAAATCTCATACTCTAATTCCCTATTCCCTGTGGATTCGACTACCCTCTCACCGGGGTAACTTTTATTACTTCGACAAACCCGTGCACTTTCGGGGAGCCTGTCACACGGCGAGACGAGATGCCTTAGAACCCTATGCATTTCTGTGAGGTATTTGATGTTTGGGGCATTGATTTCATGGGGCCATTTCTGAAGTCCAATGGGAACCAATACATATTGGTGACAGTCGATTATGTCTCCAAATGGGTTGAAGCTCAAGCATTGCCAACTAATGATACCAGGACAGTGGTAAAATTCTTGAAGAGGTTGTTTGCTCGATTTGGGACTCCACGAGTTATCATTAGTGATCGGGGAACACATTTCTGCAACTTCCAATTGGAAAAAGTGCTGAAAAGATACGGAGTGCAGCATCGCCTTGCGACCCCGTACCATGCACAAACTAGTGGACAAGTCGAGGTGACCAATAGAGAGCTCAAGAGGATTTTAACGAAATCTGTAGAGCAAGGAAAGCAATATTGGTCTGAACAGTTGGACGATACACTCTGGGCTCATCGCACAGCGTGCAAGACTCCAATAGGAACCACTCCATACAATCTGGTCTACGGAAAGTCATGCCATCTACCCGTGGAACTTGAACATAAAGCATATTGGGCTCGATGAATGGAGATTGAAAGCATATGAGAAAAGCCGGTGAACAAAGGTTACTTCATCTCAATGAGCTCGATGAATGGAGATTGAAAGCATATGAGAATGCTAGAATTTACAAGGAGAAGATTCGAAAGTGGCATAACAAGCATATTAAGTTGCCTAGGGAGTTCAAAGTAGGTGACCAAGTGCTACTATTTAATTCTCGGTTGCGACTTTTCCCCGAAAAACTGAAGTCCAGATGGTTTAGCCATACACAGTCACTCAAGTGTCACCTCACGGGGCAGTTAAGATCACTCATCCGGAGAAGGGTACATTCAAGGTGAATGGGCATCGGTTGAAGCCATACTTTGGAGGCGAGGTTTATAATAATGACAAGGAGATATTCTTTCTTAAACCTCCGTAAGGTAAGACAGGTACGTCAAGCTAAGTGACGTTAAACAAGCGCTTCTTGGGAGGCAACCCAAGGTTTTACAGTATTTGTTTTTTTTAGGACTTAGCTTAGTGTTAGCATGAATAAAAGCCTTAGTTTTGGTGTCCTGAATTCTCTATGCATATGCTGCAATTTTACTGTAGATTGATGATGTTTTTCGTGTGCCAAAAAGATAACTGATGAAGTTTGAGTCTGTTGAGCATGTTTTCTATGATATCTGGTCATGTTTTGATGGTTTTCACAGGTTCCAAGCATCGTTTTCATGTTTCTGAGTTTTCCTGTAAGTCTGTGAAATTTTCTAAGTGAGCCAGAGAAAACACACGCCCGTGTGTTAATTATTAGGGCTCAACCAGTGAGGACACAGGGGCGTGACCTTGCCCCTGTGAAAACTTCAGAAGGGGCCCACCGGGCCAGAAGCTTCTCAATCTCAAGCATTGACTTTTCTACCACACGGCCATGTGAAAACCTGTAGAACTTAAACTCACAGTCCAGAGAATCCACAAGGGCATGTGGGAGCCCCTGTGAGTAACCTTGTGTTAAGGCACACGGCCGTGTGAAAACTCTGTAGAGACCCCTTTTCCTCTCGAGAATACACAGGGGCGTGTGGCTGTCCCTGTGAAGTGCTTGTGCTTGGCCTACAGCCGTGTGGATATTTCACACGGCCGTGTGAAATACTTAGGGTTTCTTGGGTAAGTCAGAGAGACCACAGGGGTGTGTGAGGTGCCCATGTGGCCGGCCTTGTGTTCTTGGCCAGGTTGGGCACACGGGCGTGTGGGTTTTTCTGGAGGCCTTCATTGATTCCCCGTTAATCCACAGGGGCGTGTACCAGCTCCTGTGGAAACTCCCCTGTGAAGGCACACAGCCGTGTGGGGTTTTCACACGGCCGTGTAGGGAGTTCAGAGAGTAACCAGAGTGTGCACAAGGGCGTGTGTTGGCCCCTGTGAACCGTAATTTCAGAGGCACACGGCCGTGTGGATATCCAGATCTTTAAAAAGCTGTGTGTTTTCTTCTTGGATTTCACTCGTACCTCATTTGTTTTCCACTCTAAAAATACTCTCCGATCCTCTCTATCACTTCCCCGATTTTCTCTGAGTTTTCTAGAGGCTTTATTTGGAGTTTTCCGGCCGATTTTCAAGGTTTTCTTCACCGTCGGTAAGAATTTCAAGCCCTTGTTCATCAATAATATTGATTCACTTTGTTTTTGTTGGTGATCTCGCTTAATTCACGTGATTAAATGGTCTACGAATACCTTCACAAAGTTTTTGAGAACGAAGATTTTTGTGAAAAAGAAATATTAACTCCATGACCATGTAGTGTTGTTCACCTTACAAGCCACACGGGCGTGTGGACTTTCCACACGGCCGTGTGGGTTCCTGCAGAATGAAATTTAACGATGGATTATTTGATTTTATTTCAGGAATATCACCCAGGACAAAGCAAGCAGCTAGCAAGAGGCCCTTCGATCCATCTAACGAGCAGATTATCTTCGCCAAGCCCGAACACCGAGTGAGACATGATAGATTGGAGAAACTCAAGTTTGGACAATCTCGATATATAGATTTGAGTTGTTTAAGAACAGCTGAGTGGTGGGACGACATGGCAGATGAGATTGAGGAAATTTTAGCAGTTGGGAGTTGGAAGAGCTTGTTGTCTATTAAAGAACCAGCCAACCGCTCACTTTCTTTGGAGGTACTAGCGTCTTTTGAGTTCGACAAATCACATAAAGACTTGGCAAGTGCCGACACTATACAGTTCAGGGCCTTTGGGCACGATTACAGTATGTCAGTGACGCAGTTTTCTATTCTCATGGGTTTGTATGATCAAGCCTATATAGAGTCAGAGGAGTATGAGAACCTTCCGACTGATTATCCTGGCAGTTTGACCCCTCAAGGAGCTTACAGAGTGTTATGCGGACAAGGGCAATATGAGCCAGGGGTATCAAAAGCCACATTTCTGTCAAGACCGGCTTATAGATATATTCACACCATTTTGAGTCGATTAGTGAACGGACGGGGTGATAGTACGGGAGTCTTAACTCGGTAGGAGCTCCTTTACCTCCATTCAATGGTTCAGAGCGAGCTGCTCCATCTTAGGTATACTCTGGCAGATTACATGCGACATCAGGGCCAGTACCCGAGGCTTGGAGCTATTTTTTCAGGGCCATATGTTACAGGACTCATTAAGGGGATGGGCCTTCGGGAAGCAATCAGAGGAATGAAGAAGACAGTTATACCTTCCCCATTTAGTTTGGAGATGTTGAGACGGATGGGCATGGCCAGGAAATATTATCAGCGCTATATTTTGAACAGGCACCCACACAGGCCAATGGAGGAAGGTGAGGCCAGGGGATCGCAACCAACATTGCATATACTTTTGCCACCTCCGACAGAGACAGAGGCTGAGGTACCACCCACAGCACCGGAGCTACCTCCGATACGCATGTTCTCGTCCTCTCGAGGCCAGGATAGACTGGAGCGCCTCGAGAGCGCTGTGGGTGTCCTTCAGACCGAGGTGACAGAGGTCAAGGCCACACATGCAGCACAGCACACTGAGGTCATAGCTCGATTTGACTTTATTCAGCAACTACTCGAGCAGGCCATGGCATCACCTTTTGTGGTCCGACCCCCAGTTTCTACTCCACCACCATCTCCAGCCCCTCCAGCAGCAGATCCTCCCCCACCAGCTCCAGTAGCACCAGAGGCCCCGGCACAGGACACCGACACTAAGGCGTCGTAGTTTTATTTTTATTTTTATTTTTATTTTGTACTCTTTATTATATTTTGTACTTGTAGCACTCAGAAAGGATTTTCCTTCTAGGTTTATCTTTTCTGTTGCTTTTCTTTTATCTCGAGTTATATTCATTGCTTTATCTTTATATACTCGAGTTTTATTTTATCTTTGTTTAGCTATACTGAACCCTTGTGTGTGTGTGTGCGCAGATGGTCTTGGATGAAAGGAATCTAAGGAATAGTCATAGGCACGGTCATGGGACCGTGTGTGCTTCACAACCCATTGAGACTCAACTCTCAATGCACCTAGCTCCATCAAACGCAACACTTGGAGTTCAGGGGAGTAATGTTTCAATTGCCTACTTCCACACTAAATGTTTTACAATTCTTCACTTTTATTGTGCTTGCATGCGTACATTGGGGACAATGTACATCTTAAGTGTTTGGGGGTGGGGGGGGGGGGGGGGGGGGGGGGGGCGGGGGGGAGTTCACATTGCACACACTTTTACTTGTGCGTTCAATTGCTTTTGCTCATGTAACCTGTGGCGGTTCACCATAGTTGTAATGGTTGTATTCTTATAGTTTAGGAGAATTTTTAACATTGTATCCTATCATGCTCTAGTTTCACTTGAATTTTTATCGAAATTTTTGCTCGATTATCTCTTTTTGCACTACTCACTCTTGAAATCTTTTGGAAACTCAAACTCGAAGTCTGAAGGACTAGTTTAGTACTACTCTAGTAAGTTGTGAAGTTTTGTGTAGCTAAAAAAAAAAAAACTAGTGAGCTTGTGAATATTATTCTAGCTTTTATTTGTGCATTTAGGGTGGAAAGAGCTACCTCCCATGAATTATGTAGCTACTCTCATAAGTCGAATACAAGTTATGCCCTAATGAGAGAAAGAGCTATCTCATGGGAAGCGTGAAAGCTACTACCCCGGTAGAAAGAGCTACCTCCTCTAAAGTGTGAAAGCCACCTTTGGCGGCCGCCTAGGAAAGGGCTACCTTAGAGGTTGAGTGAAGCTACTACTTCCTTACTTTGTGTATATAAATAAGTCCTTGTAACAAAAGTTTGAGCAGTACTTGTTGGTTCTCTTGAGTGAATTCGCACACACTAACACATTTTCGAGTTGTTATCCTTTTTTATTCGAGTTTTTAGCTATAGCATTGATAACCTTATGCAATGTTTTGATTTTCCCTTACTTGTAGAATGCTTCTTTTACATACTTTTGGTGAACCTAAGGTCGAGAAATTTCAATTGTTCTTCCTAAGTACTTTCACGTTCTATTTTGCTTGAGTACAAGCAAAAGCTTAAGTGTGGGGGGATTTGATAAGCGCTCGTGCTATAGTAATGCAAAACGTTATTATCTTGCAATGAGAATTAATTTAATCAGATTTTATCACTAAAAATTGTGCATTTGTTTACTTTTGTGCATTGTAGGGTTGTGAAGATAAAGTGAAGGAAAGGAACGAAGTTAGATCGTGTTCGCCATTGTTGGGAAGATTCTTGGGCCAAGCAAGGAGCAAGGCGTGAGCATAGACTTGTGAGTGTGTGCCAACCTCCTTTGGAGGGGCACAAAGACAGTCACATTCACAATAAGTCTAGCTCATGTTAACAAGGAGAACTTCACCAAATTCGGAGATTTGAAGCAATCGGCATGAATAGTAGCACGGCAGCAGCACTGTAGCAAGCTACTATTCATTTTCGGCCGAAATTCAAAAAACCAGAAAGTTCACACGGGCGTGTTGAAATTCTACACTGCTGTGTGAAATCCTGATAAGTTCAAATTTCAGCCGCGACTCAACATTATAAAAGCCCGTTTTGGAGACTATTTTAGAATCTTTTTGGCTCTTCTTTGCCCTAACTTCTGGAGAGGAACGGTGAGGGTTTGGAAAGGACTTCATGGAGGTTTGACCACGGCCAAGACATCAACGTCCGATGGCGGCACAAGACCACGGCCACATCGCACACAAGGGGGTTTTCATCTATGCATTCAATTTGTGTTCTTATTATTATTTTGATGGATTTGTATAGCTCCATGAGGAGCTAAACCCCTTGTGGGTATTCGGACTTGTAAACCCTAGGACTATTATGCTTCTTTGACATTGTTATTATGTTTTTCCCTTATTGATAAATAAAATTGAGTTTTAATCTTGATTAATTTTGTTATTGTTTTCCCTTAGCCGTGACACTAGGGTTGAGACCAATTTAGGTAATCCTTTGGAGGTGTGACAACTCCTATATGGTTAGACTACTTAGGATTGAAGAGGGTTGAGAGGGTGAGTCATGAGTTAGCGGAACGTCCATTTCCCCTCCGATGTGATTTTCCCTACCTTCGTGTTCCATGATTCATTAGCGGTCAAGATAGAGTGAAGTGCTAGGAGATAAACTCCCCTGGGCTTAGTTCGCGAGCAACAGAGTGAAGGGTTGTAGTGAATCTTAGTATTGGGGCTTAATCTAGATTAGGGTTCTCTCACCTGGACCAAAGGGTTTGAACTATATATAGGAACTGGGTTTATCACTAGGAATCCCTAGAACCTAAAACAATTCCACATAGTGTGAGGCTTAGGAAGACGAACTCCCCTAGGGCTTAGTTGACAGGTCAACGAGAGTCAAGGGTCGTAGTGAAAGTTAATGACGGGGCATAGTATTGGGATTAGTCCCCGTTGACCTTAGATTTAAGACCGTGTGTTTAAGGATCTCCTCTACTTAATTAACATCAATAGGAAGGTATAATAGCATTGTCTTGCACTAGAAGCATAAGTCCTAGGGGTAGCTTGTCCGGATACCCATCTTCTCTCATTGCTTGTCCTACTCTTCTACTCTTACTTGCACTCTCTCATCTTCCACACTTCTCTTTTAATTCTTGCTTTTACCAATTATTCTCGCACTCACTCACTGATTTATTTTCACACATCACGTTAGCTAAATAGTGAATACTTATATCTCAAATCTCTATTCCTTGTGGATATGACTACCCACTCACCAGGGTATTTTATTACTTCGACAACCTGTGTACTTTCGGGCCCCTGTCAGGCGTTTAATGGTTCGATCAGCAAGTTGGATGATGATTCGCGTCTGTTCCAAGTCTTGAAGGCCCAATTTAAGGAAAAGCTTGTAGGGCAGGTAGAAGCCATGGAGATCACGAAGACATAATTTGGGCGGAAAAGAGAAGCAAACCAGGTCGCGGTACTGTAACGTATTTACTGCAGCTGGAGTACTGTAGATCGGGGTAATGTAAGAAATTCACTGTAGCACCTGGGAAGTCTTCGGGCAGAAAAAAAAACTCCAGAGACTTTAGGGTAAGTCTCACGACCCCGTGTGCTACCCCGTGACAGAATTCCAGAGCCTTTTGCCTAACCTTCACTCCCCTCTTCACTACCCAATTAACATCTTCACCACCCAGTAAAGAAATTCCATAGCCTTTTGCCTAACCTTCACTCCCTTCTTCACTACCTAGTCAACATCTTCACCAACCAGTGAGCTACCCCGTGAGGCTCAGGATTTGGGGTTTCTTTGACCTAATTTGCATCCTTACGGCCCCCCATACGGTCCGTATGCTTCTGGGGTATATATGGGTGCTTCTAGGGCTTTTCTAGGGGACTTTTGGCCATCACATTCAAGGGGAAAGCGAAAACATCGTTTGGAAGACGATGATTTGGAGCCAAAGAGGAAGCAAGCATCATCATCATCAAGGGGAGAAGCTTCACCATCAAGAGAGCAAGGTTCCAAGCCAAGGGAAGTGTCATTCGGCAACTCTTGGATGGGGGAAAGCGCCATTTGGCCGAATCTCCACCTTCCTCTTCATCATTTCATCTAGGGAGTGTCATTTATGAGTTTTTTTTTATTTACTTTACCTTATTATTCTTGTTTGTATGATGGCACACTAGACCCCCAAAGCCACCGGATGTTGGTGAACCTATGGGGGGTTCATCATGTATTTTGGATGATTTGCACTTAATGTCATGTTTTGGGTTAATTTATGGTTTTGTTCATTGTGTTTCTTGTCTAGAACTACTTGAAGGAGAAATCCATAGTTCTTTCTTGAGTTATACACGTAGATGTGACCTACTCACGTGTATTAGATCTTTAATGAACGAAAAGGGGGTTTCTTGTATTGATATGCCGAGAAATTGGATATCAATAGTCCTCCGACCTTTAAGGGTAAACTAGGGTTTAGGGTACCCTTATCATGGATCTCCTTGTACTTAATGCAATAGTAGAAATACCGGTTAGGAAGAGTTTCCAACAGATATTCGTATGGGATTAGGGTTCAATCGCCGAGAAATTGGGGTTCATCTAATCTAGAGATCCGTCGGTCTAAATCAACCAAGCTACCTTGTACTGTTCATCCATGTATCATGATGACCCCTCAAGGGGATCCACATCGATAGGCCTTCGCACATTACTGTAGCACTTGCAACCACATTGTTTGTTCTTATAGTTGTATATCCATTTTGTGATCATTTTGTCATTTCAATTAGAGTAACAAATCATCCTTAACCACGTGGAATACGATCCTCGTGCCTTCGCATGAGGTATTACTTGGCAACCCCGTACACTTGCGGGATCCTCTACCAAGATTTTGGCGCCGTTGCCGGGGAACACTTATGGAATTCTAGGAAACTTCTAGCCTATTGTTCTAGCCATTTATTTATTTTAATTTCTTTTCTTTTATTTTCATCCCTTTTGAGCTTAACTTGCTCTATCTTTCTTGATTTTTGCAAGGTACCGTGCGTAAGGGAATATGAGAAATTGATTGGGGTGGAAGTATTTCATGGCCAATCTAATCTCGATTCTTGAATATGAAACGATGTTGGCTAATATTTGGCAGGAATGGATTCCACCGCAACAACACTTGGCATACATACAAGAAAATTCCTTCTGCGTATTTAAGCCTTGGAGAGGTTCGAGCATAGAAGGCAGAGATAACAATACAAGGGTGCTATTCACAGAGTACATGACTAATGGAGTGGTTCCGCAGAATGAATGCTCCCCCTATTGACCTACTATTGCGAAACATGGAGGAATCACATACACCCTTGTCTAATCGGATGGTTGAAATAGGCGAGGATCGAGGGGATACAGCAGAATGTGTTGTGCAACATGCGTATGGCACTGATGACAGTTCGGACGGAAGTTCAGGATCGATAGATTAGGAAGTGTCAGAACAACATGAGAGATTGAGAAATAAAAATTTGAGATCCTCAATAGAAGAAGCACCCGAACTCGAGTTGAAAGAATTACCTGACCATCTTGAGTATGCCTTTCTGGGTGAAGGGACAGAGCTTCCAGTTATTATTGCGGTGAATTTGACAGTTGGGCAAAAGCGAGACTTGGTAAGTGTCTTGAAGAAACACAAGAAAGCAATTGCTTGGAAAATAGCGGACATCAAGGGGATAAATCATTCTTTCTACACTCACAAAATTTTGATGGAAGATGATCACAAACCTTCAGTCCTACCTCAAAGAAGACTTAATCCGAATATGAAAGAAGTGGTAAGGGCTGAAGTTATTAAACTTCTCAATCCAGGTATTATCTATCCAATATCCGATAGTGAATGGGTAAGCCCAGTGCAAGTGGTCCCTAAAAAAGGGGGGATGACTGTGATCACCAATGAGAAGAATGAATTAATCCCTACCAAAACAGTCAAATGGTGGCGTGTCTGCATTGATTACAGAAAATTGAATGATGCTACAAGGAAGGATCACTTCCCACTACCATTCATTGACCAAATGCTTGAGCGACTAGCGGGGTACCCTTACTACTGTTTCTTGGATGATTTTTCGGGCTACTTCCAAATCCCCATTGCAATGGAAGATCAGGAGAAGACCACATTCACATGTCCATATGGAACATTTGCCTATCGCCGCATGCCCTTCTGATGCGCTCTTTGCAAGTGTACGGGTCGCAAGAAGTAATAAAGTGGTACTCAATTAAGAGTAGGGTTGTCGAACCTTAGGGAACTATACTTAAAGTACTCGTTGATCCTTTGATGTGTAGTGAAACAAATAGAAAAGGTATGGGATCATAACAACAATGAATAAAAGGTAATAGTGATGATAATGGGGGAGATTAGGACTAAGTATTCAACAATCACAAGAGTAAATCCCTACGGAAGTCTCCAATGACTCGTGCACATTATCTCATCCTAGTTGACTACCTCGGTACATTTCAAAGACATTCGTGTGTGCTCATAAGCAATATTGCATCTATGTGTTCGTAGATACACTGCAGTTTTGCTAAGATAACTTAACAACTGTGCACTCCAAACACACTACAGTTATGCAATACAAGATTAAACACAAGCATTAATTAGAACTCCATAGCAAAATACAATGAGTTTATAAGCAATACAGTCTGACGATTGTCCATAACCAAGACACTATGGCCAGTTAGCCCCTGAGGTCAGGTACACAAGGTAAGACAAAAGATGGAATAAAGAAAGAGAGAAAGAACCCCCTTCAATACTCAAGATGTCCTCCTTTGTAGTGTCCTTATGCTAACTCTCCACCTCTTGCAATGCCTCCTACTAGTCCTTGATCTTCTTAGGTGGTTTGGTGAAGCTTGATCTTCGATCTCATCAACATCCTCCTAGTGGAGAGATGAATCCCCGAACAAAAGATGAGAAAGAACCCTAATTTATGGAGTTAAAAAGGCTGATTCGGAGCCCGACACGGTCTGGACACGGGCGTGTTCCGACCGTGAACTCTTCTTGGGAATCCAGGGGTGAAACTCCTGAGATTTACAGCAGTTGGGACACAGGCATGTGTCCCCTGTGTTACCTAGCACCCGACCGTGTCCTAGGCACCTTGATAAGTGCTTGTGTTATAGTAATACGAAGTATTATTATCTTACATTGAGCATTACTTTTCTCATATTTAATCACTAATTAGTGTGTATTTGTGTTCTTTTGCGCATTGAAGGGTTGTGGAGAAGATCTAGAGAAAAAGAAGCAAGAATAGGTTATGTTCGCCATTGTTGAGTAGTTCTCGGACCAAGCAAGGAACAAGGCACGAGTCTAGACTTGTGGGTGTGTGCCAACTTCCATTGGAGGGGCACAAGGGCAGTCACACTCACAAAAGTCTATAACTTGTGTAGCAATGGAGAATTTTGCCAATGAAGAGAAATGAAGTAATCAACATAATCTAACATTGATTGTGTGGCCAATTCAACGGCCTCGATGAAGAACGATGAATTCGGGAGCATTCCGGCGAGTATTGTAGCAGCACTGTAGCTTTGTTACTGTAGCAAAACAGTTGTAGCAAGCTACTGTTCACTTCTGCCGAAAATTAGGATTTCAGAGAGTTCACACGGGCGTGTGGAAATTCCACACGGCTGTGTACTGTAGTAAAAGCACTGCAGCAAAACACTGTAGCAAGTTACTGTTCACAGTCTGCCGAAAATCAGTAAAATAGAATTTCCACACGGCCGTGTGGAATTAACACATGGGCGTGTGGAAATTTTGCAGCCCGTGTGGAAAATCCACAGGGGCGTGTGGAACTCCGATTTCAGCCTATAAATAGCCCGTTTTCAGATCTATTTGGGGACCCCCCTTCTATCTCTTGCCTATCTTTAGGGGTCTTTCGGCTTGGGTTTGGTGAGGTTCTTGGAGGTCTTTGGAGGCGATTATACGGCATCGACATCGACATCCTTTGGAAGAAAGCTATTGAGGGAGCTTTCGTCAGCATCGATTCGGCGAGGTGTGCCCTAGGTTTGACAAGGGATTCGTGGAGAAGTCTAGGAGGCTCCAAAAGACCATCGATATGATCTACATGGGGGTTTTCTTTATGGTTTTTATGCATATGTTCTTAATCTATTTATTGATTTTGTATTGCTCCATGGAGAGCTAAACCCTAGTGGGTATTCGGACTTGTAAACCCTAGGATGATATTGTTTCTATGACTTTTATTATGCTTTCTTTATTGATGAATAAATTCGAGTTCCAATTTTAATTATCTTATGCTATTGTTGTCCCTTAGCTGTGACACTAAGGTTGAGAGAAATCTAGGTTATCCATTGGAGGTGTGACAACTCATATAGGGTTAGACTACTTAAGATTCATGAGGGTTGAGAGGGAGAGTTGTGAGGTAGCGATGTATCCCCTTTCCACTCCGGTGTGATTTCTCCCTACCTCCATTTCCTTGGTTAATTAGTGGTCGAGATAGAGTAAAGTGCTAGGTAGATAAACTCCCCTGTGGCTTAGTTACGCGGGTAACAGAGTGAAGGGTTGAAGTGAATCCTACGCACTGGGGCTTAATCTAGACTAGGGTTCTTCCACCTGGACCAAAGGGTTAGAACTACATATAGGAACAGGTTTTATCACTAGGAATCCCTAGAGCCTAAAGCAATCCCACGTAGTGTTAGACTTAGGAAGATAGACTCCCCTAGGGCTTAGTTGACAGGTCAACGAGAGTCAAGGGTCGTAGTGAATCCTAATGCTGGGACATAATGTTGGGGTTAGTCACGGTTGACCTTAGCTTTGGGACCGTGTGTTTAAGGATATCCTCGACTCAATAGGCATCAATTGTAGAGCATAATACAAGTTTTGCACTAGAAGCATTAGTCCTAGCGGGAGTTTTGTCCGGGTACCCCATCGTTATATCGATTACCTCTCCTACCCTCATTATTCTTCTTGCACTCTTTTATTTTCTTTTACATCCATACATATATACTTTTCTCATCATCAATTCCCATCATAGCTAAATAGCGATAACACTTGTTTCTGAACACTATTCCCTGTGGATACGACTACCCACTCACCATGGTATTTTATTTCTTCGACAACCCGTGCACTTGCGGGGTACACACGCAAGGGGTGTGTCAGCACCGTGCCCGTATTATTCATGAGAGAACGTCTCCTGAGATTTGCAGCACTTGGGGCACAGGCGTGTGGTGACTGTATCCTGCCTTTGACACTCCCGTGTAAGGATTTTAGCTCTTCTACACTCCAGGCCGGGACTTGCAGCACAGAGGGCACAGGCGTGTCATGCCCGTGTCAGCCAGTTCTGAACTTTTGTTCACAGCACACGAGGGAAACACCCTCGGTTTCACACCAAATCGACTCGGGCCCAGATTCCTGCATAAGGAATAAGAATACCTTAAATAGCACCAATTCCAATCAGTAAATATGCTTAAGGACAGAGAAAAGACTATAATAGGGGGCAAGAAACATGATATAAAATACACTCATCAAATACCCCCACACTTGAACATTTGCTTGTCCTCAAGCACAACATAAACACATAAAGAGAAATACAAATGAGTGCCAAACTTCCAACCTCACATGAAAGACCGAGCTTAAAACAAAAGAGGAATATTGAGAGTTAGAAGACCCCATAATTCGTATAAGACTCTCCTCTACTCACGAGACCATGTGTGTGTGCAAGACCCAAGAGTATGAGCTCCACAATCTCGAAAGGACTTAAACTACTTGATAAGTGCTTGAGTATACATGTTTTATCCACTTGTTTTACATGCATTGAGCATTATTTTACCATTGATTATGTCTCATAAAGTGTATTTTGGTGTTCTTTTGACAGGCTCCCCGAAAGTGCACGGGTTTGTCGAAGTAATAAAAGTTACCCTGGTGAGAGGGTAATCGAATCCACAGGGAATAGGGAGTTAGAGTATGAGATTTCACTATTAAAACTATGCGAAGTACGGAAAAGTAATAATCGATTCGTGTGTGAATTGTGAGAACAACTATACTAAAAGACAAGAAATTAAATAGAAAGAGGTGAAAGATTAGAGAGTGCAAGAAAAAGAGATTAAGGAGGATTTAACAATGAATGAAGTGGGGTATCCGGACAAGTTACCTCTAGGATCTATGCTTCTAGTGCAAGACTATGCTGTTATACCTTCCTATTGATGCTAATTGAGTCGAGGAAATCCTTAGACTCACGGTCCCAAACCTAAGGTCAACCGTGACTAACCCCAACATTATGCCTCGGTATTAGGATTCACAACAACCCTTCACTCTATCGCTCGCACGATTAAGTCCCAGGGGAGTACATCTACCTAAACCTCACACTACGTGGGATTGCATTAAGTTCTAGGGATTCCTAGTGATTAAACCTGTTCCTATGTGTAGTTCTAACCCTTTGGTCCAGGAGGAAGAACCCTAGTCTAGATTAAGCCCCAGTGCATAGGATTCACTTCAACCCTTCACTATGTTACTCGCATAACTAAGCCCACGGGGAGTTTATCTACCTAGCACTTCACTCTATCTTGACCGCTAATAAATCAAGGAAACGGAGGTAGGGAGAAATCACACCGGAAGGGAAAGGGGTACATCGCTACCTCACAACTCTCCCTCTCAACCCTCTTCAATCTTGAATAGTCTAATCCTATAGGAGTTATCACACCTCCAAAGGAAAACCTAGATTGCTCTCAACCCTAGTGTCACATCTAAGGGAAAACAATAGCAAAATAAAATCAAGACTGAAACTCAATTCTTATTCATCAATAATGGAAAAGCATAATAACAATGTCAAAGAAACATGATAACCCTAGAATTTACAAGTCCGAATACCCACAAGGGGTTTAGCTCCTCATGGAGCTATACATGTTCATCAATGTATGAAATAAAACACAAAGTAAAGACATAGATGAAAACCCCCTTGCGTATAGTGTGGCCGTGGTCTTGTGCGGCCGCCGGACGTCGGTGACGATGCCGATGACGCGCTCTAAACCTCCACGAAGTCCTCTCCAAAACCCTAGCCGCACTCCCAGAAGTTGGGGAGAAGAATAAGTCAAAAGATATCTCAAAAAGTCTCCAAATCGGGCTTTTATAATGTGGAGTCGCGGCTTTAAATTTGCTGAAAACGGGATTTCACACGGCCGTGTGGAATTTCCATAAGCCCGTGTGAAGTTTCTGGAATTCTGATTTTCGGCCCACTGTGAACAGTAATTGTGCCGAAACGCTCCCGGTTCGTCGTTCTTCATCGAGGCCGTTGAATTGGGCACACAATCCACGGTAGATCGTGCCGATTGCTTCGAATCGCCTAATTGGTGAAGTTCTCATTGTTGGCATGAGTTAGACTTATTGTGAATGTGACTGCCTTTGTGCCACTCCAAAGGAGGTTGGCACACACTCACAAGTCTATGCTCACGCTTTGCTCCTTGCTTGGCCCAAAAATCTTCCCAATAATGCCAAACACGACCTAACTTCGTTCCTTTCCTTCATTTTATCTTCACAACCCTACAATGCACAAAAGTAAACAATTGAACACTTTTTAGTGATAAAATCTGATTAAATTAATGCTCATTGCAAGATAATAACACTTCGCATTACTATAACATGAGCACTTATCAAATCCTCCCACACTTAAGCTTTTGCTTGTCCTCAAGCAAAAAATAAAACGTGAAAGTACTTGGGAAGAACAATTGAAAGTGCCCGGCCTTAGGTTCACCAAAAGTATGCAAAAGAAGCATTCTACAAGTTAGGGGAAATCAAAACAATGCATAAGGTTATCATTGCTCTAGCTAAAAACTTGAATCAAAAAGGATAAAAACTCGAAAATGTGTTAGTGTGTGCGAATTCACTCAAGAGAACCAACGAGTACTCCTCAAACTTTTGTTAGAAAGGACTTATTTATATACAAAAACCAAAACTAAAGAGAGAAGGAAGTAGTAGCTTCACACATCCTTGAATGTAGCCCTTTCCTAGGCGGCCGCCAAAGGTGGCTTTCACAATTTCGAGGAGGTAGCTCTTTCTACCAGGGTAGTAGCTTTCACGCATCCCATGAGATAGCTCTTTCTCTCATTAGGGCATGACTTGTATCCGACTTATGAGAGTAGCTACATACTTCATAGGCGGTAGCTCTTTCCACCCCAAATGCATAATTAAATCAAAGCTAATATTTACAAACTCATATACTTTTTTTCTCTTTTCTCTTTTCCATATATATATATATATATTTTTTTTTTTTCATTCATTCATCATTTTTTTTTATTTTTTTTTATTTTTATTCATTTTCCAAAGTAAAACTAAGAACGATAATAAACTTGTCCTTAAAAACTTCAAGATTGAGTTTCCAAAAGATTCCAAGAGTAAGTTGTGCAATATGAGAATATCGAGCAAAAAATTCCTAAAATTCAAGTAGAAACTAGAGCATGATAGGACATAATGTTAGAAATTCTCCTAAACTATAAGAATACAACCGTTGCAACTAAGGTGAACCGCCATAGGCTACATGAGCATAAGCAATTGAACGCGCAAGTAAAGGTGTGTGCAATGTGAACTCTCCCCCACACTTAAGATGTACATTGTCCTCAATGTACGCATGCAAGCACAATTAAAAAAAATAAGAATTGTAAAATAATTAGTGTGGAAGTAGGCAATTGAAACATTACTCCCCTGAACTCCAAGTGCTGTATTTGATGGAGCTAGGTGCATTGAGAGTGGAGTCTCAATGGGTTGTGAAGCACACACGGTCCCATGACCGTGTTTATGACTATTCCTTAGATTCCTTTCATCCAAGACCATCTGCGCACACATACACAAGGGTTCAGTATAGCTCAATAAAAACTCGAGTATATAAAATATGAAAATGAAATACAACTCGAGATAAAAGAAAAGCTAAATAATAGATAAACTCAGAAGGAGAGTCCTTTATGAGTAATACTAGTCCAAAATAAAATAGAAAATACAAGAATGAAAATCAAATAAAAATAAAATCTAAGACGCCTCAGCGTCAGTGTCCTGAATAGAAGCCTCTGGTGTTGCTGAAGGCTCTGTCGGTGATGGTGGATCTGCTGCTACTGGTGCTGGTGATGCTGGTAGTGGAGTAGTGGAAGCTCGGGGTCGGACCACGAATGGTGAAATCATGGCTCGCTCGAGTAACTGCTGTATGCTGTGTAATCGAGCCATGACCTCTGTGTGCTGCGCTACCTGAGTGGCCCTGACCTCAGCCACCTCTGTCTGTAGCACCCCCACTGCGCTCTCGAGGCGCTCCAGTCGATCCTGGCCTCGGGAAGGCGAGAAGACATAGATGAAAACCCCCTTGCGTATGGTGTGGCCGTGGTCTTGTGCGGCCGCCGGACGTCGGTGGCGATGCCGATGACGCGCTCTAAACCTCCACGAAGTCCTCTCCAAAACCCTAGCCACACTCCCAGAAGTTGGGGAGAAGAATAGGTCAAAAGATATCTCAAAAAGTCTCCAAATCGGGCTTTTATAATGTAGAGTCGCGGCTTTAAATTTGCTGAAAACGGGATTTCACACGGCCGTGTGGAATTTCCACACGCCCGTGTGAAGTTTCTGGAATTCTGATTTTCGGCCGACTGTGAACAGTAATTTGCTGCAGTGATTGTGCCGAAACGCTCCGGTTCGTCGTTCTTCATCGAGGCCGTTGAATTGGGCACACAATCAACGGTAGATCGTGCCGATTGCTTCGAATCGCCTAATTGGTGAAGTTCTCATTGTTGGCATGAGTTAGACTTATTGTGAATGTGACTGCCTTTGTGCCCCTCCAAAGGAGGTTGGCACACACTCACAAGTCTATGCTCACGCCTTGCTCCTTGCTTGGCCCGAAAATCTTCCCAATAATGCCAAACACGACCTAACTTCGTTCCTTTCCTTCATTTTATCTTCACAACCGTACAATGCACAAAAGTAAACAATTGCACACTTTTTAGTGATAAAATCTGATTAAATTAATGCTCATTGCAAGATAATAACACTTCGCATTACTATAACACGAGCACTTATCATCTTTTATGCAATTAGGTTGTGAAAGTATTGAAGGAGGAAAAGGAAGCAAAGATGGGTTATAAAGACCTATTGTTGGGAGTTTTTATACAACACAAGTGTCAAGGCACGAGAGGGGATCATTCACATGAGGGTGTGTGCTAACTTCCAGAAGAATTCAAGCCAATTTGTGTGATGGAGGGGCACAAAGCAGTCACATCTTCATGTCCCTTCTTGTGTGAAGATACCTAAAGCTTCCAAATGATGGTTCGATGGAGAAGAAGTCTTATAACTCACCACATGGACGTGTGCCCAACCATGTGGCCTCAAGATAAGAGAGTTTGGATCGCGATTTATGAAGAGTACTGTAGCGAAACATTGTGAATTTTTTTACTGTAGCAGTATTATAGCAGAAATCACTGTTTACGCGACCACGTGGGAATTTTGCAGCCCACGTGACCACGTGGGATCTCACGTGGTTGCGTGGAGGCACGTGACTGGCGCACTTCAGGCTTATAAATAGCCCTATCTCCGTATAGTTAGAACATACAAGGTTAAAGAGGGTTGAGATGGTGAGTCTTGAGATAGAGGAGTGTCCCCTTTCCCTTCCGATTGAGTGTTTCCTATCTCCGTATTCCCTAAGTTTTATGCAACCATATGCGGTGTGAGGCGTGAGATTGATAGATTTCTCCACCGGGACCTTTTTAAGGGCTTAGGGATCTTTCACCTAGAAGTAGGGTTAGATCTAATTTTAGGAATCAGTTTCACTCTTAGGTATCCCTAATGCTCATTGTGGTCATATGGGGTGTGAGGTGTTGAGATTGAGTGATTTCTCCACCGGGGCCTTGTAGGAGACTAGTATCGGTAGCCTGGAAGCAGGGATCGATTATTCCTGGATTACCTCGACTCAAAGAACTCGGTTTAGAAGCATTTAGTTAGTCTTGCACTTCATGATAGAGCCTAGGGGAAGCATTGCCCGGGTATCTCATCTTCATTGATTGAGATCTCCTTTTATTTACCTTTTGCCTATTCATCTCTAGTATTAATTTCTATGCACACTAGATCACCACAAAATCACATTAGTCATTAGGCTAGATTACAGAGAAGAAGTTAGTACTAGTAGCCCTGTTCCCTGTGGATTCGACTACCCTACTAACTGGGTATAATTATTACTTCGACAACCCGTACACTTGCGGTACACACACGCAAGGGGTGTGTCACTACTCCACTCTATTTACACTCAACAAAATGGGTAGTAGCTTCATACACCCTAGTTATAGCCTTTTCTCCCGGTAGGTCATCAAATGTACAAGTGTAATGCCCAAAATTCGACTACTCAAGAGCGGCTGAGTGGCACAAAACTCTAGGTAAAGTGAACTGCTATTTGTCTTGCAAGTAGAGAAGGGTCTACACTTAAGTTCAAAGGGCTCCTAACATGCTCATGTCCTCCTAAGTTTAAGCCGAGTCAAACAAACAATTCATAGGTTATCATTAGCAAGGTGCTCATCTATACAAGCATACAACACTCATGCAAACATGCAACCCTCACCCACACTTGAAACCTACATTGTCCCCCAATGTAGAAACTAAGAGTAGACATAATGATCATGGGGAAGAAAAAGAAAGGATGAGGGTGCAAAAATCATCCCTAAACATGGAGAGTGAAGGTGCCGCTCTCCCATGGGTGCTAGACAACAAATTTTCGGAGAGTGATGTGGCTACTCTCAACGCATTGCCAAATTAACTCCAAGCACCCAATACACACCTGAGATATGAAGAGGCATATAGGTGAAATAATGCAACAAAATATGGAAATGGCATACGAAAAGTAAACAAACCAAAATGGCAGTTGAGCAAGGGGGCCCCCTTGCTACTAGACTTACACAATAGAAACTTCAAACAATGAAACATAATAAACAACAGAACATAAAAACAGAAAATAAAAACATACGCTGTATATGATAATCAAGTGGTGGCACTGTCGTCGTCAGAAGCACTGCCCGAATAAGAAGCGGACGAAGCAGGGGCAAGAAGATGATAAGTGCTCGTGTTATAGTAACGCGAAGCGTTATTATCTTACAATGAACATATCTTTTATCAGATTTTGTCACTAAATTGTGTGCGTTTGTGTATTCTTATGCATTGTAGGTTTGTGGAGCTAATTTGATGAAAAAGAATGAAGTTAGATCGTATTCGCCATTGTTGGGAGGTTTTCGGACCAAGCAAGGAACAAGGCACGAGCCTAGACTTGCGAGTGTGTGCCAACCTTCTTTAGAGAGGCACAAAGGTAGTCACATTCACAATAAGTCTAACTCGTGTTGCTTAAGAAAACTTCACCAAGGAGGAGGCTTGAAGCAATCGGCATGATCAACCATTGATTGTGCGCCCAAATCAATGGCCTTGATGAAGAACAACGGATTCGGGAGTGTTTCGGCAAGTATTGTAGCAACACTGTAGCAAGCTACTGTTCACTTTCTGCCAAAATTCAGAATTCCAGAAAATTCACACGGGCGTGTGAAAATTCCACATGGCCGTGTGAATTAGTTTTCCAGCAAACCAGAAACTTCACACGCCCGTGTGGAAATTCCACACGGCCGTGTGAAGTCCCGATAAGTTCAAATTTAAAGGCGCACTCAACATGATAAAAGCCCGATTTGGAGACTTTGAAGATATCTTTTGGGACCTAACTTTCTCCCGAAGTTCTGGAGAGTGCGGCTAGGGTTTCGGAGAGGACTTTGTGGAGGTTTGGAGCGCGTCATCGGCATCGTCACTGACGTTCGGCGGCCGCACAAGACCACGGCCACACCATACGCAAGGGGGTTTTCATCAATGCTTTTTATTCGTACTTTCTTTTATACTTTGATGAACATGTATAGCTCCATGAGGAGCTAAACCCCTCGCGGGTATTCGGACTTGTAAAACCCTAGGATTATTATGTTTCTATGACATTGCTATTATGCTTTTCCATTATTGATGAATAAATTTGAGTTTCAATTTTAATTATTTTTTGCTATTGTTTTCCCTTAGCCGTGACACTAGGGTTGAGTGCAATTTAGGTTACCCTTTGGAGGTGTGACAACTCCTATAGGGTTAGACTACTTCGGATTGAAGAGGGTTGAGAGGGTGAGTCGTGAGATAGCAAAGCATCCCCTTTCCCTTCCGGTGTATTTCTCCCTACCTCCATTTCCTTGGATAATTAGTGGTCAAGATAGAGTGTTAGGGCTTAATTTAGACCAGTGTTCTTTCATCTGGACCAAGGGGTTAGAACTACATATAGGAATAGATTTTATCACTAGGAATCCCTAGAGCTTAAAGCAATACCATGTAGTGTTATGCTTAGGAAGATAGACTCCCCTGGAGCTTAGTTGACAGGTCAACAAGAGTCAAGGGTCGTAGTGAATCCTAATGCCGGGACATAGTGTTGAGGTTAGTCACGGTTGACCTTAGGTTTGGGACCGTGAGTTTAAGGATTTCCTCGACTCAATTAGCCTCAATAGGAAAGTATAATGGCATAGTCTTGCACTAGAAATATAAGACCTAGCGGTAGCTTGTCCAGATACCCTATTTCATCTATTACTAGTATTTCTCTAATTCACTTCTACTTGCACTTTCTTGTCTTCCATCTCTCTATTTAATTTCTTGTCTTTTATTCTCATTGCTTCCGTAATTCACTCACCAATCTTATTATCATTTTTCGTACACCGCATAACTAAATAGCGAAATCTTGTGTTTTAAATCCCTATTCCCTGTGGATTCGACTACCCACTCACCAGGGTAATTTTATTACTTCGACAAGCCCATGCACTTGCGGGATACACGCAAGGGGTCATGTCAGAAGAACATCAGTGAGCGGGGCCGAAGGGCCAGCTGTATCTACGTGCGAGCGCGGGGGTGTATGAACGGGTGAAAGTGGCGAGATCGGCGGACGGACCTCCAAATCATCAGCGATAAGCTGGAGACTGCTCTACAAGCAACAACAACAGATCTGGTTCGTGAGGATTTTAAGAGAAGATCGGGAGCGAAACGGCGGCGCGATGAATAGATGCGTGGAGGGTGAAGAGGCGCTTCGAAGGTAACGGTCGATTATTGAAGAGGGGCGACCTAACACGCCTCTAACATGCATATCCCAAGGCCAGCACCGTTCCCAAAGTGGCACGCCCGTGTCGCGCCTGTGTCCCAAGTGTTGCAGATTTCAGGAAAAACCATTTAAACTTAACGAAATGGGACACGAACGTGTACCGAGTGCTCTCGTCGTGTCAAGGCCCACACACGCCCGTGTGATCCTGTGTCATCCTGGAGAAAACGAAAACCGCAAAACCTGTAAAGATCAGCATTTCGAACACGGTGGTGTCGCGCCAGTGTCAAGCATGAAAAATCTTCAGAATGATAACTCCTTTCCTAAAACAACATTCTCAACAACAACGATCAATCCCCCGCTAATTCTTCAAACTGAAAGGCAAGATTAATAGGCATTCCCTTCAAATCCTCCACAGCATAGTTCGAAACCAAAATAATTCAACAACATACTAACAAAGAAATCAAATGGAAAGAGTTTATACACCAAACGCTTGGGTTGCCTTGCAAGAAGCGGTCGTTTTCCGTCACTAGCTTGACGTCCACGTTTCGTCTTAAGGGGGCTCGAATAATCCGGGCCTCAACAATTTTCATGAAATCACACCACAATGATATGGATGCAAAGAATCAATTAGTTCACTCTCACTGAAAGGTTGAGGCCAGATTGGCTTAAGGGGGTGATGTGGCTTTCCTTCCTTTCATGGGTGACGAGCGCCACCAGGTTTTTCCGCGAGAGAGATTCCTCGAAGTAGATGCGGGAGGCGATATGCTCTCTACCGCAGCCAGGTTTGCACAGTGAAGCTCTTCCATCGTACTATCCTCAGATGGGGGTTCTTCCCCTAACAATTCTCCCAAGTCGTCTCTCACGAATGTGCCTTGAACAAAATCAAAAACAAAATCATCAATAACATCAAGAGAGTAGCATGTGTCATCAAAATCCATGGAGTGTCACATTGAGTCCTTAAGCTTGAAAACAACTTCTTCATCCCCCACACGAAGCGTCATTCGGCCATCCTGTACATCGATCAACGCCATAGATGTTACAAGAAATGGCCGGCCCAAAATCAATGGCACCTCAACTCGGTCATCAATATTAAGAATCACAAAGTCCACCGGAAAGATGAACTTGTCCACCTTGACTAACACATCCTTAATAATCCCCCTCGAATGCGCACGGACCTGTCAGCAAGCTGTATTGTCATGTTGGTGGCCCTTGGCTCCCCGAGGCCCAGTTTCTGAAAAATTTTGTAGGGCATGAGATTCATACTTGCCCCCAAATCTGCAAGAGATTTTCATCTACAAGACCTCCTATAATGAAGGGAATAATGAACACACCCGGATCTTTTTCTTTCTTAGGGAGCTTGTTATGAATAAGAGCCGAACATTCTTCACTAACTGTCACGGATGACACTTCCTCCAATTTCCTCTTGTTCGTGAGCAACTCCTTGAGGAACTTAGCATATTTTGGCATTTGTGCAAGAGCCTCAACGAAGGGAACATTGATGTGAAGAGTTTTGAACACATCCAGAAATTTTTTGAATTGCTCATCATGCTTCGCTTTTTTAAGCCTCACTGGGTAGGGAAGCTTAGGTTGGTACTCCGCAACTGGCTCCTTCTCCTTTCCCAGTTCCTTTCTATTTTCATCATCGGATGGGTCCTCAAGTTCTACAGCCTCAATGGGACTGACATGTTCTTCTGTACGGGGCTTCTTCAAAGAGTTTTACACTTGTTTCCCACTTCTCAACTGTACACCCTTCGAAGATTCCCTAGGATTCACCATTGTGTTGGTTAGGAGAGATCTCGGCAACCTTTCCTCAATCAACTTGGACAACTGGCCCATCTGGTACTCCAAGTTTCTTACTGTTGCACTGGTATTCCTAATCATCTCCTCATTGCTAGCAAAATGGGATTCTATACTCTTGATAAACCTTGCCATTAAGCTAGTGAGGTCGGGGGTTGGTTATGATGATGAAGAGGAAGGCGACGAATGTGCTTACGGTGGAGGAAGAGCATGTTGCTGTTGTGGTGCCCCTTGCCCTTGCTCAGACTGACTTGACCAAAAAAATTTGGGTGATTACTCCATCTGGGGTTGTTGGTGTTACTATATGGGTTGTTCTGAAATCTACGATTTTGCCAAACATAGTCGACTTGCTCTACCGTTCCTGACCCCGAATCAGACAACGGAGGGCCAAAGAATCAAATCAGAGGGACCACCTGAACTGCAAGAAGGTCCAGTACTCGAGGGAGGTATGTGCATGGCTTCAAGCCGCTTAGCAATAGCCTCGACTTGAGCCGCAAGTGTTGTAACGGCATCCACTTAATAGATACCTGCTGATTTTGCCGGCTTGCTACATTCAGCGCTCCATTGGTATCCGTTATTGGCCATCTCCTCAATCAAAGTAAAGGCGGCACTGGGTTGTTTATTGCACAAATATCCTCCTACGGCGGCGTCGAGCATTTGTTTGGTAGCGTTGCTCAACCCATTGTAAAAAATTTGAATCTGCATCCACTCAACAATTTCATGTGGAGGGAAGTTTCTCAACAATTCCTTGTACCTTTCCCAATTGTCGTACAAGGATTCTGACAAAAATTGGCGATAAGAGGAGATATCGCTTCTTAACTTTGTGATTTTCACCGGAGGGAAGTACCGTGCCAGAAAACTATCTGTAACTTGTTTCCAATCCTTGAGGAAACCCGCCGGTAATGAAGTAATCCATTGCTTAGCCCTTCCTCTCAAGGAGAATGAGAACAATCTCAGATGAGAACAATCTCAGACGGATGGCATCCTCGGTGACGTTGTTCATCTTACATGTGTCACAGATCTCCAAAAATTTACGAAGGTGCTCGTAAGGGTCTTCATCCTGGAACCCATCAAACTGACACTCCTGTTGTAACCACTGAATAAAATTCGGCTTCAATTAGAAATTGTTGGCCGCAACAGGTGGTTAGACAATACTTGACCCTGTTCCGTCAAAGTTTGGCCGGGCAAAATCTAAAATGCTATGTTGTTCGTTTTCGACCATTCCCTGTTCTTGATTGACTTCCACACAGATTTCAACTGACCCTGATTCACTTAGATGTATTTGTTGAAGTCTTCTTCTGAAATTTCTCTCAATTTCTGGATCAGGGTTCAGTAGTGGGGATGATGTACTCCCATGGGTCATACAACGGTACCTGCGCACAAAGTAAATGCTATGAGTACGCAGGGCAATCAAGAGTCAAATCAAAAGCGAAATAAGAAATAATAATGAAAATTGCAAACAAATATTCACACACTAGATCACCAAATTTCTAATTTTCCTAAAAGTAACAATTTCCCCAGCAACGGCGCCAAAAGCTTGATGCACTCTCCGCAAGTGTACGTGTCGTAAGAAGTAATAAAGTGGTACTCAATTAAGAGTAGGGTTGTCGAACATCAAGGTACTATACTTAAAGTACTCATTGATCCTTTGATGTCTAGTGAAACAAATAGAAAAGGTATGGGATCATAACAACAATGAATAAAAGGTAATGGTGATGATAATGGGGGAGATTAGGACTAAGTATTCACAATCACAAGAGTAAATCCCTACGGAAGTCTCCAATGACTCGTGCACACTATCTCATCCTAGTTGACTACCTTTTTCTAGATCACCAAATTTCTAATTTTCCTAAAAGTAACCAGTTCCCCGGCAACGGCGCTAAAAGCTTGATGCACTCTCCGCAAGTGTACGGGTCGCAAGAAGTAATAAAGTGGTACTCAATTAAGAGTAGGGTTGTCGAACATCAAAGAACTGTACTTAAAGTACTCGTTGATCCTTTTGATGTCTAGTGAAACAAATAGAAAATGTATGGGATCATAACAGCAATGAATAAAAGGTAATGGTGATGATAATGGGGGAGATTAGGACTAAGTATTCAACAATCACAAGAGTATATCCCTACGGAAGTCTTCAATGACTCGTGCACACTATCTCATCCTAGTTGACTACCTAGGTACATTCTAAAGACATTCGTGTGTGCTCACAAGCAATATTGCATCTATGTGTTCATAGATACACTACAATTTTGCTAGGATAACTTAACAACTATGCACTCCAAACACACTATAGTTATGCAATATAAGATTAAACACAAGCATCAATTAGAACTCCATAGCCAAATACAATGAGTTCATAAGCAATACAGTCAGACGATTGTCCACAACCAAGACACTATGGCCAGTTAGCCCCTGAGGGTAGGTACACAAGGTAAGGCAAAAGATGGAATAAAGAAAGAGAGAAAGAACCTCCTTTAATGCTCAAGATGTCCTCCCTTGTAGTATCCTTATGCCAACTCTCCACCTCTTGCAATGCCTTCTACTAGTCCTTGATCTCCTTAGGCGGTTTGGTGAGGCTTGATCTTCGATCTCATCAACGTCCTCCTGGTGCAAAGATGAATCCTCGAACAAAATAGGAGAAAGAACCTTAATTTCTGGAGTTAAAAAGGCCGGTTCGGGGGCCCGACACTGTCTGGACACGGGTGTGTTCCGACCGTGAACTCTTCTCGGGAATCCAGGAGTGAAACTCCTGAGATTTACAGCAGTGGGACACAAGCGTGTGTCCCCCGTGTTACCTAGCACCTGACCGTGTCCTAGGCATCATACCCGTGTTATTCATGAGAGAACGTCTCCTGAGATTTGCAGCACTTGGGGCAGGGTGTGTGGTGACCGTGTCCTGCCTGGGACACTCCCGTGTCAGGATTTTAGCTCTTCTACACTCCAGGCCGGGACTTACAGCACATGGGGCACAGGTGTGTCATGCCTGTGTCAGCCAGTTCTGAACTTTTGGTCACTGCACACGCGGGAAAACACCCTCGATTTCACACCAAATCAACTCGGGCCCCTGATTCCTACACAAGGAATAAAAATACCTTAAATAGCACCAATTCCAATCAGTAAATATGCTTAAGGACAGAGAAAAGACTATAATAGGGGGCAAGAAACATGATATAAAATGCACTCATTACCTTCTGGTTATGTAATGCCCCTGCTACTTTTCAGAGATGCATGATGGCAATCTTCGAAGACATGGTGGAAGAATTTATGGAGGTGTTTATGGATGACTTTTCTGTTTTCGGTGATTCATTCGAGTCATGCCTCAAGAATCTTGAAAAAGTCCTCATTCGGTGTGAATAGACTAACCTTGTGATTAGTTGGGAGAAATGCCATTTTATGGTCTAAGAAGGGATAGTCTTGGGCCACAAAATCTCAAAAGAGGGGATTGAGGTAGACAAAGCAAAAATTTCTGTCATAGAGAAGCTACCTCCCACAGTTTCAGTGAAGGCCATCCAGAGTTTCCTTGGGCATGCAGGTTTTTACAGAAGATTCATCAAGGATTTTTCAAAGATTGCTAGACCCTTGACAAAATTGTTAGAAAAAGATGTTCCATTTGAGTTCAATGACGACTGCATGAAAGCCCTTATCTCACTCAAGGAGAAGCTAATTCAGGCCCCTATAATGGTGACTCCAGACTGGGACTCCCTATTTGAACTGATGTGCAACGCAAGTGATTTCGCGGTGGGTGCAGTCCTTAGGCAGCGACGGGACAAACATTCCATCCCATCTATTATGCGAGCAAAACTTTAACTGGGGCTCAAGAAAATTACACTACTATCAAAAAGTAACTGTTGGCCGTGGTGTTCGCTTTCGATAAATTTTGGTCATATTTGGTTCTTTCGAATGTAGTGGTATATACCAAACATTCGGCCTTGCGCTATCTGCTCAACAAGTCAGATGCTAAACCAAGACTAATTAGATGGGTTTTGTTGCTTCAGGAGTTCGATCTTGAGATCAAGGATAAGCGAGGGACAGAGAATCTTGCAGCAGATCATTTATCCCGTCTAGAGAACCCCGACATTGAGATTTCAAGGGGAGAAAGACATCAATGACTCATTCCCTGAAGAACACTTGTACAATATTCAGGTAATGGAAGAGAGGGAGCCTCCATGGATTGCCAATTTTGCCAACTACTTAGTTAGAGGAGTTTTCCCAAAATGGTTCACATATCAACAATGGAAGAAATTCTTTTCTGACCTCAAGCACTACATGTGGGAAGATCCTTATCTTTTCAGGGTTTGTTCTGATCAGGTTGTTCAAAGATGTGTTTCTCAGACTGAGGGTTTGAGTATCTTGAGACATTGCCATTCAGGACCTACTGGGGGCCATTATAATGCAAACTGAACGACAAAGAAGATTTTTGACGGAGGTTTCTATTGGCCAACTGTATTTCAAGATAGCAGAAATTCATACAATCTTGCGATAGGTGTCAGCGGGTTGGCAACATATCTCGCTGGGATGAGATGCCACAAAATTGGAACCAGGCTTGTGAAGTCTTTGATTTGTGGGGGATTGACTTTATGGGACCCTTCCCTAGCTCCCATGGATACAAGTTCATTCTTGTGGCTATTGATTATGTGTCTAAATGGGTGGAAGCCTAGGCCCTACAAACAAGTGATGCTAGGGCAGTGGTTAAGTTCTTGAAGAAACTGTTCTCTAGGTTTGGTGCACCAAGTGCAATTATCAGTGATAGAGGTACTCATTTCTACAATGCCCAATTCACAAAGATTATGAAGCGTTATGGTGTTTACCACAAGATGGCAACACCATACCACCCACAAACTAGTGGTCAAGTGGAAGTATCCAATCAGGATTTGAAGCGAATTCTAGAGAAGACTGTCACTCAAAACAGAAGAGATTGGGCCGAACATTTGGATGACGCTTTTTGGGCATAAAGGACAGCATATAAGACTCCTATAGGGACCATCCCTTATAGGCTAGTCTATGGAAAAGCATGTCACTTACCTGTTGAACTTGAGCACAAAGCTTACTGGGCCATTAAATTCCTAAATCTTGACTCCACTCTTGCAGGTACGAAGAGGAAGCTACAACTGAATGAGTTGGATGAGTGACGGTCTAATGCATATGAGAATTTGATGATCTACAAAGAAAAAGTAAAGGAGTACCATGATAAGCGTATCAAGCATCCTAAGCAATTTCAAGAAGGAGACCAAGTATTACTGTTCAATTCTAGGTTGAAACTATTTCCTGGGAAGCTTAGATCACGTTGGTCGGTGACACGACACCTTGCGTGTATCACGCAAGTGCACAGGCTTGTCGAAGTAATAAAATTACCCTGGTGAGTGGGTAGTCGAATCCATAGGGAATAGGAATTTAAGACACGAGATTTCGCTATCTAGTTGTGCGGTGTACGAAAAAGTGATAGTAGAATTGATGAGTGAATTATGGAAGCAATTATGATAAAAAACAAGAAATTAAATAGAGAGATGGAAGACAAGAAAGTGCAAGAAGGAGTGAATTAGAGAAAGACTAGTAATGGATGAAATAGGGTATCCGAACAAGCTACCTCTAGGACTTATGCTTCTAGTGCAAGACTATGCTATTATACTTTCCTAATGATGTTAATTGAGTCGAGGATATCCTTAAACTCACGGTCCTAAACCTAAGGTCAACCGTGACTAACCCCAACACTATATCCCGGCATTAGGATTCACGTCAACCCTTCACTTTGTCGCTCACGCAACTAAGCCCCAGGGGAGTATATCTACCTAATCCTAACACTACATGGGATTGCTTTAAGCTCTAGGGATTCCTAATGATAAAACCTGTTCCTATGTGTAGTTCTAACCCTTTGGTCCAGGTGGAAGAACCCTAATCTAAGTTAAGCCCTAGTCCTAGGATTCAGTCAACCCTTCGCAAGGGAGTGCATCTCTTAGTACTTGACTCTACTTTGATCGCTAAGAAATCAAGGAAAACGGAGGTAGGCAGAAATCACACCAGAGGGGAAAGGGGACACTTCGCTACCTCATGACTCACCCTCTCAACCCTCTTCAATCTTAAGTAGTCTAACCCTATAGGAGTTGTCACACCTCCACAGGGTAACCTAGATTATTCTCAACCCTAGTGTTATACCTAAGGGAAAACAATTGCAAAAGATAATTAAAATTGAAACTCGAATTTATTCATTAATAATGGAAAAGCATAATAACAATGTCATAGAAACATAATAATCCTAGGGTTTTACAAGTCCGAATACCCACGATTGGTTTAGCTCCTCATGGAGCTATACATGTTCATCAAAGTATAAAAGAAAGCACAAGTTAAAGACATTGATGAAAACCCCTTTGCGTATGGTGTGGCCGTGTCTTGTGTGGCCACTGAACGTCGATGACAATGCCGATGACGCGCTCCAAACCTCCAAAGGAGGTTGATACAGACTCACAAGTCTAGGCTTGTGCCTTGTTCCTTGCTTGGTCCGAAACCTTCCCAACAATGGCGAACACGATCTAACTTCGTTCTTCTTTTCCAAATTAGCTCCACAAACCTATAATGCATAAGAATACACAAATCCACACCATTTAGTGATAAAATCTAATAAAAGGTATGCTCATTGTAAGATAATAACATTTTGCATTACTATAACACCAGCACTTATCAGTCGGGTCCATACATTGTCACTCAAGTCTTCCCGCATGGTGCTGTTGAGGTAACTCACCCAAAAAAAGGTACCTTCAAGTTGAATGGGCAAAGATTGAAACTTTACTTCAACAACAATTGTGCCTCAAGTGTGACCGGGGGTAACTTCAAGCTATTCGAGCCCCCATGAGGTAAGGAAAAAGGTACGTTAGGCTCGTGACGTTAAACAAGCGCTTCTTGGGAGGCAACCCAAGCATTTGGGGGTTTTTATTTAACTTTTCGTATTCTAGGTGTTCATTTTGTTTTTTTGGTTGTTATTTTTCTTTACTAGTTTTGCAATTGAATAAGTCCTTGTTCACATGTGTCTCACATTTTTTTACTTTCGTCTCGAGTGTGGTATTATCATTTTCATTGGTGTGTTTTACTTATTTTCATCACCATTTCACGCTCTAGATCAAGTTTTTTTTCGTATTTCTTTCAAGTGGGAGGTGTTCCTAATCACTTCATGGCTTTGAATGAGAGTTTTGGGAGGCATTGTTTTGTAAATTTGAGCATTCCCCAGGTCCTCACGGCCCCAAGAGGCTGTTTGGAGGGCCGTGAGACCCTTGGCCAAGAGTTTGGCGTAGGGTACACAGTCCCCCTCACGGCCCCCATTGGGGGCCGTGAGCCCTTGGCCTAGAATTTGGCCTAGGGCTTAAGGCCCTCCTCACCCCGTAAGGAAGGCCGTGAGGCACGGGGTAAAAGGGCCCTTGTGCCCCTCTTTTCCATTGTTCTTCATCTTCTTCATCTCCTCTTCAAAACACCAAAGTTTCTCCTTCTTTCTTTCTCGTTTCTTGGCTAAATCTCCTCATTTTTCTTCCTAGATCACCTCCTAAACACTTTGAGACTTTGATCTAGTGGTTTTCCAAGGTTTTCAACCAAGTTTCATCTAGGTTTCATCGGTAAGCTTTTTAATGCCCTAATTTCTTCTTTTCCATTTTTCATGGTTTCTTTGAGCTTCTTTGTGATTGATTTCAAGTACTTTGCTTGCAATTGATGTTCTGAATGGTGTATGATCAATTCCCATTGAATTTTTGTACAAATTTTCAGATTTTTGAAAGTGGGAGGAAGTGCTTCATGTGGAATAGTGTCCTCACGGCCGTGAGGACACTATTCATATTATATGCTGATTTTTCTCTCCATTTCTTGCTTTGTTTTTGGCATTCTTTCTTATCTCTTAGGACTTACAAGGTTTATACACATTGTAGGGATGCCGAATGTCAAGAAACTCACCTCGAAAGGTCCAAGGACTTCTACTCAATCCCCCGAAGAGCCCCATCTTGCATATGCCTTCCACAAAGCAAGATACGATGTTTTGAAGACCAAGACATTTGGCACTCTTCGAAACATTGAATGGGGAATCTTAGGGACAATTGGTATTGCTGAGCAAGTGAAAGAATTGCTATCACAAAATGGTTGGGAGAACCTTTTCTCCATTGATGAGCCAACTTTTCGCCAACTTACCTTGGAGGTCCTTAGTACTTTTGAAGCTCACCAAGACGAAAGATCTCTCATTTCTCCGAAACAAGGCGTCATTCGCTTCGAAGCTTTTGGGAGGACCTATGATATGAATCATTTGCAGTTTGCCAAGTATTTGGGGATTCATGATGAGGACTACACTAGTTCATTACCGGTTGGCCAACTCCACATTGATTTCCCAAGAAGAACGAGTGCAAGGGATTATTGGGCCATCATAGCTCCAAGCGACACCAAGAACACCCAAAAGGCATCCCGGATTGTAGATCCTATACAGAGATATATTCATGCACTGATTACTCGTATCATTGGGGATAGGCAGGACAGTCTTGGATGGGTTTCTTAGTCTGATCTACTCATCTTATACAGGATTTTTTAGCAGTATCCTCTCCATATTGGGCACCTTGTGGCCGAGGCTTTTATACATCAGGCGCAGTTTGCACGATTGGGTGCCATCTTCATGGGACCATACATCACTAGATTGATATGAGGCATGAATTTGTTGGACCGTGCACATGACATGACCATCGTAGGGGGTATGGCACCCATCAGTGCGACAATCCTGCAGGCTACTGGTTTAATAAAGAAGAGAGGAAACCATTACAAGCTCCCCCGACACTCAGTTATAGGAGGATCTAGTGTGCCGGAGGAGTCAGACTCAGAGCCTGAGAACGCGCACGCTCTCGCTTAGGGCACTGCATTGCCATCGGATTTTGATGCTAGGCTGCAAGGTATGGAGGGCGACATCTTGGCCATTCGTCACAAGCGGCACGAGATGCGAGATCAGCTCTTTCAGATCCTAGAGGGACAGCGCCAGCTAGCAGAGGACTTTCGTCAGTTTACCATTTCCTCTCGTGGCTCATCTTCACAGGCCGCCACCACATCTTGCGCCACCACACCTGCACCATCCCTCAGCGATGATTAGTCTTCACTTGAGCATGGAAATTTATTTTATTACTTTAGTGTGTTTTGTTATTTCCATTTTTAGCATGTGTGTTTGTTTGGTTTGAATAAGTTGGAAAGGGCCATGCCCTAAACAACATTTTGTAGAACTTTTTGTACTTTTATCTAGCTTGCGTGTTTGACTGCTCCCTAGTGTTTTGTCTTTGTGATAAGTGCTCGTGTTATAGTAATGCGAAGTGTTATTATCTTACAATGAGCATTAATTTAATCAGATTTTATCACTAAAAAGTGTGCAATTGTTTACTTTTGTGCATTGTAGGGTTGTGAAGATAAAATGAAGGAAAGGAACGAAGTTAGGTCGTGTTTGGCATTGTTGGGAAGATTTTCGGACCAAGCAAGGAGCAAGGCGTGAGCATAGACTTGTGAGTGTGTGCCAACCTCCTTTGGAGGGGCACAAAGGCATCACATTCACAATAAGTCTAACTCATGCCAACAATGAGAACTTCACCAATTAGGCGATTCGAAGCAATCGGCACGATCTACCATTGATTGTGTGCCCAATTCAATGGCCTCGATGAAGAACGACGAATCCGGGAGCGTTTCGGCACAATCGCTGTAGCAAAAACACTGTAGCAAGTTACTGTTCACAACCGGCCGAAAATCAGAATTCCAGAAACTTCACACGGGCGTGTGGATATTCCACACGGCCGTGTGAAATCCCGTTTTCAGCAAATTTAAAGCCGCGACTCCACATTATAAAAGCCCGATTTGGAGACATTTTGAGACATCTTTTGACCTATTCTTCTCCCCAACTTCGGAGAGTGCAGCTAGGGTTTTGGAGAGGACTTCGTGGAGGTTTAGAGCATGGGAACTCACAGGGGCATCCACACGCCCCTGTGGACTCTCTGGAATGAGAGTTGAAGTTCTGCAGAATTTCACACGGCCGTGTGCCCTTCACTAGGTCGCTCATAGGGGCAGCTACACGGTCCCTGTGATGCTCGGGATGAGCTCTGAGATGAGTCACACGGCCGTGTGGAAATTCCACACGGCCGTGTGTTTTCTCTGGACAACTTAGAAAAATTTACAGGCTTTGCAGAAAATTTCAGAAACTTAAATACAACGTTTAGAGCCTATATATACGATAAAAATTCGACCAGAGATCCATGAACACACACTCAAACGACCCAAAACTTCGACAATCACAATTTGGCACACTAAAACACCAATATTCCATGGGAAAATCACAGAACACACATAATAAAATGAAAACTCCAACACTAGGCAATTATTCATGCTAAAACTAAATTAAGCCTAGAAAAGCAATAAAAACTTGGGTTGCCTCCCAAGAAGCGCTTGTTTAACGTCACTAAGCTTGACGTACCTCTTCCTTACCTTATGATGGCTTGAAAAGAGTGTATTCCTCCCGACAAGACATTGCATAGCTACTTCCTTTAAACCAAAAATCTACTTGCCGGAGTGGAGTATTTGTTGGAGGGTCCAACCATCTTACTTTTGGCCTCCAAGGAAACAACTTGGGTTGGTAATTGTCTAAGCTTAGCATAGGTGGGTCATTGGATGGTTTAAATATCCTCCCCACATCTTGTTCCCTTCCCAAAATCTCTTTCTTGCTTTTTGTAGGTTGATTAATCCCAAAGAACGGTGCTTGTTCCATTACCTTAGGGTTTGCTTCTTCTTGTGTATCTTCATCTTGAAAGGAACATGTCACTAGCAAATCCCCTTGAAAATTTTCTCGCTCACAAGCACCATCTTTATTCAAGCAATCCCAATTCTCCAATTGATGTTCTTCTTTTTCCTCTTCAATTTCTACAACAATGCACTTGGTCTACCCCGTTTCTTCATTATCATTCAATACCACATCATCTCTACAAGGAACTTGTGTTGCTTGCTCAAATACTTCATTTTCCTTGGAGAGTGTGCCAAGTATCCATCCTAATTGATGCTCAAGGTTGTTATAGGAGGCTTCATGACACTTTCTTGTGGCTTCCATACTTTGGCAAGAGGCATCGGATGCTTTAACAAAGTTATCTAGCGCTTTTTTCCACTGAGGTTCATCCTCTTCAAGTATCTCATCCTTTTGAAATTGTTCTTGAGGTGCTTCCCAATGTTGTCCATCACTTTGCATTTTGTTTAATTTTGTGGAATGATGATTTGCCCTTGTGCCTTGCAGGGCATTGAGGGAAATTTGGTGACCCTCTCCATATTTTGTAGAAGCCGGATCTGACAAGTATTGCTCGCCATACAAGTTGTTCGGTTCACTTCTCGCCATTTTTACAAGATAAACCGGGGAAGCTCGTTTTCACCCTCCTCTATTGTTTTTATTGCATATATTACCTTGTTATTCATGATTAGTGTACATTGAGGGCAATGTACAACACTAAGTGTGGGGATGGGTGTATTACATGTACTTAGGGATGTATTTACATGCTAGTGTTATCAATGATGGCTTTGTTCATTCTTGTGAGATTCTTTTAGCATGGATTAATGATTGATGTGAGTTACATAGTTTTTTGTGCTCTATTGAATCCTGTTTCACCTCTAGTATTGTCATGTGCACTGAATTTTTTTTATTGATGCCCTGGGAATAGCCAACATGATTACTTTAACTCTCTTGTATGCTTAACACGCATTTTAGAGTACTTGGCCTTAGAATATTAAGTTCTACGCCTCAATGAACTTTTAAGAACTTCTTAGTCTTGTTTGAGCTAGTCCTAGTGTTGTGACTTGTAGAACACTCTAAAGACATGATCTAGGGTGAATTTGAAAAAAAAAAATTCTTTTTCAGTATTCCTCTGCTAAGAAGCATGAATGCGTCTATGTAGACTGTAATCAAGTAAGTTGGGTGACTCCTGTGCCTAACCAGCATATGCATCCTCCTAAAAGATTTTTGTGCATTCTATGTTAATCAGACTCGAAAAAAAAAACACTAGTGATCTTTGGAGTACCTACTTGTTGTTTTAAAATGAAAATGGGTTCGGTCTCATATTAAGGAGTTAGAAGGATCTTACTTGTTCATTGAGGTAGCACTTAGCATTTTAAGGCCTAGTATTCTTCTTTGTGGAGTGATTAGCATCTAGAGCAGTACTAATTGAAGTCATTAGGCTAGACCGGGTCAGGGCAAATGAGATAAAAGATTCACACACACAGCACTAACATATAAGAGGTGAGACAAGATCTTTTTATTGTACTTATTGACTGTAACTCAACATCTAGATTTCATTATCTATTGCTTTTAGAGTCTTGTATTATTTGTGAGCCGGAGATGGTACATTTAGCCACTTATCTTTCTCATTGTTTTTCATGATTTGTTTGCTTGGGGACAAGCTAACGCTTAGTGTGGGGATGTTTGATAAGTGTCTAAATGTATGTATTTTAGTATATGTATTTTATACACTTTGCATGTATTTTATCACGTTTTATTGCCCGTTTTATGCTTAATCGAGTCATATTTACTTTGTAGGGTAGGTAGAAGCCATGGAGATCAAGAAGACATAATTTGGGCAGAAAAAAGAAGAAAACCAGGTCACGGTACTGTAGCGTATTACTGTAGCTTGAGTACTATAGCTGGAGTACTGTAGTAAATTCACTGTAGCACATGGGGAGTCTTCGGGCAGAAAAAGAAAATTCCATAGACTTTTGCCTAAGTCTCACGGCCCCGTGTTCTACCCGTGACGAAATTCCAGAGCCTTTTGCCTAACCTTCACTCCCCTCTTCACTACCCAGTGAACATCTTCACCACCCAGTGAGCCACCCAGTGAAGAAATTCCAGAGCCTTTTGCCTAACCTTCATTCCCTTATTCACTACTGAGTGAACATCTTCACCACCCAGTAAGCTACCCCGTGAGGCTCGGGATTTGGGGTTTCTTTGACCTAATTTGCATCCTCGCAGCCCCCCATACGGCCCGTATGCTTCGGGGGTATATATGGGGGCTTGTAGGGCTTTTCTAGGGGACCTTTGGCCAGTACATTCAAGGGGAGAGCGAAAACATCTTTTGGAAGATGACGATTTGGAGCCAAAGAGGAAGTAAGCATTATCATCATCAACGGGAGAAGCTTCACCATCAAGAGAGCAAGGTTCCAAGCCAAGGGAAGTGTCATTTGGCATCTCTTGGACAGGGGAAAGCATCATTTGGCTAGACCTCCACCTTCCTTTTCATCATTTCATCTAGGGAGTGTCATTTATGAGCTTTTTGTGTGATTTACTTTACCTTATTATTCTTGTTTGTATGATGGCACACTAGATCCCCAAGGCCACCGAATGTTCGTGAACCTTGGGGGGGCGATGGGGGGGTTCATCATGTATTTTTAATGATTTGCACTTAATGTCATGTTTTGGATTGATTTATGGTATTGTTCATTGTGTTTCTTGCCCAGAACTACTTGAAGGAGAAATCCGTAGTTCTTTCTTGAGTTATACACGTAGATGTGACCTACTCACGTGTATTAGATCTTTAATGAATGAAAAGGGGTTTCTTGTATTGATATGCCAAGAAATTGGATATCAATAGCCCTCCGACCTTTAAGGGTAAACTAGGGTTTAGGGTACCCTTATTATGGATCTCCTTGTACTTGATGCAATCATAGGAATACTGTTTAGGAAGAGTTTCCAACCGATATTCGTATGGGATTAGGGTTCAATTGCCGAGAAATTGGGGTTGATCTAATCTTGAGATCCGTTAGTCTAAATCAACCAAGCTACCTTTGTTACTGTTCATCCATGTATCATGATGACCCCTCAAGGGGATCCACATCCATAGGTCTTCGCACACATACTGATAAACGCCTAAACATACGTATTTTCCATGTATTCGGGTGTATGTATTATGTATTTTTGTATGAGTTGGCACCCGTTTTTGGTCTGAATTGGTTTCTTTCGTGTTACAGGTACTGATGTGACCCCTTTGAGCTCATTGATAGAATTTGAGAAGAAATCGGCAACGAAAACACTATTTCATAGGGGGTACTGTAGCGACCACTGTAGCAGATCCTGTAGCACGAATCCTTTGGTGAAAATGGCTATGTCTGGAGGTTCATGCGGGCTGTCATGCAGGCACTGCAGAGGCCGCATACGGTACTGTAGCAGTTCTACTGTAGCGGCACTGTAGCAACTTACGCGATTTCGGGATTTTCTCGGGAATTTTCTCTCCCCGCATGCGGGGCCGCATAACCCACTGGAAAAAGTTTCTTTTAAGGGTTTTGAGTTCATTTTGGGAGAAGAGGAGCCCTAGGTCTTGAGCCAACTTGCCACCATCTTCAAATCGGAGCTAGGAGCTGCCGTCGGAGGCCATTTCCGGGGAGAGAACGACGAGGAGAGCGACATACGACGAGATCCACCCTCTTGATCCTTAGTTTGGAGGAGAATCGACAAGGGAAGCCACCCCTTTGGTGGCGTCTTTGGAACGTCATTCGGCTTCTATCTTTTGAGGGGGTGTTCTCATCTATGTATTTGGTTGTTTTGATGTGTTTTCTTGTGTATTTTGTATTCATGGGCAACTAAACCCCAAGGTCACCGGATGTAGGTGAACCTTGGGGGTGAACTTGTGTAGGATGCTTGCTTGACTTGATTTATGCATTTGAGACTTGTTTGTGAACCTTGTTTGGTGTATTTGATTGCTTGGTATGCATGAGAACTCTGTGTATCATTGTTTAGATAATGCTAGGAAGCATGACCATTGCCCTAGTATTAGGCTCACCAAGCTTGGTAGGGATACATGTATGAATACACCGTGACCATCGGGTATTTGTACCCCTCCAATTGTTAGGGTTGACCTAGTTTGTGTCTTCTCCCTAACTTGAGAAACCTTTTGCTCCCTTTGTAATCGTGTGAGGATTCGAGCGGAAGGAATTCCGTATTCGATACTTGTACCGGATTAGGGACCAATTTCCGTGACCATCGGGTTGGTCTAACTTCGGGTTTCTCGGCCCAAACTACCCATTTGCATGCTAGTTAAGGCAAGCCCCGCACTTTAGTAGCCCCCTTGGTAATCCTCATCCGTGACCCTCTCTTTATATTGTTTTATCCCTCGTTCATTGCCTCCACCTTAGAACACTTTATTTGCATGTTAATCATCTTTTTACTTTCTTTTGCACAACACTTGACTTGATCGGCCAAACAATCATACGAAGAGGAAGTAAGGGTAGATTCTCGGGCCCTTGGGAATACGACCCCCTCGCGCGCGCGTGAGGGGTATTACTTGACGACCCGTGCACTTGCGGTCGACCCATCAAGTTTTTGGCGCCGTTGCCGGGGACCCACGAGAAATATCCGGAAAACTTAGAGTTGGTTGATTTTGCCACTATTTTGTTTCGTGTTTTTCATCATTGTATATATTTCGTCATTTTTTCTTTTACATTATCATTTCCTTGCTTTCTTAAATTTCTAAGTCTTGGCTCTTGTTATTTTGCGAGGTACCCATCTTATGACACGAGCTAGTCAAGAAAATTTAGTTGAACCCGACGACGAGATTGAACGAACCTTGCATCAACGATTGAGAGAAGCAACAGAAAGTTCAAGGCAACAAGAAATTCGGGTCGAGTCTAGTGAACCCTCCGTCATGGCTGAACCAAGAAGAACATTATCCGATTATGAGAGGCCCCAATTCACCGGTGAGGAGTTCAGTGTGCAAGCCCCAACTGTGCCAGCTAATAACTTTGAAATCAAGGCAAGCACTATAGGAATGATTCAAAATTCAGTCCAGTTCGATGGGTTAGCCGATGAAGACCCACATGCCCACCTATCCCGCTTCCTCCAAATATGCTCCACTTTCAAGATTAACTCAGTGTCCGATGACGCCATAAGATTGAGGTTGTTCCCGTTCAGTTTGAGAGGAGCAGCATATCGTTGGCTCATTTCTTTGGCCCCCGGATCAATCACTACTTGGAAAGAGATGGTCGAGAAATTCCTTGCCCGATATTTTCCACCAAGCAGGGCGGCCCGACTGAGGCAAGAAATTTCATCCTTCAGGCAAGGGGATTCAGAAACACTTTTTGAGGCCCACGAAAGGTTCAAGGATCTCCTGCATAAGTGTCCTCACCACGGGTTCCCTGCGTGGATGAGAGTGCAAATGTTTTGTAATGGGTTGAACTACGCTGCGAGACAACTGATTGATGCTGCAGCAGGAGGATCTCTAAGTGCAAAGTTACCTGAGGATGCTGAGGCTCTTATTGAAAACATGGCTAGTAATGAGTGTCACTGGAGTACTCGGCAGAAGGCACCAAAGGCTGCAGGCCTGTATGAGGTGAATGAGAATATTGCGTTGACTGCTAAGGTTGAAGCCTTATCGAAGAATGTTTCAGACAATAATGCCTTAGTCAGTACATTAGCACAGAAAGTTGAACAGTTGATGCTCGGGTCTAGCTCCACTCCTAAGGCAGTGATGTCTTGTGACACTTGTGGTGCCGGGCATGCAACTTCTCAATGCCCTATTTTCATTGCTCCCTCGGCACCTGTGGAAAATGTTGACTACGTTGGTGGTGGACCTAGAGGATTTGGGAATCAATTTGGCAACACCTACAACTCGGGATGGAGGGGCCATCTAAACTTATCATGGAGTCAGGGACAAGCACAACAGAGAGCCCCACCACCCCAAGGAAGTCAGTTCCAGGCGCCTCCTCAACAAGAAAGGAAGTTTACTACAGAGGATGTTTTGGCTAAATTCATGATCAATTCCGAAAAACGGTTTCAATGTATCGAGAAAAGGTTGGATGACTTCGGTACTGTGTTGAGGAATGTTCAAGCATCCATGCAAACCCTTGAGAACCAAGTGGGACAGCTTGCTCGAGCGCATTCTGATCGTCCTTCGGGTAGCTTGCAAAGCAACACCGAAAGCGACCCTAGGGAACACTTGAAAGCCGTTACACTGAGGAGTGGAAAGCAATTGGAAGCAAGGGCCGAGACGAGTCCAAGTGCTTCTAATGATAGGGTAGCCGATCGGGAAGACCCTCATTTGAACAAGAAGGAATGTAAGGATAATGGGAAGGAATGTGGTGACGATATCCAAAAATCCCCGATCCCAAAGGTGAGCGAGTACAAGCCCGTGGTGCCTTACCCGACAAGATTGAAACAAGACAAGGAGGATGCCCAATTTAAAAAGTTTTTGAACATATTCAAGCAACTCCACATTAATATTCCATTGGTTGAGGCCCTTTCACAAATGCCCAAGTATGCCAAGTTCATGAAAGACCTCATCACGAACAAAAGAAAACTAGAAGATGTGGACTCGGTGACACTATCGGGGAATTGCTCCGCTTTGATTCAAAAGAAGTTGCCAAAGAAACTCAATGATCCCGGTAGTTTCGTCATCCCGTGTGTACTTGGTGAAGGAATACAAGAGAATGCTTTAGCCGACTCGGGAGCGAGCATTAATGTGATGCCCTACAAGTTATTTTTGAAGCTAGGGTTAGAAGACTTAAGGCCTACACGAATGACCCTACAACTTGCCGATCGTTCGGTGCGGAGACCAAGGGGTGTTGTCGAAGATGTCCTTGTAAGGGTTGACAAGCTCATCATCCCCGTTGATTTTGTGATACTTGATGTTGATGATGATGTTGAGGTCCCCATCATTCTCGGTCGGCCATTCCTAAATACTTCGGGTGCATTGATTGATGTCAAGGGCGGAAGGATGACATTAAGAGTTGGTGATGAGCAAGTTGTCTTTACTCTCCCCGAAGCAATGCGGCACACACTCGATCATGATGACAGTTTATACTATACTGATTTAACTGATGTCATTGTTTCCGATTGTGTGCAGGAAGTTCTTGCCTTAAACCCGTTGGATGAGATTTTGGGGGAGTTAGACGACGATGGGATTGAAAAACGTGATGCCACACCTATACCGATGCAACAAGTTGCACAAGTAATGGTTCGACCTCCGCCTCATGACCAAGAAAAGAAAGCCTTGAAGATGATGTGGAAGAAGACAAAGAAAAAGCCTACAAAAGTTGTGAAGGTTGTATCATCGCCGCCCATGGATGTAGATGACATACTCATGGAAAATCAAGGGAAGTTCAAGATCTTTTCATGCCTCTCCATGAATTTCTCGGGTAACAACATTTCACACAAGAATGGAGGTAATTTGACTTCCTTTGATCCACCATGATGTCAAGGTAAGAGACGTCGAGCTAAAGACGTTAAACAAGCGCTTCTTGGGAGGCAACCCAAGTCTTTAAATTCATTGCATCTATTTTTTTTCTTCTTAGTTGTTGTTGTGTTTGGGTGTTTTTCGTATTTTTTGTGGTGCTTTTGAGTTTGAGTGTTGTTGATTTCTTTGATTGTGGTGGTTGATTAGTCGTTTTCCTTAATTTATTTTACCATGTTGCACCCTTGGTTTGATGATCATTGTATTTTTCCTTGAGTGTTGGTGCTTCAATCTCCATGTTTTCAATGATTTTTGAGTGTTTTCGGCTTTGTTTTCATGTAATTTTTGAGTGCTAGGTTGAGTTCAAAGGTTGATTTGAGAGTGTTTTGAGCTGAAAAATTCCTGGGCCTTGTGCGGCCTGTCATGCGGCCGCACAAGGGGCCGCATGATTTTTCCCGAGAGCAATGCGGCCTGCTATGCGGCCGCATAGCAGGCCGCATATATTTTCCAGAGCCTTATGCGGGGTACCATGCGGCCGCATAGCAGGCCGCATGGATTTTCCAGAGAGTTATGCGGGGTACCATGCGGCCGTATGGTAGGCCGCATGGTCACCCAGCCCCTATTTCCCCCTCTTTTTAGCCCATTTCCTCACTATTCACTCAATTTTCATCAAACTTCTTCTCTTTTCTCCTTCATCTCTCCACCATTTTCCTTCATTCTTTTTGCATCCAAACACTCTCCTCATCCTAGCAAACGAATTTTTGGAAGATTTTCAAGGTTTTATCAAGCTTTAAGCCGGATTCCACTTCATTTTCACTTTGGTGCCCTAGATTGAAGTAAGTTCCATATCTCTATATTTCTAGGGCTTTCCTTTGTGTTTTTGGGCTGATTTTCTTGGGAATGTGGTTGTGAATGTTTCTTGTGAATGTATGTGTTGAATTTCAAGGTTTGTAAAATTTGTTTGCTACTTTTACAAGAAGAAACTCTTGAAAAATTTTCCCGAAATTACTGTAGCAACAATAAGATTTCAGCCCATTGATGCCATTGTGCATTCTTTTCATATATTTTTGGTTTGATGAAGCTTGTATGGTCTTGTAGGGATGTCAACCAAGCATGTGGCTTCAAAGCGATCCCGGAGGAGCTCTCCACCGCCCGTCTTTGAGCCAAGATTCACCGACGATGCCCACAAGACCCGTTATGCCCTCTTTGTCGAGGAAGAATTTCGGTGTTGTCCGAAAAATTGATTGGGAAACCTTGGGGGTTTTGAGCCTCAATCATACCATCCGGGAGTACATATCACATGGCTTCACCACCTCCACCAAATCATTAGACTCATGACACCGACTCTCAGTTTTTACTTTTCTTGTTGTGTGTATTTTGTTTTTGCGCACTTAGACTTATTTTGGTGTTTGTTGTATCGTTCAGTTAGTTAGGGTTTCGGCCCTACTAAACTACTTCTTTTTATTTATGTAGTTTGGATTTTATTTGTTCGCTCTCTTTATTTATTTATCGAGTTGTGATGCATTTCCTGTTGCTTTCAGGACTGATCGTTGAGGATGCTTCACACTCCATGGCCCTAGTGATTTACCCCTGTTTGTGTTCACCTTGAATTCACTGCATCAACTAATTGGGGAAGTCTTCTTGCTTCATCTCCTTATTTTTATTGCATACATATCATCATGTTCTGCTGATTCATGTACATTAGGGACAATGTACGATTCTAGGTGTGGGGATGGAGTGCTTTACTCTTATTTGCATGCTTGTTATACCGATGATAGCAATGACGCCTAGTTTAGGACTTCCTAGCATGAAGGTTCGACAGTTATGAGTTGTATTTCATTATTGTTCCTAAATGATGTCCTGCTTTATCTTTAGTGCACTGACAGACTTTTACACTTGTACTTCCACCTCATACACTCCAACTAACCCATTACAATGTTTTCGGCATTAATTTGTTAATGTCTACTTTCAATGCCTTTTTAAGAGCTTTTGAGGTCCTTTGTTGTTTCCTTAGCCTCAAGTGAGTTTGTTAACAGGTTTTATACCAGGGGATACGAGATATATTGTATACAGGTAAAAAAAAAAAAAAAAAAAAAAAAAAAAAAAGTGGAGTCTATGACAGTATTCCTCTGCTAGTACAGCATGAATGCGTCTATGTGGACTGTAATCAAGTAGGATGGGTGGCTCTTGTGCCTGGCCAGCATGTGCATCCGTCTGAAAGATTTTTTTGCAGTCTACGTTAGTCGGACTCAACTCAAAAAAAAAAAAAAAAAAAAACCGTTGCAAATATGTAAATACAGCATATAGTATCTTATTCGTATCCCTTGGAACCTGTTACACAACCACTCGAGAGCTAAAGTTTCATTCAGGACCCGAAGGACTTTTAACTGGGTATTGAGGGTGTCTTTAACAGATTAATGCCATTTTCATTGTATGTGGAGTGAATAATATGGAGAATGAGGTTGGAAGTAAGCACACACTCACCAGTGCACTTTAGATGAAACAGGACCATCCATACCCAGTTGCCAACAGAACAACTCATTATCTGTCCTTCCTTCTATCTGTGCTAGTGGGGTCCTCTACTGTTAAGCTTGAGGTCGTACATTTAGTCGTTTATCTTCTTGCCCCTGTTCTTCATGTTTGTTTGCTTGGGGACAAGCAAATGCTTAGGTGTGGGGATGTTTGATAAACGCCTAAACATACGTATTTTCCATGTATTCGGGTGTATGTATTACGTATTTTTGTATGAGTTGGCACCCGTTTTTGGTCTGAATTGGTTTCTTTCGTGTTACAGGTACTGATGTGACCCCTTTGAGCTCATTGATAGAATTTGAGAAGAAATCGGCAACGAAAACACTATTTCATAGGGGGTACTGTAGCGACCACTGTAGCAGATCCTGTAGCACGAATCCTTTGGTGAAAATGGCTATGTCTGGAGGTTCATGCGGGCTGTCATGCGGGCACTGCAGAGGCCGCATACGGTACTGTAGCTGTTCTACTGTAGCGGCACTGTAGCAACTTACGCGATTTCGGGATTTTCTCGGGAATTTTCTCTCCCCGCATGCGGGGCCGCATAGGGGGCCGCATAACCCACTGGAAAAAGTTTCTTTTAAGGGTTTTGAGTTCATTTTGGGAGAAGAGGAGCCCTAGGTCTTGAGCCAACTTGCCACCATCTTCAAATCGGAGCTAGGAGCTGCCGTCGGAGGCCATTTCCGGGGAGAGAACGACGAGGAGAGCGACATACGACGAGATCCACCCTCTTGATCCTTAGTTTGGAGGAGAATCGACAAGGGAAGCCACCCCTTTGGTGGCGTCTTTGGAACGTCATTCGGCTTCTATCTTTTGAGGGGGTGTTCTCATCTATGTATTTGGTTGTTTTGATGTGTTTTCTTGTGTATTTTGTATTCATGGGCAACTAAACCCCAAGGTCACCGGATGTAGGTGAACCTTGGGGGTGAACTTGTGTAGGATGCTTGCTTGACTTGATTTATGCATTTGAGACTTGTTTGTGAACCTTGTTTGGTGTATTTGATTGCTTGGTATGCATGAGAACTCTGTGTATCATTGTTTAGATAATGCTAGGAAGCATGACCATTGCCCTAGTATTAGGCTCACCAAGCTTGGTAGGGATACATGTATGAATACGCCGTGACCATCGGGTATTTGTACCCCTCCAATTGTTAGGGTTGACCTAGTTTGTGTCTTCTCCCTAACTTGAGAAACCTTTTGCTCCCTTTGCAATCGTGTGAGGATTCGAGCGGAAGGAATTCCGTATTCGATACTTGTACCGGATTAGGGACCAATTTCCGTGACCATCGGGTTGGTCTAACTTCGGGTTTCTCGGCCCAAACTACCCATTTGCATGCTAGTTAAGGCAAGCCCCGCACTTTAGTAGCCCCCTTGGTAATCCTCATCCGTGATCCTCTCTTTATATTGTTTTATCCCTCGTTCATTGCCTCCACCTTAGAACACTTTATTTGCATGTTAATCATCTTTTTACTTTCTTTTGCACAACACTTGACTTGATCGGCCAAACAATCATACGAAGAGGAAGTAAGGGTAGATTCTCGGGCCCTTGGGAATACGACCCCCTCGCGCGCGCGTGAGGGGTATTACTTGACGACCCGTGCACTTGCGGTCGACCCATCACATACTGTAGCACTTGGAACCACATTGTTTGTCCTTAAACTTGTATATCCATTTCGTGATCATTTTGTCATTTCAATTAGAGTAACAAATCATGCTTAAGACGTTAGGTTAGATAGTAGGTGACGAAGGAGTAATAGTAGATCGTTAACCCCGTGGAATACGATCCTCGTGCCTTCACACGAGGTATTTGACATGACCCCTTGCGTGTATCCCGCAAGTGCAAGGGCTTGTCGAAGTAATAAATTTACCCTGGTGAGTGGGTAGTCGAATCCACATGGAATAGGGACTTAAGACATGAGGTTTCACTAATTAGCTAAGTAATGTACGGTGGGTGTGAAGAGAATTAATGAGTTAATATGAAAGCAATATAAAGAAACAAGAAATTAAATAGAAGGATGGAAGGTAAGAGAGTGCAAGAACGAGTAAATAGAGAAGGACTAGCAATGGATGAAATAGGGTACCTAGACAAACTACCCCTAGGACTTATGCTTCTAGTGCAAGAATATGCTATTATACTTTCCTATTGATGTTAATTGAGTCGAGGATATCCTTAAACACACGGTCCCAAACCTAAGGTCAACCGTAACTAACCACAATACTATGCCCCAGCATTAGGTTTTCACTACGACTCTTGACTCTTGTTGACCTGTCAACTAAGCCCTAGAGGAGTACATCTTCCTAAGCCTACATGGGATTGTTTTAAGTTCTAAGGATTCCTAGTGATAAAACCAGTTCCTATGTATAGTTCATACCCCTTGGTCCAAGTGGAAGAACCCTACTCTAAAGTAAGCCCCAGCACTAGGATTCACTTCAACCATTCACTCTGTTGCTTGCGCAACTAAGCCCTAAGGGAGTTTCTCTCCTAGCACTTCACTCTATCTCAACCGCTAAGAATTCATGGAACATGAAGGTAGGAAGAATCACACCGGAGGGGAAAGGGGATGTTCCGCTAACTCACAACTCACCCTCTCAACCCTCTTCAACCTTAAGTAGTCTAACCCTATAGGAGTTGTCACACCTCCAAAGGATAACCTAGATTGTTCTCGACCCTAGTATCACGGCTAAGGGAAAACAATTACAAGAGATAATTAAGATTGAAACTCGAATTTATTCATCAATAATGGAAAAGCATAATAACAATGTCATAGAAACATAATGATCCTAGGGTTTACAAGTCCGAATACCCACGAGGGGTTTAGCTTCTCATGGAGCTATACAAATTCATCAAAATATAAAAGAAAGCACAAATTGAAAGCATCGATGAAAACCCCCTTGCGTAAGATGTGGCCGTGGTCTTATGAGGCCGCCGGACGTCAGTGACAATGCCGATGACACGCTCTGAACCTCCACGAAGTCCTCTCCAAAACCCTAGCCGCGGTCTCCAGAAGTTGGGGAGAAATATAGGTCAAAAGATGTGTCAAAAGTCTCCAAATTGGGCTTTTATAACGTTAAGTCGCGGCTTTAAAATTGAGCTTATCGGGATTTCACACGGCCTTGTGGAATTTCCACACGCCCATGTGAACTCTCTGGTTTTCAGAATTTTGGCCGAAAGTGAACAGTAGCTTGCAACAATTTAGTGATAAAATCTGATAAAAGATATGCTCATTGTAAGATAATAGCGCTTCGTGGTACTATAACACAAGCACTTATCAAACTCCCCCACACTTAAGCTTTTGCTTGTACTCAAGCAAAATAGAACGTGAAAGTACTTTGGAGGAACAATTGAAAGTGCTCGACCTTAGGTTCACCAAAAGTATGTAAAAGAAGCATTCTACAAGTAGGGGAAATGAAAACATTGCATATGGTTACCATTGCTCTAGCTAAAAACTTGAATCGAAAAGGATAACAACTCGAAAATGTGTAAGTGTGTGCAAATTCACTTAAGAGAACCAACGAGTACTCCTCAAACTCTTATTACAAGGACTTATTTATATATATAAAGTAAAGAAGTAGTAGCTTCAGTCAACCTCTAAGGTAGCCCTTTCCTAGGTGGCCGCCAAAGGTGGCTTTCACACTTTCGAGGATGTAGCTCTTTCTACCGGGGTAGTAGCTTTCGCGCTTCCCATGAGATAGCTCTTTCTCCCATTAGGGCATAACTTGTATCTGACTTATGAGAGTAGCTACATACTTCATAGGAGGTAGCTCTTTCCACCCAAATGCAACGATAAACGCTAACTAATATTCACAAGCTCACAAGTTTTTTTTTTTTTTTTTAGCTACATAGAACTTCAAAACTTACTAAAGTAGTACTAAACTAGTCCTTAAAGCTTCGAGTTCGAGTTTCCAAAAGATTTCAAGACTGAGTAGTGCAATAAGAGGTAATCGAGCAAAAATCCCTAAAATTCAAGTAAAACTAGAGCATGATAGGATACAATGTTAAAAATTCTCCTAAACTCTAAGAATACTAATGTTGCAACTAAGGTAAAATCATAAGTGTGGAGGAGTTTGATAAGTGCTTGTGTTATAGTAACGCGAAGCGTTATTATCTTACAATGAGCATACATTTTATCAGATTTTATCACTAAATAGTGTGCATTTGTGTATTCTTATGCATTATAGGTTTGTGGAGCCAAGTTGGAAAAGAAGAATGAAGTTAGATCGTGTTCGCCGTTGTTGGAGAGGTTTTCGGACCAAGCAAGGAACAAGGCACGATCTTAGACTTGTGAGTGTGTGCCAACCTCCTTTAGAGGGCCACAAAGGCAGTCACATTCACAATAAGTCTAAACTCGTGTTGCTTAGGAGAACTTCGCCAAGAAGGAGACTTGAAGCAATCGGCACGATCTACCATTGATTGTGTGCCCAATTCAATGGCCTCGATGAAGAACGACGGATTCAAGAGCGTTTTCGGCAAGTACTGTAGCAGCACTGCAGCTTTGTCGATGTAGCAAAACACTGTAGCAAGCTACTGTTCACTTTTGTCCGAATTTCAGAATTCTAGAGAATTCACACCGGCTTGTGGAATTAACACACGGCCATGTGAATTAATTTTTCAGCAAATAGAAACTTCACACGCCCGCGTGTAAAGTCCCGATAAGTCCAAATTTAAAGCCGCACTCAGCCTATTAAAAGCTCGATTTGGAGAATTTTTACGAATCTTTTGATCTATCTTTCTCCCCAACTTCTGGAGAGTGCGGCTAGGGTTTCGGAGAGGACTTTGTGGAGGATTGGAGCGCGTCATCGGCATCGACGTTCGACGGCCGCACAAGACCACGGCCACACCATACGTGAGGGGATTTTCATCAATGCTTTTACTTTATTCTTTCTTTCATATTTTGATGAACATATATAGCTCCATGAGGAGCTAAACCCCTCGTGGGTATTCGGACTTGTAAAACCCTAGGATTATTATGTTTCTATGACATTGCTCTTGTGCTTTTCCATTATTGATGAATAAATCGAGTTTCAATTTTAATTATCTTGTGCTATTGTTTTTCCCTTAGCCGTGACACTAAGGTTGAGAGCAATCTAGTTTATCCTTTGGAGGTGTGACAACTCCTATAGGGTTAGACTCCTTAAGATTGAAGAGGGTTGAGAGGGAGAGTTGTGAGGTAGCGATGTACACCTTTCCCTTCCGGTGTGATTTCTCCCTACCTCCGTTTCCTTGGTTAATTAGCGATCAAGATAGAGTGTTAGGGCTCAATCTAGACTAGGGTTCTTCCACCTGGAGCAAAGGGTTAGAACTACATAGAGGAACAGGTTTTATCACTAGGAATCTCTAGAGCTTAAAGCAATCCCGCATAGTGTTAGGGTTAGGAAGATAGACTCCCATGGGGCTTAGTTAACAGGTCAACAAGAGTCAAGGGTCGTAGTGAATCCTAATACCAGGACATAATGTTGGGGTTAGTCATGGTTGACCTTAAGTTTTGGGACCGTGAGTTTAAGGATATCCTCGACTCAATTAACATCAATAGGAAAGTATAATAGCATAGTCTTACACTAGAAGCATAAGTCCTAGAGGTAGCTTGTCCGGATACCCTATCTCATCCATTGCTAGTCTTTCTCTTTTAACTTCTACTTGCTTTTCTCTTATCTTTCATCTCTCTATTTAATTTCTTGTCTTTTATTCTAATTGCTTCCATAAATTCACTCATCACTCCGATTATTACTTTTCTTACACCGCATAACTAAATAGCGAATTCTTGTGTTTTAAATCTCTATTCTCTGTGGATTCGACTACCCACTCACCAAGGTAATTTTATTACTTCGACAAGCCCGTGCACTTGCGGGATACACGCAAGGGGCCGTGTCAAAGTTTTTGGCGCCGTTGCCAGGGAATAGGCGTATTTTCAATACTTATTTTTGTTATTTTAGTTATTCACTTCGTTGTCTATTTCACACTTTCTTTATCTATCATTGTTCTTATTTTTTCTTTTCTTTGTGTTGGTTTCAGGTTATGACCAGCGGGAATCCTTCGATTCTTGTTGAAGGAGACCTGGATATTGGAAGAAGAACGCATCGTAAAGGGAAAGAGCCTGTGGAAGAACTGTCCAAGCAAGCCAGCATAGATTCAGAAGGGTCAGAAGAAGCAATAGCAGAACAAAACGAACAACAAAGGACGTTGTCCGATTTTGCTAGACCCCCAATAATGGGGACCCGATCAAGCATTGTGAGGCCCCCAATCACCGAGAACGACTTTGAGTTGAAGCCGTCGTTCATTCAAATGTTGCAACAGTCCGCACAATTTAATGGGTTGGCCGATGAAGATCCCAACAACCATCTTGAGAACTTTCTTGAAGTGTGCGACATGTTGAAGATCAATGGAGTAACTGACGACGCAATCAGGTTGAGAGCCTTCCCATTTTCATTGAAGGGAAAAGCATGACATTGGCTACATTCATTACCGAGAGCATCTATTACTACATGGGAAGAGATGACCGAGGCGTTCTTGGCTAGGTATTTCCCTCCGGGAAAATCAGCGAGGCTCCGGAATGAGATCTCATCCTTCATGCAAATGGAATTGGAGTCTCTATTCGAGACATGGGATAGGTTCAAAGAGCTCTTTTGGAAGTGCCCGCAACATGGATTCCCCGAGTGGATGATCATCCACACCTTCTACAACGGGTTGAATCCAAACACCAAGCAACTAGTAGACGAGGTGGCAGGAGGGACTCTAGGAAACAAGACTCCCGGTGAAGCTCGTCATTTTATAGAAGAGATGGCTATGAATAGCTATCAATGGAACACAAGGGACCAAAAGAAGGTGGCCAGAATTCATAAGGTTGATGCAGTTACAGCTTTGGCGGCACAAGTGGAATCACTAAGTAAGAAGTTGGATGTTCTAACTTCACTAAGAGTTGCGGCCATTACTATCTGTAATGGTTGTGGGGGAGGTCACGCTTCGAGTGATTGTCCAATCACTATTGGAGACACTAGTACGGTGGAACATGCCGATTTTGTGGGTAATGCTTATAGAGGACTAGGCCAAGGTAACCCGTATAGTGGTACCTACAACCCGGGGTGGAAGAACCATCCAAATTTCTCATGGAGCAATCAAGGGCAGTCACAACAAAAGAACAACACACCACCGGGATTTCACGGACAACAAGCACCGAACTTGGAAAGCCGAGTGACCGGGCTAGAAGGGAAGATGTCCGATCTTGAGAAAGCCCTCACAAGGTTTGTTGCTTCATCGGATGCTAGGTTCCAATCGGTGGAAGCTACACTTCGCAATCACACCGCCTCCCTACATAATTTGGAGAATCAAGTGGGGCAAATTGCGAAGACCTTGGCGGAAAGACCTCAAGGTAGTTTGCCTAGTAACACGGAGACCAATCCGAGAAAGCAATTGAAGGCAATAATCTTGAGGAGTGGAAAAGAGGTCGAGAGAAATCTCCCTCTAAAGAAGACCCAAGAGACACCCGAGGTCGTGGAGATAGAGGAAGGAGCGACAAAGGAAAAAGAGGTGGCATCCCCACCTTACAAGCCAAGAATCCCCTATCCTTCACTATTGAAGAATGACCAAGAGAACGAACAATACAAGAAATTTCTGGGAATTTTCAAACAGTTGCACATCAACGTACCATTCGTGGAAGCATTGGCCCAAATGCCTAAGTACGCGAAGTTCTTGAAGGACCTCTTGACCAACAAGAGGAAATTGGAGGAGAGTGTATCTGTGATCCTTGATGCCAATTGCTCGGCCGTATTGCAAAAGAACATGTCGAGCAAGAGAAAAGATCCCGGGAGTTTCATAATACCATGTAACATTGGCAACATGGGTGCAGAGATGGCATTGGCCGACTCGGGGGCAAGTATCAATGTCATGCCCTACACGTTCTTCCAAAAGCTAGGCTTGGGCGAGCCAAGACCCACTCGGATGACACTTCAACTCGCGGACCGATCGGTGAGGCATCCGAGGGGAATTGTGGAACACGTTTTAGTAAAAGTCGACAAATACATATTTCCTGTTGACTTCGTGGTGTTGGATGTTAATGAGGATATCGAGGTTCCATTGATCTTTGGAAGGCCATTCTTGCGCACTTCTAAGGCTTTGATTGACATGGATGGCGGGGAGCTCACATTGCGAGTGGGAGAAAACAAGTTTACATACCGCCTCGCCAAAGCCATGAGACACTCTCTTGACTTTGATGATACTTTATATTTTCTTGACACTACTGATGAGCTAATTGATGATTATGTACAGGAAATATTAAACCCAGATCCGTATGAAGATTGGCCGGATCAAGACATGGAGAACAAGGAAGAAGTGCTTTCACTTGGTCTAATCGAGAAGGAAGTCAAGCCGAACCCGGGAGCCATGAAAAAGATAAGGAGAAGGATCAAGAGAGCAAGGAGGCGCCACACGAAAAGACCCAAGAACAATGGGGATGAGCAAGAACGGAGTAAGAGTGGTTCACCCTTGTGTGGTAATAGAATCGCTAACTCTCCCTCTATTCTACAAAGGTTATGTAATGCATGTTTTCAGGTTGTAGGAAAGAGGTCAACCTTCATTCATGAACCTCCATAAGGTAAGCCAGGTACGTCAAGCTAAGTGACGTTAAACAAGCGCTTCTTGGAGGCAACCCAAGGGTTTTACAGCTTTTCTAGGATCTAGTTTAGTTTTAGCATGAATAAAAGTCTTAGTATTGGTATCCTAAATTTTTAATGCTTTAGCTGCGATTTTATTGTGGATTGTTGATGTTTTCATGTGCCTAAACGATGATTGATGAAGTTTTAGCTAGTTGAGCATGTTTTCCATGGTATCTGGTCGTGTTTTGATGGTTTTCACAGGCTCTAAGCATCATAGTTATGTTTCTGAATTTTTCTGTAAAGTCTGTGAATTTTTCTAAGTAAACCAGAGAAGGCACACGGCCGTGTCGAATTAACACATGGTCGTGTGGTACCAAATAGGGCTCAGCCAGAGAAGACACAGGGGCGTGACCTTGCCCCTGTGAAAAACTTCAGAAGGGGCACACGGCCGTGTTGAATTTCCACACGGACGTGTGAGAATTTGCAGAACTTAAGCTCTCATTCCAGAGAGTCCACAGCGGCGTGTGGGTGCCCCTATGAGAAACCTTGTATTATGGCACACGGCCGTGTGTATTATTCACACGGCCGTGTGAAACTCTGCAGAAATCCCTCTGTTTTCCTGAGAAACCACAAGGGCATGTGGCTGCCCCTGTGGTATGGCTTGTGAAAGGCACACGGCCGTGTGGAATTAACACAGAAAATCTCGGGATGAACCAGAGAAGCCACAGGGGCGTGTAGGAGCCCCTGTGGCTGACATTGTGTTCTTAGTCAGGTTGGGCACACGGCCGTGTGGAATTAACACACGGCCGTGTGAATATTTTCAGAGACCTTCTGAGTTTTCAAGAGAATCTACAGGGCGTGTACCAGCCCCTGTGGAGTCTCCTGTGAAGGCACACGGCCGTGTAGATGTCTCACATGGCCGTGTGGGGTAGTTCAGAGAGTGACCAGAGTGCACACAGGGGCGTGGGTTGGCCCCTGTGAACCCTAATTTCATGTTCACACGGCCGTGTGACATGTTCACACGGCCATGTGAATTCCCAAAACTTCAAAAGCCGAACGGTTTCTTTTGGAATTCACTCGTATATCTTCATTATTCGACTCTAAACACTCTCCGACTCTCTCTACTGTTCTCCCGACCTTCTCCTCGTATTTTTGAAGGATTTAGACAAGTTTTCCGGCCGATTTTTAAGCTTTTCATATTCACACCATCAGTAAGAACTTCAATCCCTTTTTCTTCATCAAACCATGATTCGATTCATTCTTTTCAATTGTTTCGCTTATTTCAAGTGATTATAATGCATATTGATAAGTGCTTGATTATACATGTTTTACCTACTTGTTTTACATACATTGAGCATCATTTTACCATTGATTATGTCTCATAAAGTGTATTTTGGTGTTCTTTTATGCAATTAGGTTGTGGAAGTGTTAAAGGAGGAAAAGGAAGCAAAGATGGGTTATAAAGACGTATTGTTGGGAGCTTTTGTACAACACAAGTGGCAAGGCACAAGAGGGGATCATGCACATGAGGGTGTGTGCCAACTTCCTGAAGAATTCAAGATGATTTATGTGATGGAAGGGCACAAAGGCAGTCACACCTTCATGTCCCAACTTGTGTGAAGATAGTTAAAGCTCTCAAATGATGATTCGAAGAAGGAGAAGTCTTATAACTCACCACATGGACGTGTGCCCGACCATGTGGCCTCAAGATGAGAGAATTTGGATCATGGCTATGAAGAGTACTGTAGCAAAAACACTGTTCATTTCACTGTAGCAGGATTACTGTTCACGCGACCGCGTCAAAATCCCACGCGACCGCGTGGGAATTCTGCAGCCCACGCGATCGCGTGGGATCTCACGCGGTCACGTGAAGACACGTGACTGGCGCGATTCAGACTTATAAATAGGCCGTTTCGTCGATTCTTTTGATATCTTTTTGTGTGCCTTTTGAGAGAGGAAGCGGCTAGGGTTTGAGGAGGAGGTCTTTGCCGAATTGGAGGGCCGTTCTTCACCAACTTTGATAGTTCTTTCCTCCGTCATAGCATCGAGGGAGTCATCGGCAACCTAGCTTCGGAGAAGGATCCTTCAAGACGTTGAGCGACCCATCAAGGCCATCATCACGAATTCAAGGGGGTTTATTCCCATGGTTTACATTGCTTTTCATTGTGTTATGTTTTGCTTTGTAATAAGCCCCATGGAGGGCTAAACCCTAGTAGATACTTGGGCATGTGAACCCTAGGTTTCGATTCATGTATTGACTTTCTTGATGCTTCCTTTTAATTCCGAGTTTATTTGAGTTTCAATCTTGTTTTATTATTGCTTGCATGCCTTATTGATTCGTATGGTTGTTTGGTATGCTTGATTTGTTGCCTTGGTGAGAGAGAGGTCTCCATTAGGGTTAGAACATATGAGATTGAAGAGGGTTGAGAGGGTGAGTCATGAGATAGTGGAGCGTCCCCTTTCCCTTCCGATTAAGTGTTTCCTATCTCCGTATTCCCTAAGTGTTATGCAACCATATGGGGTGTGAGGTGTGAGATTGATAGATTTCTCCACCGGGACCTTTGTAAGGGGTTAGGGATCTTTCGCCTAGAAGTAGGGTTAGATCTAATTTTAGGAATCGGTTTCACTTTTAGGTATCCTTAAAACTCATTGCGGTCATATAGGGTGTGAGGTGTTGAGATTGAGTGAATTCTCCGCCGGGACCTTGTAGGGGACTAGTATCGGTGGCCTGGAAGCAGGGATCGATTGTTCTTGGATTACCTCGACTCATAGAACTCGGTTTAGAAGCATTTAGTTAGTTTTGCACTTCATGATAGAACCTAGGGGAAGCATTGCCCGGGTATCTCATCTTCATTGATTGAGATCTCCCTTTATTTACCCTTCGTCTATTTGTCTCTGGTATTAATTTCTATGCACACTAGATCACCACAAAAATCACATTAATCATTAGGCTAGATTGCAGAGAAGAAGTTAGTACTAGTAGCCCTGTTCCCTGTGGATTCGACTACCCTACTCACCGGGGTAATTATTACTTCGACAACCCGTGCACTTGCGGTACACACACGCAAAAGGGGTGTGTCAAGTTTTTGGCGCCGTTGCCGGGGAATAGGATACTAGGAACGCTAGGACTTTGTTGCTCTAGCCATTTATCATTTTCGTTATCTTATCTATTTCATACTTTCTTTTTCTTCCACCGTTCTAAGTTGTTTTATTTTGACTTGTGTTAATTTTTCTTGCAAGGTACTTGAATGATGATTGATCCAATTACAAAGTTATATTTTCAGATTGAAGATTTCAGTGGAAAACTTGATAGACTTATTTCTGCACAACAACAAAGCAACCAATATCGCAGCACATATCATCCAAATCAATGGAGCTACCCGAACCACTTGTGGAATATTGATGGACAGCAATGGGAAGCACCTATAGAAGAATTTCAGATGGATGAGAAGCATGAGGAGGATGTACTTCGGTTGGAAAGCGTATTACTCAAATTCATTGAAGCAACCGATGCCCGCTTCGAAAATGTTGAAGCCACCTTAAGATGTCATGAAATCTCCATCAAAAACATTGAGCATCACATAGGAGAGATTTTAGACACACTTGCTAGGGAAAAAGAAGAATTTGAACAAGCAAGTCAAGTTTCTTCCATGCATGACAAAGCCATGAACCATATTGATGAAGCAAGGCAAATTGAGTACATTGCTGCAGAAATTGAAAGGATAGAAGAAGAACATCATTTTCAGAATTTGGATTGCTTGAATGAAGATTATGCTTGTGTGCAACAAAATGGTCACGGGGATTTGCTAACATCATGTTCATTTCAAGCTGAAAATACACATGAAGAAGCAAACCCTAAGGTAATGGAGCAAGCACCTTTCTTTCGGATTAATCAACTCATTGAATGCAAGAAAGATATTTTGGGTTTGGGAGAAGATGTGAGTAGGATATTTAAACCATCCAATGACCCACCGATGCTAATCTTGGACAAGTCCCAACCCAAATTGTTTCCTTGGAGGCCAAAGGTAAGATGGTTGGACTCTCCAACGAAAATTCCACCCCGGCAAGTAAATTTTTGGTTTAAAGGAAGTAGCTATGCAATGTCTAGTCGGGAGGAACACACTCTTTTCAAGCCTCCATAAGGTAAGGAAGAGGTACGTCAAGCTTAGTGACGTAAAACAAGCGCTACTTGGGAGGCAACCCAAGTTTTTAATTGCTTTCTAGTTTAGATTTTAAATTCTATAGTAATAATTACCATGAGTGTGTGCCTTAATTAATTTTTGTTGGTGTTGAACTTTTCAAGGAAAATTTTTGGTGATTTGAAGTGTTTTTCACATGTATGACATGATTCAGGGTGCAATGCATGATAATTGTTGAAGAATAGGGTTAATTTTGAAGTTTGGAGAGCCGCGTGGACTGTCTGCAGAAATTCTGCAGCTCACGTGGCCGCGTGAGATTCTCACGCGGCCGTGTACAGTACCCACGCGGGGGTGTGGAATTTCCACACCCCCATGTGGCTTATATAATCGCTTGAAGGGTTACTATTCATCATCCTTAACCTTGAGCCCTTCATTTTCTCATCTCTTCCTCTCCAAACTTCCCATCCTTAAGATTCCAAATCCATTTTTCTTCGACTTATTTGAGATTTAGAAGTGTTTTGCCGGCATTTGCATCAAGTTTCTTCATCAATTCGCGTCGGTAAGGCCTTATCTCACCCTATCATGTCCATGCTTTCATGCTCAATTCCATCGAGTTTTCTTGTTTCTTGAATGATATTTTTCATGGAAAACGTTGTGAAAACACTTAGAAAACATGTAAACGAAGTTTAGTGAGGCGTTGGAGTCCAACTATGGCTCTTTGGCCATGGTTGGGCGCCCACGCGGGCGCGTGGCCTAGCCACACGGCCGCGTGGACCGGCCAACAGCCCACGCGGGCGCGTGGCTTGGCCCACGTGACCGCGTGGAGCTCACCAATTCCCGGCCAAACAGCCACGCGACCGCGTGGCTAGGCCACGCGGTCGCGTGGCCCTTCTGCCGAGCCAGGACACGCCCACGCGGGCGCGTGGCTAACCCACGCGACCGCGTGGGCTGGAAACGTGGCAAATTAAGCCACGTGGGCGCGTGGCTTGCCCACACGCCCATGTGGATTCCTGCATCTAGCCATATCATGTAAATTTGCACTTCTTTGGCAATTTTCTTGCAGGTATGACACCAAGGATTGAAAAGCTTGCTCCAAAAATGCCTTGATCGTTTATAGCTGACCTTGGATGAGGACATGTCTTCTAACACACCAGCAGCACCAGCAAATGATGCCAATACTTGAGGCGTCCCACTCATGAGACTTTAGTTTTCTTTACTTTAGTTTTCTTTTCTAATTTTCTTTATTTTATCCTTTAGAGTTTAGTTATCTTTATACTTTATTTTGATTGTGCGAGTTGTGCTTTATTTTGTTTCATTCGTAAGAACTCGTGCAACTTTTCTATTTTTATTGAGCTTCACTGAACCCCTTGTATCCGTGCAGATGGCCTTGAGAGTGATGATGATGATGGTTTTGTCATAAACACATGACCATGTGACTTGGTCGTGTGAGCTTCACAACCCGCGGAACAATAACACACCCTCGAGTTAGCTTCACAAATCGATCAATAAGGAGTTCAGGGGAGTGTTGTTTTAATTGCATTTCCACCCACATCATGCTTTTATTGCTTATATTTTTATTGTGCTTACATGTGTACATTGAGGACAATGTACATCTTAAGTGTGGGGGAGGGTTCACCTTATACATGGCCTTTACTTGTGCTTTAATGATCATGCTCATGTTGCCCATGAAGGTTCACCTTAGGGTTGAGAGTTTAATTCTTAGTTTTTGGAGGTTGTAAACATTAAGTTTTATCATGCTCTAGTTTTTATCCAATTTCTTTGACATTTTTGTCCGATTGCTCCTTAATGCACTTTCCTCACTCATTAAACCTATGGAAACTTACTCTAGTTCATAATTGCGGGATTATCTAGTGTTAGTTTGATTTGAGTATGTTAAAAAAAAAAAAAAAAAAAAAAAAAAAAAAAAAAAATCAGAAAATTCAGAAAAATTCAGAATTTTAGTTTGTTTGTATATAGGGGGTGGAAAGAGCTACCACCTATGTTGTATGAAGCTACTCTCATAAGTCGGATACTTGTTATGCCCTAATGAGAGAAAGAGCTATCTAATAGGATGTGTGAAAGCTACCACCTTCGGTAGAAAGAGCTACCACCTCAAAAGTGTGAAAGCCACTCGGGAGGCATCTCAAGAAAGGGCTACCTTAGAGGATGTGTGAAGCTACTACCTATTCTTTTTGTTTATAAATAAATCCCATTGCTAATAAAAACTTTGAGTAGTGGATATAGTGTTGACATGAGTTGAGTCTACACACACACACGCTTTCGGACTTTAGTACTTTCATTTTTGATTGGATTATTTGCTAGAGTATTGATTGTTTCATCTAGTGTTTGTTTCTCTCCATGATTTTAGAATTTTATTCTCGTACCCTCTTGGTGAACCTAAGGCCAAGCACTTCTCTTTGCTTTTCATGATGTTTATGGTTAATTTTGCTTGAGGACAAGCAAAGGCTTAAGTGTGGGGGAGTTTGATAAGTGCTTGATTATACATGTTTTACCTACTTGTTTTACATACATTGAGCATCATTTTACCATTGATTATGTCTCATAAAGTGTATTTTGGTGTTCTTTTATGCAATTAGGTTGTGGAAGTGTTAAAGGAGGAAAAGGAAGCAAAGATGGGTTATAAAGACGTATTGTTGGGAGCTTTTGTACAACACAAGTGGCAAGGCACAAGAGGGGATCATGCACATGAGGGTGTGTGCCAACTTCCTGAAGAATTCAAGATGATTTATGTGATGGAAGGGCACAAAGGCAGTCACACCTTCATGTCCCAACTTGTGTGAAGATAGTTAAAGCTCTCAAATGATGATTCGAAGAAGGAGAAGTCTTATAACTCACCACATGGACGTGTGCCCGACCATGTGGCCTCAAGATGAGAGAGTTTGGATCATGGCTATGAAGAGTAATGTAGCAAAAACACTGTTCATTTCACTGTAGCATCACTGTAGCAGGATTACTGTTCACGCGACCGCGTCAAAATCCCACGCGACCGCGTGGGAATTCTGCAGCCCACGCGATCGCGTGGGATCTCACGCGGTCGCGTGAAGACACGTGACTGGCGCGATTCAGACTTATAAATAGGCCGTTTCGTCGATTCTTTTGATATCTTTTTGTGTGCCTTTTGAGAGAGGAAGCGGCTAGGGTTTGAGGAGGAGGTCTTTGCCGAATTGGAGGGCCGTTCTTCACCAACTTTGATAGTTCTTTCCTCCGTCATAGCATCGAGGGAGTCATCGGCAACCTAGCTTCGGAGAAGGATCCTTCAAGACGTTGAGCGACCCATCAAGGCCATCATCACGAATTCAAGGGGGTTTATTCCCATGGTTTACATTGCTTTTCATTGTGTTATGTTTTGCTTTGTAATAAGCCCCATGGAGGGCTAAACCCTAGTAGATACTTGGGCATGTGAACCCTAGGTTTCGATTCATGTATTGACTTTCTTGATGCTTCCTTTTAATTCCGAGTTTATTTGAGTTTCAATCTTGTTTTATTATTGCTTGCATGCCTTATTGATTCGTATGGTTGTTTGGTATGCTTGATTTGTTGCCTTGGTGAGAGAGAGGTCTCCATTAGGGTTAGAACATATGAGATTGAAGAGGGTTGAGAGGGTGAGTCATGAGATAGTGGAGCGTCCCCTTTCCCTTCCGATTAAGTGTTTCCTATCTCCGTATTCCCTAAGTGTTATGCAACCATATGGGGTGTGAGGTGTGAGATTGATAGATTTCTCCACCGGGACCTTTGTAAGGGGTTAGGGATCTTTCGCCTAGAAGTAGGGTTAGATCTAATTTTAGGAATCGGTTTCACTTTTAGGTATCCTTAAAACTCATTGCGGTCATATAGGGTGTGAGGTGTTGAGATTGAGTGAATTCTCCGCCGGGACCTTGTAGGGGACTAGTATCGGTGGCCTGGAAGCAGGGATCGATTGTTCTTGGATTACCTCGACTCATAGAACTCGGTTTAGAAGCATTTAGTTAGTTTTGCACTTCATGATAGAACCTAGGGGAAGCATTGCCCGGGTATCTCATCTTCATTGATTGAGATCTCCCTTTATTTACCCTTCGTCTATTTGTCTCTGGTATTAATTTCTATGCACACTAGATCACCACAAAAATCACATTAATCATTAGGCTAGATTGCAGAGAAGAAGTTAGTACTAGTAGCCCTGTTCCCTGTGGATTCGACTACCCTACTCACCGGGGTAATTATTACTTCGACAACCCGTGCACTTGCGGTACACACACGCAAAAGGGGTGTGTCACATATAAACATATTTACAATTAAATTAGAGTGAATTGTGATGTAAATTTGAAATTTTTAGACTCCACGGCCGTTATGCTCTGCCGCCCGATGATCCACACGGGCGTGTGGATTTCTGCAGAATGAGTTTTTGAACTGATTTTTGAAAATTTTCTTTTACAACTTTGCAGATATGACTTCTAGGTCTAAGAAATCGGCAGGGAAGCGCCCACGAGAGGCTACTCCACCTTCCGAGGAGATGGAGTTTGATTTACCAGAGCACTGGGAACGGTTCAAGAAACTCTCGGCACTTCGATTCGGACAATCGCGCTAACCTGATTTGAGTGTATTGAGAGAAATACAAGGGGGCGATGCCATAGCCACAGAGATTGAGGAGTTACTGGCCGTAGTAGTTGGGACCGTTTGTTATTGATCAGAGAGCCAGCGACTTGAGCACTCACCCTCGAGGTCCTGTCGAGTTTTGAGTTCAACCGAGGGTACGATAACTTCACAAATGGCGAGACGATCCAGTTTCGTGCCCTCGGTCGACACTTCAGCATGAGTGTTACCCAGTTCTCGATCGTGATGGGCCTGTATGATCAGGCATATACCGAGACAGAGAAGTACACACTACTGCCCACCAATTACCCAGGGACCCTGACACCTCAGAGGATCTATAGGACGTTATGCGGGGATGGGCAGTACGAGCCGGGGGTTTCGAAGGTGACATTTCTTTCCCGGCTAGCGTACAGGTATATTCATACTATCTTGAGCAGGTCTATCAGTGGCAGAGGGGACAGTACAGGTGTACTGAGTAGACAGGAGCTGCTATACTTGCACTCCATGGTACAGAGCGAGCCACTCCACCTGGGGCACATTCTAGCCGAGTACATGCGCCATCAGGGCCAGTACCACAGGATTGGAGTCATCTTTGCAGGTCCCTACATCACACGCCTCATCATAGGCATTAGACTCAGAGATGGGGTGCGCGAGGCCGAGAAGATCGCTACACCAACCCCGCTTACCAGAGATACATTGAGACTGATGGGGATGGTCCGCAGATCAGGACCAGGAGTTTATACACTGATCATCCCCCACTGAGAGTCTACAGAGCCAGATCAGGCGGAGGGGTCCCAGGCAGCGATAGAGCCACCCCCAGAGCAGGCCGAGGCCGAGGCACCACCCACAGCACCGGAGCCACCTCAAGTGTGTATTTTTTCTCCCTCTCGAGGCCAGGTAGCAGAGTTTGCCGAGTTGAGGGCCACTCAGGCATCACAGTTCGCGCAGTTATCAGCACAGCTTGCCACTATTATCCAGTTGCTCAAATGATCCATGGTGCGACCCCGACGGGTCCCTTCACCGACTCCACCTCCGTCTCCATCAGCAGCAGATCCACCAGCACCAGCACCAGCAGCACCAGAGGATCCACAGCAGGACACCGACGCTGAGGCGTCGTAGTTTTATTTTATTTTACTTCTGTTGCACTTTTATTTTCTTACTCTGTTGGACTTGTAGAACCCAGAAAGGACTCTCCTTCTGGGTTTGCTTTTATTTTTGTTTTATGTTGCACTTTTATTTTCTTACTCTGTTGAACTTGTAGTACCCAGAAAGGACTCTCCTTCTGGGTTTGCTTTTATTTTTTTTTTTATTTTTGTCTCAAGTTGTATTTCATTTTCATATCTTTATATACTCGAGCTTTATTTTGGTTTTTCTTGAGCTATAATGAACCCTTCCGTATGTGTGTAGATGGTCTTGGAAGTAAGGAATTTAAGGAATAGTCATAGGCACGGTCATGGGACCGTGCGTGCTCCACAAAACCATTGATACTCAACTCTCAATGAACCTAGCTCCATCAAATGCAACACTTGGAGTTCAGGGGAGTAATGTTTCAATTATTTACCCCTACATAAATTGCGTGAATTGTTTTCTTTTTATTGTGCTTGCATGCATATATTGGGGACAATGTACATCTTAAGTGTGGGGTGGGGGGGGATCACATTGCACACACCTTTACTTGTGCGTTCAATTGCTCATGCTCATGTAGCCTATGGCGGTTCACCTTAGATGCAACGTTTGTATTCTTAGAGTTTAGGAGAATTTTTAACATTGTGTTCTATCATGCTCTAGTTTTTACTTGAATTTTTAGGGAATATTGGCTCGATTATCATATATTGCACAACTTACTCTTGGAATCTTTTGGAAACTCAATCTTGAAGTTTTTAAGGACATGTTTATCATCGTTTTTAGTTGTACCTTGGAAAATGCATATATAAGGAGAGAAAAAGAAAAAGATGAAAAAATGAAAAAAAAATATGGAAAAGAGAAAAAGAAAAAGAAAAAAAAATTATATGAGTTTGTGAATAGTTGCTTTCTTTTATGTATGCATTTGGGGTAGAAAGAGCTACCACTCATGAAGTATGTAGCTACTCTCATAAGTCGGATACAAGTTATGCCCTAATGAGAGAAAGGGCTATCTCATGGGATGCGTGAAAGCTACTACCCTGATAGAAAGAGCTACCTCCTTGAAAGAGTGAAAGCCACCTTTGGCGGCCGCCTAGGAAAGGGCTACCTTCGAGGATGTGTGAAGCTACTACTTCCACTCTTGCTTTTTGTACATAAATAAGTCCTTGTTAACAAGAGTTTGAGGAGTACTCGTTTGGTTGTCTTGAGTGAGTTCACACACACTTACACATTTTCGAGTTGATTGACTCTTTAGATTCATAGTTTTAGCTAGAGCAATGACATAGATGATGAGTTACAGTCAATAAATACAATAGAAAGATCCTGTCTCACCTCTTAATTGTCTATGAAGTGTAAGTGAATCTTTTATCTCATTTGCCCTTACTTGGTCTAAACTAATGACTTCAATCAGTACAGCTCTAGATGCCAATCACTCCACATGGAAAGAGTACTGGGTCTTAAAATGCTAAGTGCTACCTCAATGAACAAGTAAGATCCTTATAACTCTTAAATTTGCAACTAAATCCAATTTCTTCTCAAAACATCAAGTAGGCAGTCTAAGTGATCACTAGGGTTTTTATTTACATGTATATACACTTATTTTTTTCGAGTCCGCCTAACGTAGACTGCACCAAAATCTTTGTAGAGGGTGCACATGCTGGTCAGGCACAAGAGCCACCCAACTACTCGATTAAAGTCTACATAGATGCATTCATGCTTCATTAGCAGAGGAATACTGACAAAGGATCATTTTTCTTCTTCCTTTTTTTTTCACATTCACCCCAGATCATGTTTTTAGACTGCACTACAAGTTTCAAAACTAGGACTAGCTCAGCAAGGTTTAGAAGTTCTTAAGAATTCATTGAAGGATAGAACTTAGTCTTCTAGGGCCAAGTACTCAAGGTTGTGTGTTAAGCATACAAGAGAGTAAAAGTAGTCAAGTTGGCTATTCCTAGGGCATCAACAAAAAATTCAGTGCATAAGACAATATTAGAGGTGAAACAGGATTCAATAGAGCACAAAAAGTGTGTAACTCACATCAATTATTACTCCATGCTTGAAGAATCTAACAAGAATGAATAAAGCCATCATTGATAACACTAGCATGTAAAAATGGCGCTAATACATATAATACACCCATCCCCACACCTAGTGTTGTACATTGCCCTCAATGTACAGTAATTATGCATAACAAGGAAATATATTCAATAAATACAATAGAGGAGGGTGAAAACGAGCTTTCCCGGTTCATCTTGTACAAATGGCGAGGGGTGACCCGAACAAATGTATGGCGAGCTCTACATGTCCGGTCTGGCTTCCACCAAATGTGGGGAGGCTCACCACACTATCCTCAATTCCCTGCAAGGCATAAGGGCACATCATTATTCCACATTAAGAAACTTGATTGCTTGTCGGCAAGTGTACGGGATTGCCAAGTAATACCTAATGCAAAAGCACGAGGATCGTATTCCATGTGGCTAACGATATACTATTACTCCTCCAACGCCTATTATCTAACCTAACGTCTTAATCATGGAAGGCCACCAAATTAAATGCAATAAAACAAATATGAGAAGGTGACACAACCCCTTGCGTGTATCCCGCAAGTGCACGGGTTTGTCGAAGTAATAAATTTACCTTGGTGAGAAGGTAGTCGAATCCACAGGGAATAGGGAGATAGAGTATAAGAATTCACTAATTAAGCTATGCGAAATATGGAAAACAATGGTGATATTAATGAATGAATGTATTTCAAATCAATAAACTAAATAGAAGGATGAAAGTAAGAAATGCAAATAGGAAAATCGAGAAGGACTTGCAATGAGTAAAAGGGGGTATCCGGACAAGCTACCTCTAGGGTCTATGTTTCAAGTGCAAGACTATGATATTATACTCTCCTATTGATGTCAATTGAGTCGAGGAAATCCTAAGACTCACGGTCCCAAACCTAAGGACAACCGTGACTAACCCCAATGCTATGCTTTGGTATTAGGATTCACAACACCCTTCACTCTGTCACCTAGATGATTAAGCCCCAGGGGAGTCCATCTACCTAAACCTCACACTATATGGGATTGCATTATGCTCTAGGGATTCCTAGTGATTAAACCTGTTCCTACAACAATAGTTCTAACCTTTTGGTCCAGGTGAAAGAACCCTAGTCTAGATTAAGCCCCAGCATATAGGATTCACTACAACCCTTCACTCTATTACTTGCGCAATTAAGCCCTAGGGGAGTTTATCTACCTATTGCTTCACTCTATTTCGACCGCTATTAAATCAAGGAATCGGAGGTAGGGAGAAATCACATCGGAAGGGAAAGGGGTACATTGCTACCTCACAACTCTCCCTCTCAACCCTCTTTAGTCTTAAGTAGTCTAATCCTATAGGAGTTGTCACACCTCCAAAGGAAAACCTAGATTGCTCTCAACCCTAATGTCACGTTTAAGGGAAAACAATATCAAGAGATAATTAAGATTAAAACTCAATTTTATTCATCAACGATGGAAAGCATAATAATCAATGTCAAAGAAACATAAGAACCCTAAAGTTTACAAGTCCGAATACCCCACGAAGGGTTTAGCTCCTCATAGAGCTATACATGTTCATCAATGTGGAAAATAAAGCATAAAACATAGACATAGATGAAAACCCCCTCGAAGTTGGTGTGGCCGTGGTCTTGTGCAAACGTCGAACCTCGAAATCGATGCCGACGATGTGCTAGAACCTCCACGAAATCCTCTCCGAAACCCTAGCCGCACTCCAGAAAGTTGGGGAAAAGTTAGGTCGAAAAGATCCTCCAAAAGGTTGCAAAAATCCCCTTTTATAATGTTGAATCGCGGCTTTAAAATTGGACTTATCGGGGGCTTCACACGGCCGTGTGGAATTTCCACACGCCCGTGTGAAGCTTCTGTCTCGGCTGGAAAATTAATTTCACACGGCCGTGTGGAATTTCCACACGCCCGTGTGTCTTCACTGGATGGCTGAAATTGCAAAACACACGGCCGTGTGGAATTTCCACACGCCCGTGTGACTTCTCTGGAACACTAGTCTTCAGCTGAACAGGCTTGGTACTTTGCCGAAACGCCTCCCGGGTCCATTGTTCTTCATCGAGGCCATTACTTGGGCACACAAGCAACGGTAGGTCGCGCCAATTGCTTCAAGTCTTCTTCTTTCGCGAAATTCTCCTAAGTAACACGGATTGGACTTGTTGTGAATGTGACTGCCTTTGTGCCCCTCCAAAGGAGGTTGGCACACATCCACAAGTCCAAATACGTGCTTCATTCCTTGCTTGGTCCGAGAACATCTCAACATTGGCAAGCGCGACCTAATTTCATTCTTCTTCTCCAATTAGGCTCCACAATACCTTCAATGCACAAGAGAACACAAATGCACACATTTAGTGATAAAATCTAATAAAAGGTATGCTTAATGTAAGATAATAACGCTTCGCGATACTATAACACAAGCACTTATCAAACTCCCCCACACTTAAGCTTTTGCTTGTCCTCAAGCAAAAATAAAACGTGAAAGTACTTGGGAAGAACAATTGAAAGTGCTTGGCCTTAGGTTCACCAAAAGTGCAAAAGAAGCATTCTACAAGTAAGGAGAAATCAAAACATTGCATAAGGTTATCAATGCTCTAGCTAAAAACATGAATTAAAAAGGATAATAACTCGAAAACGTGTTAGTGTGTGCGACTTCACTCAAGAGAACCAACGAGTACTCCTCAAACTCTTATTTACAAGGACTTATTTACGAACGGAAAAAATTAGGAGAGGAAGTAGTAGCTTCACACATCCTCGAAGGTAGCCCTTTCCTAGGCGGCCGCCAAAGGTGGCTTTCACTCTTTCGAGGAGGTAGCTCTTTCTACCGGGGTAGTAGCTTTCACGCATCCCATGAGATAGCTCTTTCTCTCATTAGGGCATAACTTGTATCCGACTTATGAGAGTAGCTACATACTTCATGGGTGGTAGCTCTTTCCACCTCTAATGCATACATAAAAGAAAGCAACTATTCACAAACTCACATTTTTCTTTTCATTTTCATTTTTTTTTTTTTTTTTTTTTTATATATATATGCATTTTCCAAAGTAAAACTAAGAACGATGCTAAACTTGTCCTTAAAAACCTCAAGATCGAGTTTCCAAAAGATTTCCAGAGTGAGTAGTGTAATAAAGTGTATTCGAGCAAAAATCCCCTAAAAATTCAAGTGGAACTAGAGCATGATAGGATACAATGTTAAAAATTCTCCTAAACTATAAGAATACAACCGTTACAACTAAGGTGAACCGCCATAGGCTACATGAGCATAAACAATTGAACGCACAAGTAAAGGTGTGTGCAATGTGAACTCCCCCCCACACTTAAGATGTACATTGTCCTCAATGTACGCATAGAAGCACAATAATAAGTGAAAACGATAAAAGCAATTAGTGTGGAAGTGGCAATTGAAACATTACTCCCCTGAACTCCAAGTGTTGCGTTTGATGGAGCTAAGTCATTGAGAGTTGAGTCTCAATGGTTTGTGGAGCACACACGATCCCATGACCGTGTCAATGACTATTCCTCAAAATCCTTACATCCAAGACCATCTGCGCACACATAAACGAGGGTTCAGTAAAGCTCAATAAAACTCGAGTATATAAAATGTAAAGCAATGAATACAACTCGAGACAAAATAAAAAGCAAAATAAAAGCTATACTCAGAAGGAGAATCCTTTCTAAGTACTACAAGTCCAAAATAAAGTAAAGATATACAGAAATGACAAATAAAAGAAAAGAATCTAAAATCTAGGACGCCTCAGCGTCGGTGTCCTGAGTGGTGGCCTCTGATGCTGCTGGAGGCTCGGCTGATGGCAGTGCATGTGGATCTGCTGGTGATGCGGGAGATGGAGGTGGTGGAGTGGAAACTCGAGGTCGGACCACGAAGGAGGAGGAGGCAATCTGCTCGAAAACCTGTCGCAAGCTCTGGAACTGCGCCATTACCTCCTGGTGCTGTGAAATCTGTATAGCCCTAACCTCGGCCACCTCGGTCTGTAGGATCCCCACTTCGCTCTCGAGGCGCTCCAGTCTGTCCTGGCCTCGAGACGGTGAAAACATCCGCACCGGAGGTGGCTCCGGTGCGGTGGGGGGTACCTCAGCCTCTGCCCCTGTCTCTGTGTCCTGCGGGGGTGGCCCCAATGCTGCCTGGGAGCCCTCGGCCGGGAATGCCTCGGGCCAGTATAATGTGTAACGCTGGTAATGTCTCCAGGCCATGCCCATTTGTCTCAACATCTCCAAGTCGATTGGGGAAGGTGTGACTGTCTTTTCTATCCCTCTGATTGCAGCCCGAAGACCCATTCCCTTCATAAGTCTTGTGATGTATGGTCCTGCAAAAATCGTCCCAAGCCTGGGATATTGACTTTGATGACGCATGGATTCGGCGAGTATATACCCAATATGGAATGGCTCCTTCTGTACCATTGAATATAAATAAAGGAGTTCCTGCCGACTAAGAACTCCTGTACTATCGCCCCGGCCGCTTATTGACCTACTCAGAATGGCATGAATGTATCTATAAGCCGGTCGTAATAGAGAAGTAGCTTTTGATATTCCTGGCTCATAGTTCCCACGTCCACATAATACTTTGTAAGCTCTTTGAGGAGTCAAATTTCCGGGGTAGTCAGTTGGGAGGTTCTCGTACTCCTCCGTTTCAGTGAATGCCTCGTCGTACAACCCCATGTAAATGGAAAACTGTGTCACTGACAAATTGTACTCATGCCCGTATGCCCGAAACTGTATAGAGTTGGCGCTTAACGACTCTCTACTTGCTTTGTCGAATTTGAATGATGAGAGCACCTCTAATGTAAGCAAACGGTTCGCTGGATCTCGAATTGATAGCAATCTCTTCCAACTTCCTACCGCAACAAGCTCTTCAATCTCATCCGCCATTTCAATACCCCAATCGGCTGGTTTTACATATTCTATGTCCAGATATCGCGATTGTCCAATTTTGAGTTTCGCCAATCTTTTATATGTTTCTTGGTGTTCAGATGGAATGTCGTTGATCGGCTCTGGAGAGTGTTCTCGTGCTCTTTTGTTGGTGCCTTTCCTGGGTGCCATTCCTGCAAAGTGGTTTTGAAAGAAAATTAGTTCTTTTGGTATAATGAAGATCCACACGGCCGTGTGGAAATTCCACACGCCCGTGTGGAGTATCAGGCGGTCACTGATGCAAGGTTGAGAAGCAGAACTCCAAATTCACACAAAGTTTTTCATAGGAACCATTGTAAACTCATTAGTAGCCATGTAAACCGTGCAAAACAGACGAAATTCTTATCACAAACGATCAAAATCCGGAATTTAGTAAAGAGGAAGGGCTTGTTGTTCTCACCGACGGTGAGGATGAAGAAGAATTCGGAGTTTGGTCGGAGGGTTCGAGAGGAAACCTTAATGACCGAAGATATTGGTCGGGAAAGTAGCAAAAGAGGTGGGAGAGTGTTTTGGAGTGAAAGTGAAAGAGACACGAGTGAATTCCACAGCCTCTTTTGAAGTTCTGGAAATTCACACGGCCGTGTGAATTAACCACACGGCCGTGTGCCTCAGAAATTAGGGTTCACAGGGGCCAACACGCGCCCCTGTGCGTACTCTGGTCACTCTCTGAACTACCTCACACGGCCGTGTGTTAATTCCACACGGCCGTGTGCCTTCACAAAGGTATCCACAGGGGTTGGCACACGGCCCTGTGGAGTCTCTGGAGAACACAGAAGGTCTCTGAAGAACGTCACACGGCCGTGTGGAATTTCCACACGCCCGTGTGCCCGACCTGGCCAAGAACACAAGGCCGGGCACAGGGGCACATCACACGCCCCTGTGACCTCTCTGGATTGCCCGAGAAAACTAAGTGTTTCACACGGCCGTGTGCATGAGCCACACGGCCGTGTGCTTTGACAAGCTCTTCCACAGGGGCTCACACACGCCCCTGTGGTTTCTCGGGAAGTTCGGGGTTCTTTCTGCAGAGTTTCACACGGCCGTGTGCCTTGGCACAGCGGCACTCACAGGGGCATCCACACGCCCCTGTGGACTCTCTGGAAAAGAGTTGAAGTTCTGCGAAACTTCACACGGCCGTGTGGAAATTCCACACGGTCGTATGCCCCTTCAGAAGTTTTTCACAGGGGTAAAGTCACGCCCCTGTGTCTTCTCTGGTTGAACCCCAATTGGTAACACACGGCCGTGTGTTAATTCCACACGGCCGTGTGTTGTCTCTGGTTTACTTAGAGAATTTTTACAGACTCTCAGAAAAATAAAAAAAACTCTTTTAAAACACTTAGAGCCTGTATACAACATAAAAAACACGACCAGAGACTATCGAAAACACACTCAACCGACTCAAACTTCGTCAATTAACGTTAAGGCACACGTAAATAATCGAAAATCCACACGAAAACTCAGCATATGCACATGAAAATTTGGACACCATTGCTAAGACTTTTATTCATGTTAGAACTAAACTAATCCTTAGAAAACAGTAAAAACTTGGGTTGCCTCCCAAGAAGCGCTTGTTTAACGTCACTTAGCTTGACGTACCTGTCTTACCTTACGGGGGTTTGAGAAAGAATACCTCCTTGTCATCGTTGCAAACTTCTCTACTGAAATAGGGCTTCAACCGATGCCCATTCACTTTAAATGTACCCTTCTCCGGGTGAGTGATCTCCACTGCCCCCTGGGTGAATACTTGCGTAACAGTATACGGGCCAAACCATCTTGATTTAAGTTTTCCGGGGAAGAGCCGCAATCGCGAGTTGAATAACAACACTTTATCGCCCACTTTGAATTCCTTCGGTGATTTAATGTGTTTATCATGCCACCTTTTGATCTTCTCCTTATAGATTCTAGCATTCTCATATGCTTTCAATCTCCACTCGTCAAGTTCATTAAGATGAAGCAGCCTCTGCTCACCGGCCTTTTTCAGATCAAAGTTCATTGTCTTGATTGCCCAATATGCCTTGTGTTCAAGCTCCACTGGTAAATGACATGACTTCCCATAAACCAAATTGTATGGAGTGGTCCCTACAGGAGTCTTGTATGCTGTCCGATGGGCCCATAGTGTGTCATCTAACCTTTCAGACCAGTCTCGCTTCCCTTGCTCTACAGATTTTGTTAGGATCCTCTTAAGCTCTCTGTTGGTCACCTCAACTTGTCCACTTGTTTGTGGATGATACGGGGTTGCAAGGCGATGGTGTACTCCGTATCTTTTCAATACCTTTTCCAATTGAAGATTACAGAAATGTGTTCCACGATCACTGATAATCACTCGTGGAGTGCCGAACCTAGTGAACAACCGCTTTAAGAATTTTACCACTGTCCTTGCATCATTTGTTGGCAAAGCTTGAGCTTCGACCCATTTAGAGACGTAGTCTACTGCCACCAGTATATATTGGTTCCCGTTAGATTTCGGAAAAGGTCCCATGAAGTCAATGCCCCATACATCAAAAACTTCGCAGAATTGCATAGGATTCTGAGGCATCTCGTCTCTTCGCGTTAGATTCCCTGCCCTTTGGCAGCTATCACATCGAAGAACAAACTGGTGTGCATCTCAGAATAGAGTCGGCCAATAGAATCCTGCGGATAAGACCTTTTCGGCAGTTCTACTCGCGGCATAATGGCCCCCAACCGGACCGGAATGGCAATGAGCAAGAATATCCCATCCTTCTTCTCTCGAGACACATCTCCGAACAACCTGATCCGCACAAATACGGAAGAGGAATGGATCATCCCAGAAGTAATGCTTCAGGTCACTAAAGAATTTCTTCTTTTGTTGGAATGTAAGCCCTTGCTTGAGTACCTTTCCGGATAGGTAATTGGCAAAGTCTGCGAACCATGGCGTATCATCTGATGGTGAGTCTAGGTTTTTGATTGAGTATAGATGTTCTTCCGGGAAGGAATCATTAATTTCCTTACTCAATGGCTCTTGAACAGGACTCTCTTCTAGCCTAGACAAATGATCTGCTACCACATTTTCGGTCCCCTTCTTGTCCTTTATTTCCATATCAAATTCCTGCAGCAGTAATATCCACCTAATTAACCTTGGCTTTGCATCGGCTTTGTTCATGAGGTAACGGAGAGCTGAATGATCTGTAAAAACAATCACCCTTGACAAGATAAGATATGATCTGAATTTGTCTAGGGCGAACACTACTGCTAACAGTTCTTTTTCAGTAGTGATGTAATTCTCTTGTGCACCTGTGAGAGTCTTACTAGCATAATAAATGGGCTGAAACTGTTTTCCTTTCCTTTGCCCCAAGACTGCTCCAACAGCATAATCACTTGCGTCACACATGATCTCAAAAGGCTCATTCCAATCAGGTGTGATCAAAATCGGAGCTTGCACCAATTTGTCCCTTAACACATTGAATGCCGTCTTACATTCTTCCCCAAAATCAAATGGAGCATCTTTTTCAAGAAGTTTAGTTAGTGGTTGTGTGATTTTTGAGAAATCCTTAATGAATCGTCTATAGAACCCTGCATGACCCAAGAAGCTTCGAATGCCCTTTACATTTGCTGGTGGAGGAAGCTTGTCTATAACTTCAATCTTGGCTTTGTCTACCTCTATACCCTTCCGAGAGATCTTATGTCCTAAAACAATACCTTCTCGTACCATGAAGTGACACTTCTCCCAATTGAGAACAAGGTTTGTTTCTTCGCACCTTGTTAGCACTCTCTCCAAATTTTTTAAACACAGATCAAAGGAATCACCAAAAACCGAGAAGTCATCCATGAACACCTCCATTATATCTTCCAAAAGGTCGTCAAAAATAGCAGTCATACATCGTTGAAACGTTGCAGGTGCGTTGCAAAGTCCGAACGGCATTCGTCTATATGCAAATGTACCGTAGGGACAAGTGAAAGTAGTCTTCTCTTGATCTTCCGGGGCTATAGGAATCTGAAAATACCCTGACATCCCGTCGAGGAAACAGTAAAACTCATGCCCGGCTAACCGCTCTAACATCTGATCTATGAAGGGCAATGGGAAATGATCCTTTCGGGTTGCATCGTTCAACCTTCTGTAGTCAATACACACCCTCCATCCTGTGACCGTTCTGGTTGGAATAAGTTCATTCTTTTCATTCTTGATCACTGTCGTTCCACCTTTCTTTGGAACTACTTGCGTTGGACTGACCCAAGCACTGTCAGAGATGGGGTAAATAATTCCTGCATCCAACAACTTCACCACCTCTGCCTTGACAACCTCTTTCATGTTTGGGTTCAGTCTTCTCTGGGGCTGAATTACTGACTTGAAATTATCCTCCATTAGAATTTTATGTGTGCAAAACGAAGGATTTACTCCCTTCAAATCTGAAATCTTCCAAGCAATAGCAGACCTGTGCTTCTTTAACATGTTCACCAACTTCTCTTTTTGTTCTAATGAAAGATCAGAGGCTATGATAACAGGGAGTCTCATTCCGTCTGCTAGATATGCATACTCCAGGTGCTGCGGTAATGTTTTTAACTCCATATCAGGTGGTTCTTCAATGGACGGCCGCAAACGGTTCTCCCTTAATCGATCAATCTCTTCAAACTGACATGATTCTTGTTCTTCTACATTTCCTGTGTTGTTCTGTAAAACTTGGCTATTGAGATGATCTTGGGGTTCCACTGCAAACTCTATACTACATGCTTCACGGGTGAAATCGATTATCTCTACTGAAAAGACCTCCTGTTTCTGTTCTTGACAATATGATTCAAACTGGGAGAGAACTTTCTCTAGAGTCTCTCCCGACTCTTCCCTTGAAGCGAATGCAGACCTTTCAAATTCATCTAATACCCCATACAACTCACATCCCATGTGCTGTTTCATGCAAGACTGATAAACCTTGGTGTCTTCTTCAACGGAAGGAGTGAGAATTATTTGCTCATACTCAATACCACTCATGACTGCTTGTACTGTGAATGACTGAAATTTCTATTCCGCCTCTTCTACTAATCTTGTAAGTGTATCGATCATTTCAATCGCATAAAGCATCCCTTCTTTTCTGTACTTAAGATCAAGTCAGTGCAAACCACTAAGAACAATGGTAGATAAGGAAAATATGAAATAGAATGCGAAGTGGATAGCTAAAGTAGTGAAAAACAAATATCTAAAACACCTATTCCCCGGCAACGGCGCCAAAAACTTGACACGACCCCTTGCGTGTATCCCGCAAGTGCACGGGTTTATCGAAGTAATAAATTTACCTTGGTGAGAAGGTAGTCGAATCCACAGGGAATAGGGAGATAGAGTATAAGAATTCACTAATTAAGCTATGCGAAATATGGAAAACAATGGTGATATTAATGAATGAATGTATTTCAAATCAATAAACTAAATAGAAGGATGAAAGTAAGAAATGCAAATAGGAAAATCGAGAAGGACTTGCAATGAGTAAAAGGGGGTATCCGAACAAGCTACCTCTAGGGTCTATGTTTCAAGTGCAAGACTATGATATTATACTCTCCTATTGATGTCAATTGAGTCGAGGAAATCCTAAGACTCACGGTCCCAAACCTAAGGACAACCGTGACTAACCCCAATGCTATGCTTTGGTATTAGGATTCACAACACCCTTCACTCTGTCACCTAGATGATTAAGCCCCAGGGGAGTCCATCTACCTAAACCTCACACTATATGGGATTGCATTATGCTCTAGGGATTCCTAGTGATTAAACCTGTTCCTACAACAATAGTTCTAACCCTTTGGTCCAGGTGAAAGAACCCTAGTCTAGATTAAGCCCCAGCATATAGGATTCACTACAACCCTTCACTCTATTACTTGCGCAATTAAGCCCTAGGGGAGTTTATCTACCTATTGCTTCACTCTATTTCGACCGCTATTAAATCAAGGAATCGGAGGTAGGGAGAAATCACATCGGAAGGGAAAGGGGTACATTGCTACCTCACAACTCTCCCTCTCAACCCTCTTTAGTCTTAAGTAGTCTAATCCTATAGGAGTTGTCACACCTCCAAAGGAAAACCTAGATTGCTCTCAACCCTAATGTCACGTTTAAGGGAAAACAATATCAAGAGATAATTAAGATTAAAACTCAATTTTATTCATCAACGATGGAAAGCATAATAATCAATGTCAAAGAAACATAAGAACCCTAAAGTTTACAAGTCCGAATACCCCACGAAGGGTTTAGCTCCTCATAGAGCTATACATGTTCATCAATGTGGAAAATAAAGCATAAAACATAGACATAGATGAAAACCCCCTCGAAGTTGGTGTGGCCGTGGTCTTGTGCAAACGTCGAACCTCGAAATCGATGCCGATGATGTGCTAGAACCTCCACGAAATCCTCTTCGAAACCCTAGCCGCACTCCAGAAAGTTGGGGAAAAGTTAGGTCGAAAAGATCCTCCAAAAGGTTGCAAAAATCCCCTTTTATAATGTTGAATCGCGGCTTTAAAATTGGACTTATCGGGGGCTTCACACGGCCGTGTGGAATTTCCACACGCCCGTGTGAAGCTTCTGTCTCGGCTGGAAAATTAATTTCACACGGCCGTGTGGAATTTCCACACGCCCGTGTGTCTTCACTGGATGGCTGAAATTGCAAAACACACGGCCGTGTGGAATTTCCACACGCCCGTGTGACTTCTCTGGAACACTAGTCTTCAGCTGAACAGGCATGGTACTTTGCCGAAACGCCTCCCGGGTCCATTGTTCTTCATCGAGGCCATTACTTGGGCACACAAGCAACGGTAGGTCGCGCCAATTGCTTCAAGTCTTCTTCTTTCGCGAAATTCTCCTAAGTAACACGGATTGGACTTGTTGTGAATGTGACTGCCTTTGTGCCCCTCCAAAGGAGGTTGGCACACATCCACAAGTCCAAATACGTGCTTCGTTCCTTGCTTGGTCCGAGAACATCTCAACATTGGCAAGCGCGACCTAATTTCATTCTTCTTCTCCAATTAGGCTCCACAATACCTTCAATGCACAAGAGAACACAAATGCACACATTTAGTGATAAAATCTAATAAAAGGTATGCTTAATGTAAGATAATAACGCTTCGCGATACTATAACACAAGCACTTATCAGAAGGATATACAAATTTAAAAGCAAATGAGATGGTTGCAAGTGCTACAGTAATGTGCGAAGGCCTATGGATGTGGATCCCCTTGAGGGGTCATCATGATACATGGATGAACAGTGAATAAAATAGCATGGGTGATTTAGACCGAGGGATCTCAAGATTAGATCAACCTCAATTTCTCGGCAATTGAACCCTAATCCCATACGAATGTCGATTGGAACTTCCTCCTTACCAACATTCCTACGATTGCATTAAGTACAAGGAGATCCCAAAATAAGGGTGCACTAAGTCCTAGTTTACCCTTAAAGATCGGAGGGCTATTGATACCCAATTTCTCGGCATATCAATACAAGAAACCCCTTTTAGTTCATTAAAGATCTACTACGCGCGAGTAGGTCACATCTACGCGTACAACTCAAGAAAGAACTATGGATCTTTCCTTTGAGTAGTTCTAGACATGAAGCTCAATGAACTAAATCATAAATCAACCCAAAGCATATAATTAAGTGCAAATCATCCAAGATACATGATGAACCCCCCAAGGTTCACCAACATCCGGTGCCCTTGGGGGTCTAGTGTGCCATCATACAAACAATCACAACAAAGTAAGAGAAATCAAGCTCAAAGTTCATAAATGACACTCCCTAGGTGGAATGATGAAGAAGAAGGTGGAGGTCCTGCCGAATGACACTTCCCCCATCCAAGAGAGGCCGAATGAAGCTTCCCTTGGCTTGGAACCTTGCTCCCTTGATGGTGAAGCTTTCCCCCTTTGATGATAAAGCCCTTGCCTCCCTCCTTGGCTAAAGATCATCGCCTTTTAATGATATCTTCGTTCTCCTTCTTCTCTTATTTTCAATACCGGCCAAGCATCCTTGAGAAGACCTAGAGATGCTCTTTTATACCCCCAAGCCATACTGGGCCGTATGGGGGCCGTATGGATGCGAAAAAGGGCTCAAAACCATCAAATCCCGAGCCATACCACCCCCAAAACGGTGTCATGAGGGTAGTATGGGGGGGGGGGTGGTATAGGCTAGGCAAATCTTTCTGTTTTATTTTTCTTGTGGTAGACGGCCTCCCATATGGCCCCAAAAAGGCCGTAAGACTCGAGGTGTATTCCAGCCACGAAAATCCCTAGGTGCTACAGTGACTACTGCATTGATTCTGCTACAGTACTCAAACTGCAGTAACACAGCTACAGTAAATATGCTATAGTACTACGACCTATAGTTTTCTTCTCTTTTCTGCCCAAATTATGTCTTCGTGTTCTTCGTGGCTCCTACACACCCTACAAAGAAAATAATACTCGATTAAGCAAAAAACGGGCATCAATTCATACAAAACTACATGCTAAGTGTATAAAATATGTATAATAAAGTATATACATTTAGACACTTATCAGGTTGTCTCCCAAGGAGCGCTTGTTTAATGTTTTTAGCTCGACGTGTCTTACCTTGTCATCATGGTGGGTCAAAGTGTGTTGAATTACCTCCAATTTTGTGTGAAGTGCCACCACATGGAAAATAATGCTTCAACCGGTGACCATTGACCTTAAATGTCCCCTTCTCTGGATGCCTTATCTCAACAACCCCATGGGGATAAACTTGTGAAACTATGTATGTGATAAGTGCTCGTGTTATAGTAATGCGAAGTGTTATTATCTTGCAATGAGCATTAATTTAATCAAATTTTATCACTAAAAAGTGTGCAATTGTTTACTTTTGTGCATTGTAGGGTTGTCAAGATAAAATAAAGGAAAGGAACGAAGTTAGGTCGTGTTTGGCGTTGTTGGGAAGATTTTCGGACTAAGCAAGGAGTAAGGCGTGAGCATAGACTTGTGGGTGTGTGCCAACCTCCTTTGGAGGGGCACAAAGGCAGTCACATTCACAATAAGTCTAACTCATGCCAACAAGAAGAACTTCACCAATTAGGCGATTCGAAGCATTCAACACGATCTACCGTTGATTGTGTGCTCAATTCAACGGCCTCGATGAAGAACGACGAATTCGGGAGCGTTTCGGCACAATTACTGTTCACAGTCGGCCGAAAATCAGTTTTCCAGAATTTTCACACGGGCGTGTGGAAATTCCACACGGCCGTGTGAAATCCCGATTTCAGCAAATTTAAAGCCGCGACTCCACATTATAAAAGCCCGATTTTGAGACTTTTTGAGACATCTTTTGACCTAATTTTCTCCTCAACTTTAGAGAGGGCGGCTAGGGTTTTGGAGAGGACTTCGTGGAGGTTTGGAGCGCGTCATCGGCATCGTCATCGACGTCCAGCGGCCGCACAAGACCACGGCCACACCATACGCAAGGGGGTTTTCATCTATGTCTTTACTTCTTATTTTATTATATACATTGATGAACATGTATAGCTCCATGAGGAGCTAAACCCCTTATGGGTATTCAGACTTGTAAAACTCTAGGGTTATTATGTTTCTTTGACATTGTTATTATGCTTTTCCATTATTGATGAATAAGAATTGAGTTTCGATCTTAATTTTATCTTGCTATTGTTTTCCCTTAGATGTGACACTAGGGTTGAGAGCAATCTAGGTTTTCCTTTGGAGGTGTGACAACTCGTATAGGATTAGACTATTCAAGATTGAAGAGGGTTGAGAGGGAGAGTTGTGAGGTAGCAATGTACCCCTTTCCCCTCCGGTGTGATTTCTCCCTACCTCCGTTTCCTTGATTTAATAGCGGTCAAGATAGAGTGAAGTGCTAGGTAGATAAACTCCCCTGGGGCTTAGTTACACGAGTAACGGAGTGAAGGGTTGAAGTGAATCCTACGCACTGGGACTTAATCTAGACTAGGGTTCTTCCTCATGGACCAAAAGGTTAGAACTACACATAGGAACAGGTTTAATCACTAGGAGTCCCTAAAACTTAATGCAATCCCACGTAGTGTGAGGTTTAGGTAGATGTACTCCCCTGGGACTTAATCGTGCGAGCGATAGAGTGAAGGGTTGTTGTGAATCCTAATACCGGGGCATAGTGTTGGGGTTAGTCACGGTTGACCTTAGGTTTGGGACAGTGTGTCTAAGGATTTCCTCGACTTAATTAGCATCAATAGGAAGGTATAATAGCATAGTCTTGCACTAGAAGCATAGATCCTAGAGATAACTTGTCCGGATACCCCACTTCATTAATTGTTAAATCCTCTTTAATCTCTTTTCTTGCGATTTCTAATCTTTCACCTTTCTCTATTTAATTTCCTGTCTTTAGTATAATTGTTCTCGCAATTCACACACAAATCGATTACTACTTTTCCGTACTTCGCATAGTTTTAATAGTGAAATCTCGTATTCTAACTCCCTATTCCCTGTGGATTCGACTACCCTCTCACCGGGGTAACTTTTATTACTTCGACAAACCCGTGCACTTTCGGGGATCCTGTTAGTATGGCCCATACCATCTTGATTTTAACTTCCCAGGGAAAAGTTTTACCCTACAGTTGAAAAGTAGCACTTGATCCCCACGTTGGAAGTGTTTGGCTTGTTTTATATGTCGGTCATGGTACTCCTTCATTTATCTTTGTAGCGCACTGAGTTTTCATATGCCATTGTTTGCCATTCATCTAGCTCATTTAATTGGAACTTTCTCTTATGGCCAATTAGGTGGGGGTTGAAATTTAACTGCTTAATGGCCCAATAGGCTTTGTGCTCTTACACGACGGGCAAGTGGCATGCCTTCCCATAAATCAATCTATAAGTCATTGCTCCAATAGGCATTTTATAAGCCATTCTATAAGCACAGAGTGCATCATCCAACTGATCTGCCCAATCTTTTCTATGATGGCTTACCATTTTTTCTAAAATTCGCTTCAATTCCCGATTTGAGACTTTAACTTGACCACTAGTTTGGGGGTGATAAGGAGTCGATGTTCGATGAGATAGCCCCGTTTCATGACCTTTTCGAATTGAGAGTTACAAAAGTGAGTACCTCGGTCACTTATAATCACCCTTGGTGTGCCAAAACGAGAGAACAATTTTTTTAGGAACTGCGCCAAAAACTTGGTCCGTGTCCCGCAAATGCACGGGGTCGCCAAGTATTACCCCTCGCGCACGCAAGAGGGGGTCGTATTCCCAACAGCCCGAGAATCCACCCTTACTTTCTCTTCGTATGATTGTTTGGCCAATCAATTCAAGTGTTTTGAAAAGGAAGATAAAAACACAATTAAAATGCTAATGAAGTGCTCTAAGGCGGAGGCAATAATCGGAGGGTAAAACAATGTAAGGAAAGGGTGACGGATGAGGATTCCCAAGGGGGCTACTAAAGTGTGAAGGTTAACCTAACTAGCATGCAAATATGGAGTTTGGACCGAGAAACCCAAAATTAGACGAACCCGATGGTCACGGGAATTAGTCCCTAATCCGGTACAAGCATCGAGTACGAAATTCCTTCCGTTCGAATCCTTGCACGTTTGCAATGAGAGTGATAGATTTCTCAAGTTAAGGTCAAGTCACACTCAAGGTCAACCCTAACAGTGGAGGGGTACAAATACCCGATGGTCACGGCGTATTCGTACATGTATCCCTACCAAGCTTAGTGAGCCTAATACTAGGGCAATGGTCATGCTTCCTAGCATTATCTAGAAATTGATACACAGAGTTCTCATGCATACCAAGCAATGAAAACACCAAACAAGGTTCACAAACAAGTCCCAAATGCATAAAACAAGTCAAGCAATCAACCTACACAAGTTCACCACCAAGGTTCACCTACATTCGGTGACCTTGGGGTTTTAGTTGCTCATGGATACAAAACACTCAAGAAAATACATAGAAACAACCAAATTCAACAATGAGAACACTCACTCAAAAGATAGAGGCCGAATGACGCTTCCAAGGATGCCACCCAAAGAGTGGCTCCCTTGTCAATCTTCCTCTCAAGTGTGGATTAAGAAGATGGATCTCGTCTTATGTCGCTCTCCTCGCCGTTCTCTCCCCGAAAATAGCCTCCAACGGCTACTCCTAACTAGGATTTGAAGATGGTGGCAAGTAGGTCAAGAACTAGGGCTTCTTCTCTTAAGAAAATGAGAACAAAACCCTTAAAAAGTAATCCTCGGGATGCCATGTGGCCTGGCATGCGGTCAGCATACGGGCACTGTAGCTCCCCGAATTTTGTGTAAGTTGTTGCAGTGGAGAGCTACAGAAATTTTGCTGCAATGCAACTGCTACAGGACTGTATGTGGCCATTTATGCGCCCGTATGAATGCCCACATGGAATTCCAGACTTAGCCATTTCTCCAAGTTTTCGTGCTACAACGCTGCTACAGTACCTGGGTTCGAAAATGATCTATTTCCTACCGATTTCTTCTAAAATCTCGTTGTCGAGACCCCTTGCGTGTATCCCTGCAAGTGCACGGGTTGTCGAAGTAATAAAGGTTACCCTGGTGAGAGGGTAGTCGAATCCACAGGGAATAGGGATTTAGAATATGAGATTTCACTAATTAAGCTATGTGGTGTATGGAAAAGCAATATCTGGATCAATGAATGAATGTAGAAATAAACAGAATAAAAGACAAGAAATTAAATAGAAAGATGGAAAATCAGAAAGTGCTAGTAAAAGAGAATAGAGAGGATTAGCAATGAATGAAATAGGGTATCTGGACAAGCTACCTCTAGGATCTATGCTTCTACTGCAGGACTATGCTATTATACTTCCCTATTGATGTTAATTGAGTCGAGGAAATCCTTAGACTCACGGTCCCAAACCTAAGGACAACCGTGACAAACCCCATCATTATGCCCCGGTATTAGGATTCACGTCACCCTTCACTCTATCGCTCGCACGACTAAGCCCCAGGGGAGTATATCTACCTAAACCTCACACTACATGGGATTGCTTTAAGCTCTAGGGATTCCTAGTGGTAAAACCTGTTCCTATGTGTAGTTCTAACCCTTTGGTCCAGGTGGAAGAACACTAGTCTAGATTAAGCCCCAACGCGTAGGATTCACTTCAACCCTTCACTCTGTTACTTGCGTAACTAAGCCCCAGGGAGTTTATCTGCCAAGCACTTCACTCTATTTCGACCGCTATGAAATCGCGGTAACGGAGGTAGGGAGAAAGCACATCGAAGGGGAAAACGGTACATCGCTACCTCACAACTCTCCCTCTCAACCCTCTTCAATCTTAAGTAGCCTAACCCTAAAGGAGTTGTCACACCTCCAAAGGGTAACCTAAATTATTCTCAATCCTAGTGTCACATCTAAGAGAAAACATTAGCAAGATGAATTAAGATTGAAAGTCAATTTTTATTCATCAATAATGGAAAAGCATAATAACAATGTAAAAGAAACATAAAAACCCTAGAGTTTACAAGTCCGAATACCCTCAAGGGGTTTACCTCCTCATGGAGCTATACATGTTCAACAAAATAGAAAAGAAAGTACAAATCAAAGACATTGATGAAAACCCCCTTGTATATGGTGTGGCCGTGGTTTTGTGCGGCCGTCGAACGTCGGTGACGATGCCGATGACACGCGCTAAACCTCCACGAAATCCTCTCCGAAACCCTAGCCGCACTCCCCAAGTTGAAGAGAAAGGTAGGTCAAAAGATATCCCAAAAGGTCTCCAAAATCTCTTTTTATATAGTTGAATCGCGGCTTTAAAATCGGACTTATCGTGGGCTTCACACGGCCGTGTTGAATTTTCACACGCCCGTGTGAATTCTCTGAAACCCTGATTTTCGGCGGGAAATGAACAGTAGCTTGCTACAGTGTTTCGCTACAGTACAAAGCTACACATCCCTTTGTGCCCCTCCAAAGGAGGTTGACACACTCTCACAAGTCTAAGCTCGTGCCTTATTCCGTTCTTGGTCCGAAAACTTCCCAACATCGGCGAACACGACCTAATTTCGTTCTTCTTCTCCAATTTAGCTCCACAAACCTTCAATGCACAAGAATACACAAATGCACGCTATTTAATGATAAAACCTGATAAAAGATATGCTCAATATAAGATAATAACACTTCGCGGTACTATAACACGAGCACTTATCAAATCCCCCCACACTTAAGCTTTTGCTTGTCCTCAAGCAAAGATAAAACGTGAAAGTACTTGGGAAGAACAATTGAAAGTGCTCGGCCTTAGGTTCACCAAAAGTATGCAAAAGAAGCATTCTACAAGTAAGGGGAAATCAAAACAATGCATACGGTTATCATTGCTCTAGCTAAAAACTCGAATCAAAAAGGATAAAAACTCGAAAATGTGTTAGTATGTGCGATTTCACTCAAGAGAACCAACGAGTACTCCTCAAACTTTTGTTAGAAAGGACTTATTTATATACAAAAACAAAACTAAAAAGAAAAGGAAGTAGTAGCTTCACACATCCTTGAAGGTAGCCCTTTCCTAGGCGGCCGCTAAAGGTGGCTTTCACACTTTCGAGGATGTAGCTCTTTCTACCGGGGTAGTAGCTTTCACGCATCCCATGAGATAGCGCTTTCTTTCATTAGGGCATAACTTGTATCCGACTTATGAGAGTAGCTACATACTTCATAGGTGGTAGCTCTTTCCACCCCAAATGCATACATAAAACAAAGCATATATTCACAAAGTCATAGGTTTTTTTTCATATTTTTTTTTATTATGCATTTCCCAAAGTAAAACTAAGAACAATGATAAACTTGTCCTTAAAAACTTCAAGATTGAGTTTCCAAAAGATTTCAAGAGTGAGTAGTGCAATAAGGTGTAATCGAGCAAAAATTCCCTAAAATTCAAGTAGAAACTAGAGCATGATAGGATACAATGTTAAAAATTCTCCTAAACTCTAAGAATACAACCGTTGCAACTAAGGTGAACCGCCATAGGCTACATGAGCATGAGCAATTGAACGCACAAGTAAAGGCGTGTGCAATGTGAACTCCCCCCCCCACACTCACACTTAAGATATACATTGTCCCCAATGTACGTATGCAAGCACAATAATAAGTAACAAATAAAAATAATTAGTATGGAAGTGGGCAATTGAAACATTACTCACCTGAACTACAAGTGTTGCGTTTGATGAAGCTAGGTCATTGAGAGTTGAGTATCAATGGTTTGTGAAGCACACACGGTCCCATGACCGTGCCAATGACTGTTCCTCAAAATCCTTAAATCCAAGACCATCTGCGCACACATATACAAAGGTTCAGTATAGCTCAAGAAAAACCAAAACAAAGCTCGAGTACATAAATATATGAAAATGAAATACAACTCGAGACAAAATAAAAATAGACGGAAAATAAAAGCAAACTCAGAAGGAAGAGTCCTTTCTGGGTACTACAAGTCCAACAGAAATAGAAAATAAAAGTGCAAAAGAAAATCAAAATGAAAACTACGACGCCTCCGCGTCGGTGTCCTAAATAGTGGCCTCTGGTGCTGCTGGAGGCTCTGAAGGTGCAAGTGGATCTACTGCTGTTGGAGGAGATGGTGGTGGAGGGGTAGAAGCTCGGGGTCGGACCACGAAAGGTGAAGTCACGGCTCGCTCGAGTAACTGCTGTATAAGGTCCAATCGAGCCATGACCTCAGTTTGCTATGCTATCTGTACGGCCCTGACCTCAGCCACCTCTGTTTGTAGTACCCCCACTGCGCTCTCGAGGCGCTCCAGTCGATCCTGGGCTCGATAAGGTGAGAACATGCGCACCGGAGGTGGCTCCGGCGTGGTAGGTGGTACTACTATCTTTATATCCGCTGTGGGTGGCTCCAAGGCTGCCTGAGATCCCTCGGCCTGATCTGACTGGGGAGTGATCCATGTGTAGACTCCTGGTCCTGCTCTGCGGACCATCCCCATCTGTCTCAATGTCTCAATGCTAAGGGGTGCTAGTGTACTGATCTTCTCGGCCCCCGAACTCCATCTCTAAGCCCTAACCCAGTAATCAATCGGGTGATATACGGGCCTGCAAAGATAACTCCGACCTTGGGGTACTGGCCCTAATGGTGAATATACTCTGCCAAGATGTGCCCCAGGTGAAGTGGCTCGCTCTCCCGCATCGAATGTAAGTATAGGAGCTCCTAGCGGCACAGGACCCCGGTACTATCTCCCCTTCTGCTCACTGATCGGCTCAGAATAGCGTGGACGCATCTGTACGAAGCCCTGGTCAAGCATGTGGCCTTGGACACCCCTGGCTCGTACTGTCCCTGACCACATAATCTACTGTATATGCGCTGGGGGGTCAGGGTACCCGGATAGTCTGTAGGTCGCAGCGCATACTGCTCTGTCTCTGTGAATGCCTCATCATAGAGGCCCATCCCAATCGAAAACTGGGTCATACTCAAGGTAAAGTGCCGACCGAGTGCAGGAACTGAATGGAACCAATATCTGTAAAGCTATCGTAGCCTCGGTGGAACTCAAAGGTCGATAAGACCTCGAGTGTTAGTAACCTGATAGCTGGCTCTCGAATGGATAATAAACAGCCCCAGTTACCGACAGCAAGCATCCCCTTGATCTCATCTGTGATGCTCTGCCTCCCTTGTCTCTCTCCGACTATGCTCAAGTCTAAGTAACGTGTCTGTCCAAAGCGGAGTTTCGCAAGTCTCTTAAATCTCTCCCTATGCTCTGGTAAATCAAACTCCATCTCCTGAGGGGGTCGGGTAGGCTCACGGGGCCTCGTCCCCACTTATTTCCTAGGGCAAGAAGACATATCTGCAAGATTGAAAGAGAAAAAGATAAAAAACAATAGAGAATACTCAATCTACAGAAATCCACACGGCCGTGTGGAAATTCCACACGCCCGTGTGGAGCTTCTGGTGGACAGAGCACCACGGCCGTGAGTTAAAAATCCAAATTTTACAACCAATTTCATTCTACATTCATCTCTAAACATGTTCACGTATATAATAAGCATTTAAAACAAGCGAAATCATCCAACAAAATGAATCAAATTAAGAATTGACGAAGAAGAAGGCTTTGAAGTCCTTACTGATGGAGTGGATGAAGGAATACTTAGAATCGGCCGGAAAAACTCCAATAAAACCTCAAAAATCATCTGAGACGGTCGGGAAAGTAGTAGAGAGGGTAAGAGAGGAGTTTAGAGTGGAAGAATCAAGAGGCACAAGTGAAATCCAAATGAAAACGCGCGGTTTTCGAAGTTCTGGGAATTCACACGGCCGTGTGGAAATGCCACACGGCCGTGTGCCTCTAAAATTAGGGTTCATAGGGGCCAACACACGCCCCTGTGTGCACTCTGGTCACTCTCTGAACTACCCCACACGGCCGTGTGAGTTACCCATACGGCCGTATGCCTTCATAGGGGGATCCACAGGGGCTGGTACATGCCCTTGTGAATTCTCGGGAAAACATAGATGGTCTCTCAAAAATTTCACATGGCCGTGTGGAAATTCCACACGGCCGTGTGCCGAACCTGGTCAAGAACACAAGGCCGGCCACAGGGGCACCCACACACCCCTGTGGTCTCTCTGACTTGCCCGAGAAACTCTAAGTATTTCACACGGCCGTGTGAATAAACCACACGGTCGTGTGCCTTTCACAAGCTCTCCCACAGGAGCGCACACACACCCCTGTGTATTCTCGGGAAAAAGGGTTGTCTCTGCAGAGTTTCACACGGCCATGTGGAATTTCCACATGGCCGTGTGCCTTAGCACAGTTGTACTCACAGGGGCACCCACACGCCCCTGTGGACTCTCTGGAAAAGAGTTTAAGTTCTGCGAGAACTCACACGGCCGTGTGCAATTTCCACATAGTCGTGTGCCCCTTCTGAGGTTATTCACAGGAGCATGGACACGCCCCTGTGCCCTCTCTGGCTGAGCCCTAAGTGCTGTCACACGTCCGTGTGGAATATCCACACGGGCGTGTGTTTTCTCTGGTTTACTTAGAAAAAATTTACAGACTCTCACAAAAATTCAGAAACACAAATACGATGTTTGGAGCCTGTGAAACCATCAAAACACGACCATATACCATGGAAAATATGCTCAACCAACTCAAACTTCGTCAATAATCATCTAGGCACACGAAAACGTCAATAATCGACAATAAAAATCGCAACGCATGCATTAAAACTCCAGGACACCAAAACTAAGACTCTTATTCAACCTAAACTAAGCTAAGTCCTAGAAAAAACTGTAAAACCTTGGGTTGCCTCCCAAGAAGCACTTGTTTAACGTCACTTAGCTTGACGTACCTGATCTTACGTTACGGAGGTTCATGAATAGAAGTTGCCCTCTTCCCTAAAACCTGAAAGCATGCGTTACATAATCTTTGTAGAGTAGAGGGAGAGTTGTCGAATTTGTTACCACAAAAGGGTGTCACACCCTTACTCCGTGAATGTTCATCCCCTTTCTTGTTGGGGTTCTTCTTGTGGCGTCTTTTCAACCTCTTCATCCTCCGAAGCATATTCTTTTTATGCTCTTTCTCCATCTTGATGTCTGTCTTTACTAGACCAAGTGCAAGTACTTCTTCTTCTTCTATCTCCATGTCTTGGTCCAGCCACCCTTCATAAGGATCCGAGTTTAACATTTCCTGCACATATTCATCAATACACTCATTAGTAACATCAAGATAATAAAGAGTATCATCAAAATCAAGAGAATGTCTCATGGCTTCGGCGAGGCGATAGGTGAGCTTATCATCTCCAACTCTAAGTGTGAACTCCCCACCGTCCATGTCTATCAAAGCCTTGGAAGTCCGCAAGAATGGCCTCCCAAGAATCAGCGGCACCTCGACATCCTCGTCCACATCAAGCACAACGAAGTCTACCGGAAAGATGTACTTGTCTACTTTTACCAAGACATCTTCCACAATTCCCCTCGGATGACTCACCGATCGATCCGCGAGTTGAAGTGTCATCCGAGTGGGTCTAGGCTCGTCCAAGCCTAGCTTTCGGAAGAAGGTATAAGGCATGACATTGATGCTTGCCCCTGAATCGGCCAATGCCATCTCTTCACCCAAATTACCGATGTTACAAGGCATGATGAAACTCCCGGGATTTTTTCTCTTACTCGGCATGTTCTTTTGTAAGACGGCCGAGCAATTAGCATCAAGAACTATAGCTGCACTCTCCTCCAACTTCCTCTTATTAGTTTAGAGGTCCTTTAGGAACTTCGCGTACTTGGGTATTTGGCCTAATGCTTCCGCGAATGGTATGTTGATGTCCAATTATTTGAAGATACCCAGAAATTTCTTGTATTGCTCATTGTCTTAGTCATTCTTCAACCTCGAAGGATAGGGGATCCTTGGTTTGTAGGGTGGTGGTGCCACATTTTTTTTCTTTTGGTGCTTCTCCCCCTACTTCTTCAACTTTGGGTGATTCTTTCGTCTTCTCTAGAGGGAGATTTCTCTCGATCTCTTTACCACTTCTCAAGGTGATTGCCTTCAATTGCACCCTTGGATTAGTCTCCGTATTGGTAGGCAAGCTACCTTGAGGTCTTTCTGCCAATGTCTTCGCAATTTGTCCTACTTGATTTTCCAAATTGTGTAGGGAGGCGGTGTGATTGCGAAGAGTAGCCTCCACCGACTGAAACCTAGCATCCGATGAAGAAACAAAACGTGTGAGGGCTCTCTCGAGGTCGGTCTTTTTCCCTTCTAACCCGGTCACTCGGCTTTCTAGATTCGGAGCTTGTTGACCTTGAAATCCCGGTTGTGTACTATTTTTCTGTTGTGACTGCCCTTGATTGCTCCAAGAGAAATTTGGATGGTTCTTTCACCCCGGATTGTAAGTTCCACTGTACGGGTTACCTTGGCCTTGTCATCTATAAGAATTTCCAACAAAATCAGCCTACTCCACCGCACTTGTGCCGCCAATAGCAATAGGACAATCACTCGAAGCATGTCCTCCCCCACAACTGTTACATGTAGTGATGGCCACAACTCTTGGTGAAGCTAGTGCATCTAGCTTCTTACTCAATGACTCTACTTGTGCCGCCAAAGATGTAACCGCGTCAACTTCATGAATTCCGGCCACCTTTTTCCTGTCCCTTGAGTTCCATTGATAGCTATTCATAGCCATCTCCTCTACAAGGTGCCGGGCTTCACCGGGAGTCTTGCTTCCTAGAGTTCCTCTGGCCGCCGCATCTAAGAGTTGCTTGGTACTCGGATTTAACCCGTTGTATAAGGTGTGAATGATCATCCACTCGGGAAATCCATGTTGCGGGCACTTGCGAAGGAGCTCCTTGAACCTATCCCATGTCTCGAATAGAGACTCCAATTCCATTTGCACGAAGGATGATATTTCATTCTGGAGCCTTGCAGATTTTTCCGGCGGAAAGTATCTAGCCAAGAATGCCTCGGCCATCACCTCCCACGTAGTGATGGATGCTCTCGGTAATGAATGAAGCCAATGTCTTGCTTTTCCCTTCAATGAAAATGGGAAGGCTCTCAAACGAATTGCGTCGTCCGTTACTCCATTAATCTTCAACATGTCACACACTTCGAGGAAATTCTCTATATGACTATTGGGATCTTCATCGGCCAACCCATTAAATTGTGCGGACTGTTGCAACATCTGTATGAACGACGGCTTCAACTCAAAATTCATTGCCGTGATTGGTGACCTCACAATGCTCGATTGGGTCCCCATGACTGCGGGTCTAGCAAAATCGGACAATGTCCGTTGTTGTTCATTCTGTTCTGCCATTGTTTCTGACCCTTCTGTCTCAATATCGGCTTGATTTGAAGCTTCTTGCACAGGTTCCTTCCCCTTGCGATGTGTTCTTCGTCCAATGTCCGGTTCTCCCTCAACAAGAATCAAAGGGTTCCCACGGGTCATAACCTGTAACCGAAAACCAAGAAAAGAAAAATAAGAACAATGATAGATAAAGAAAATATGAAATAGAATGCAAAGTGAATAGCTAAAATAATGAAAAACAAATATCTCAAAATGCCTATTCCCCGGCAACCGCGCCAAAAACCTTGACACGACAACCTTGCGTGTATCCCGCAAGTGCACGGGTTGTCGAAGTAATAAAAGTTACCTGGGTGAGAGGGTAGTCAAATCCACATGGAATAGGGATTTAGAATACGAGATTTCACTAATTAAGCTATGTGGTGTATGGAAAAGCAATATCTGGATCAATGAATGAATGTAGAAATAAACAGAATAAAAGACAAGAAATTAAATAGAAAGATGGAAAATCAGAAAGTGCAAGTAAAAGAGAATAGAGAGGATTAGCAATGAATGAAATAGGGTATCTGGACAAGCTACCTCTAGGATCTATGCTTCTAGTGTAGGACTATGCTATTATACTTCCCTATTGATGTTAATTGAGTCGAGGAAATCCTTAGACTCACGGTCCCAAACCTAAGGACAACCGTGACTAACCCCATCATTATGCCCCGGTATTAGGATTCACGTCACCCTTCACTCTGTCGCTCGCACGACTAATCCCCAGGGGAGTATATCTACCTAAACCTCACACTACGTGGGATTGCTTTAAGCTCTAGGGATTCCTAGTGGTAAAACCTGTTCCTATGTGTAGTTCTAACCCTTTGGTCCAGGTGGAAGAACCCTAGTCTAGATTAAGCCCCAACGCGTAGGATTCACTTCAACCCTTCACTCTGTTACTTGCGTAACTAAGCCCCAGGAGAGTTTATCTGCCTAGCACTTCACTCTATTTGACCGCTATAAAATCACGGAAACGGAGGCAGGGAGAAACCACATCGAAGGGGAAAGGGTTACATCGCTACCTCACAACTCTCCCTCTCAACCCTCTTCAATCTTAAGTAGTCTAACCCTAAAGGAGTTGTCACACCTCCAAAGGGTAACCTAAATTATTCTCAATCCTAGTGTCACATCTAAGAGAAAACATTAGCAAGATGAAATTAAGATTGAAAGTCAATTTTTATTCATCAATAATGGAAAAGCATAATAACAATGTCAAAGAAACATAAAAACCCTAGAGTTTACAAGTCCGAATACCTTCAAGGGGTTTAGCTCCTCATGGAGCTATACATGTTCATCAAAATAGAAAAGAAAGTACAAATCAAAGACATTGATGAAAACCCCCTTGTATATGGTGTGGCCGTGGTCTTGTGCGGTCGTCGAACGTCGGTAACGATGCCGATGACGCGCGCTAAACCTCCACGAAATCCTCTCCGAAACCCTAGCAGCACTCCCCAAGTTGAAGAGAAAGGTAGGTCAAAAGATATCCCAAAAGGTCTCCAAAATCCCTTTTTATATAGTTGAATCGCTCCTTTAAAATCGTACTTATCGTGGGCTTCACACGGCCGTGTGGAATTTCCACACGCCCGTGTGAAGTTTCTGTCTAGCTGAAAAATCGATTTACACGGCCGTGTGGAATTTCCACACGCCCGTGTGAATTCTCTGAAACCCTGATTTTCGGCAGGAATTGAACTGTAGCTTGCTACATTGTTTCGCTACAGTAACAAGTTGCAGTACTCGCCGAAACGCTCCCGAATCCGTTGTTCTTCATCGAGGCCATTGATTGGGCACACAAACAATGGTAAGTCGTGCCGATTGCTTCAAGTCTCCTTCTTAGTGAAGTTATTCTAAGCTACACGAGTAAGACTTGTTGTGAATGTGACTGCCTTTGTGCCCCTCCAAAGGAGGTTGGCACACACTCACAAGTCCAAGCTCGTGCCTTGTTCCGTACTTGGTCCGAAAACTTCCCAACATCGGTGAACACGACCTAATTTCGTTCTTCTTCTCCAATTTAGCTCCACAAACCTTCAATGCACAAGAATACACAAATGCACGCTATTTAATGATAAAACAAGATAAAAGATATGCTCAATGTAAGATAATAACTCTTCGCGGTACTATAACACAAGCACTTATCATGAGGCGTTGAGACTGAGAGATTTCTCTAACGGGACCTCGTAGGGCACCAGCATCGTTGATTTGGAGGCAAGATCATATTATCTTTGGATTTTCATGACTTAACCTACTCATTCTAGAAACACATTGCACACCTAGCGGGAGCATTGCCCGAATACCCCACTTTTACTGATTGAGATCTCCCTTTATTTTACCCTTGCATATTCATCTTTGGTTTTCATTTCTTCGCACACTAGATCATCACATCATCCGATTGATCATTAGGCTAGATAGAAGAGAAACAGTTAGTACTAGTAACTCTGTTCCCTATGGATTTAACTACCTGACCTGTTGGATACTTTATTACTTCGACACCCGTGCACTTGCGGTACATGCATGCAATAGGTGTGTCAATGATCCATTGCATATTTTATTGATTTTATTTTTACCTCTTAATGATCCTTTACACCTATTGTTTCCATTTTATTTAGTCAAAACATGTGTAACATTTATGCTTTGCATGTTGTATGCTTCCTTTGTTTTTCTATATCTCTGCCTTTCATTTGTTTACTTAACATGTTTATTTCTTGCTTTCATGTTATCCTATGCAATTGCATGTGTACTTATTTAGCCTGTTCACTTGTTTAACATGCTAGAATGTTCATTTCCACAACATGTTTATTTCCTTACCCCTTTTATTTAAGATCAATTGCATATTTTATAAATTTTATTTTTACCTCATAATGATCCTTTGCACCTATTTATACCATTTTTATTTTATCAAAGCATGTGTAACATTTATGCTTTGCATATTGTGTGCTTCCTTTGTTATGTTGTAGCTTTATATTTGATCTGTTTGCTTAGCATGTTTGTTTCTTGCTTTCATGTTATCCTATGCAGTTGTATGTGCACTTACTGATAAGTGCTTGTGTTATAGTACCGCGAAGCGCTATTATCTTACAATGAGCATATCTTTTATCAGATTTTATCACTAAATTGTGTGCATTTGTGTGCTTTTGTACATTGTAGGTTTGTGGGGTTATTTTGAAGAAGAATAACTAAGTTAGGTCGTGTTTGCCATTGTTGGAGAGTTGTCGGACCAAGCAAGGAACGAGGCACGAGCCTAGACTTGTGATTGTGCCAACCTCATTTGGAGGGGCACAAGGGCAGTCACATTCATAATAAGTCTAACTCGTGTAGCTTAGAAGAACTTCACCAACAAGAAAATTTGAAGCAATCGGCAGGATCTACTATTGATTGTGTGCCCAATTCAATGGCCTCGATGAAGAACAACGAATTCGGGAGCATTTTCGGCGAGTACTGTAGCAGCACTATAGCAAGTTACTATAGCAAAACACTATAGCAAGCTACTGTGCACTTTCAGCCGAAAGTCAAAAAACCAGAGAGTTCACATGGGTGTGTGGAAATTTCACATAGCCGTGTGAAATCCCGATAAGTCCAATTTTAAAGCCGCGACTCAATGTTATAAAAGCCCGATTTGGAGACTTTTGACATATCTTTTAACCTATCTTTCTCCCCAACTTCTGGAGAGTGCGGACTAGGGCTTCAGAAAGGACTTCGTGGAGGTTCGGAGCATGTCATCGGCATCATCACCGTCATCCGGCGGCCGTACAAAACCACGGCCACATCATACGCAAGGGGGTTTACATCAATGCTTTCATTTTGTGCTTAATTTTATATTTTGATGAATTTGTATAGCTACATGATGAGCTAAACCCCTCGTGGGTATTCGGACTTGTAAACCCTAGGATCATTATGTTTCTATGACATTGCTATTATGCTTTTCCATTATTGATGAATAAATTCGAGTTTCAATCTTAATTATCTCTTTTAATTGTTTTCCCTTAGCCGTGACACTAGGGTTGCGAACAATCTAGGTTATCCTTTGGAGGTGTGACAACTCCTATAGGGTTAGACTTCTTAAGATTGAAGAGGGTTGAGAGGGTGAGTTGTGATGTAGCGGAACGTCTCCTTTCCCCTCCGGTGTGATTCCTCCTACCTCGATGTTCCATAATTTTTTAGCGGTCAAGATAGAGTGAAGTGCTACGAGAGAAATTCCCCTGGGGCTTAGTTGCACGAGCAACAGAGTGAAGGGTTGAAGTGAATCCTAGTGCTGGGGCTTAATTTAGACTAAGGTTCTTCCACCTGGACCAAAGGGTTAGAACTATACATAGGAACTAGTTTTATCACTAGGAATCCCTAGAACGTAAAGCAATCCCACGTAGTTTGAGGCTTAGGAAGATGTACTCCTGTAGGGCTTAGTTGACAGGTCAACGAGAGTCAAGAGTCGTAGTGAAAACCTAAGGCCGGGGCATAGTGTTGGGGTTAGTCACGGTTGACTTTAGCTTTGGGACAGTGTGTTTAAGGATATCCTTGACTCAATTAACATCAATAGGAAAGTATAATAGCATAGTCTTGCACTAGAAGCATAAGTCCTAGGGGTAGCTTGTCCGGGTACCCTACTTCATCCATTGCTAGTCCTTCTCTATTTACTCCTTCTTGCACTCTCTTACCTTCCATCCTTCTATTTGATTTCTTGTTTTCTTTATATTGCTTTCACATTCAATCATTAATTCTCTTCACACTCACCGTACATCGCTTAGCTAAATAGTGAGCACTTGTGTCTTAAATCCCTATTCCCTGTGGATTCGACTACCCACTCACCAGGGTAATTTTATTACTTCGACAAGCCCGTGCGAATACACACAAGGGGTCGTGTCACTTACTTAGCATGTTCATTTGTTTAACATATTGACATGTTCATTTACACAACATGTTTATTTCCTTATCTCTTTTATTTAATAATCGATTGTATATTTTATTGATTTCATTTTTTTCGATCTTAATGATCATTTGCACATATTGTTTCCATTTTATTTTGTCAAAGAATGGCTAACATTTATGCTTTGCATATTCTGTGCTTCCTTTGTTACCTTGTAGCTTTGTACTTGATCTGTTTGCTTAACATGTTTGTTTCTTGCTTTCATGTTATCCTATACAGTTGCATGTGTACTTAGTGTATCCATTTGTTTAGAATGCTGACATGTTCATTTACTTAACATGTTTATTTGCTTATCCCTTTTATTTGATGATCAATTGCATATTTATTGATTTCATTTTTCCCATCTTAAAGATCCTTTGTACTTGTTGTTCACATTTTATTTTGTCAAAGCATGTCTAACATTTATGCTTTGCATGTTGTATGCTTCCTTTGTTTTTAGTAGCTTTGTCCTTGACTTGTTTGTTTAACATGTTTGTTTCTTGCTTTCATGTTATCCTATGTAGTTGCATGTGTACTTAGTTAGCATGACCATTTGTTTAACATGCTAACATGTGTATTTGCTTATCCTTTTTAGTTAATGATCAATTGTATATTTTATTGGTTTTATTTTTCTCATCTAAATCATCCTTGGCACCTACTGTTTCACATTTTATTTTGTCAAAGCATGACTGCCATTTATGCTTTACATGTTGTATGCTCCCTTTGTTTTCATGTAGCTCTGTATTTGATATGTTTCCTTAATATATTTTTTTTGTTGCTTTGATGTTTTCCATGCATGTATTTTTAATTTGCATCTAAATCTTACTGATAAAATTTTACATCATGCGGATATGCCAATATTTGCCATACTATTATATGTTGCTTACATTGAATAATAATGCATATACGGGTGCATTTTACTTGCTTAATTGTTGTAGTAGGTCTACAAGGTTATTAGAATGTATCTCATTAATGTATCTGATTAATTCAGACCTTCACCTATTCCTCAAATATATAGATAAATAGTTGGGCTCTTAATGAGCAGGTGAGGCCATTGGTTGCTACATTCACCACCACTGTTGTCGTTATTGCATACCTTTTTGAGGAAATGCATGTTACTAGGCTTGGTAGAAGTGTAAGGAACCATCAATGTTCCATGACGTAACTAGGAAAAGGCACATGGAAGGCATTCTGACGGATGGATGTGACTAATTTGTAAGCAATCTTAGGATGGACATAGGACCTTTCTTACATCTTGCTTTTATCTTGTGTGACAAGCACCTACTTATAGACACCCGACATAGGCCAGTCGAGGAACAATTAGCCATATTCTTACATGTAGTTGACAACAACACCAAGAGTACGACCATGAGAGTTGAGTTTCTATGATCTGATGAAATCATTAGTCGATATTTTAACACAGTCCTCAGAGCTATTTGTGTCATCCACAATGACTTTGTTCATTTCCCCAATACTACATGCCATCCTGAAATTGTGACCAACCCAAACTGGTACCCTTTCTTTAAAGTAAGTGTGTAATTAATCAATATCATAAATTTCGTGAGTTCCTTAAATCCCTTGTGTTAATTTCCAATTATTTGTGCTTCCGTATAGGACTATGTAGTTTTATTAGATGGGACGCATATTGATGCATCCGTCCCTGCTCATGAAATACCAAGGTCTTGTGGTTGAAAGGGTCTAACCAAAAATGTCCTCATTGTGGTGAACGCTAATTTGCAACTCACCTATGTGTTGGGTGATTAGGAAGGATTTGCAAATGATTTCACTGTCATAAGAGATGCATTGTCATGACCACAACCTGAGGGTCGAAGATAGTAGAAGGTAGGACAAGTTGCGTTTCAACCACTTAATTATTAAAATGAATACTATTTAATAGATGTCATTTATTGTAGGCAAATACTATCTGGTAGAAGCTGGGTACACTACTATGAATGGTTTCATAACTCTTTACTTGCGTGTTAGGTACCATCTTAAAGAACATTGACATCACCCCTTGGTGTATCCCGCAAGTGCACGGGCTTGTCAAAGTAATAATATCAATGTCATAGAAACATAATAATACTAGGGTTTATAAGTCCGAATACCCACAAAGGGTTTAGCTCCTCATGGAGATATACTTGTTCATCAAAATATGAAAGAAAGCACAAATTAAAGGCATTGATGAAAACCCCCTTGCGTATGATGTGGCCGTGGTCTTGTGTGGCCACCGGATGTCAATGACGATGCCGATGACGCGCTCCTAACCTCAACGAAGTCCTCTCCAAAACCCTAGCTACCCTCTCCAGAAGTTAGCGAGAAAGATAGGTCTAAAGATGTCTCAAAATTCTCCCAAAATGGGCTTTTATAACATTGAGTCGCGGCTTTAAAATTGAACTTATCGGGATTTCACATGGCCGTGTGGAATTTCCACACGCCCGTGTGAACTCTCTGGTTTTCTGAATTTCGGCTGAAAGTGAACAGCAGCTTGCTAAAGTGTTTTACTACAGTAACTCGCCGAAACGCTCCCGAATTCGTTGTTCTTCATAGAGGCCATTGAATTGGGCACACAATCAATGGTAGATCATGCCAATTGCTTCAAATCTCCTTCTTGGTGAAGTTCTCCTAAACTACACGAGTTAAACTTGTTGTGAATGTGAATGCCTTTGTGCCCCTCCAAAGGAGGTTGGCACACACTCACAAGTCTAAACTCGTGCCTTGTTCCTTGCTTGATCCAAAAACTCCCCAACAATGGTAAAGACAATCTAACTTTGTTCCTCTTCTTCAAAATGGCTCCACAAGCCTACAATGCATAAGAGTACACAAATGCACACCATTTAGTGATAAAATCTGATGAAAGAGATGCTCATTGTAAGATAATAACGCTTCGCGTTACTATAACACAAGCACTTATCAAACTCCCCCACACTTAAGCTTTTGCTTATCCTCAAGCATAAATAAAACGTGAAAGTACTTGGGAAGAACAATTGAAAGTGCTCGGTCATAGGTTCACCAAAAGTATGCAAAAGAAGCATTCTACAAGTAAGGGGAAATCTAAACATTGCATAAGGTTACCATCGCTCTAGCTAAAAATTTGAATCAAAAAGGATAACAACTCGAAAATGTGTAAATGTGTGTGAATTCACTCAAGAGAACCCAAAAAGTACTCCTCAAACTCTTGTTAACAAGGACTTATTTATATACAAGGACGAAGGAAGTAGTAGCTTTACACAACCTCTAAGGTAGCCCTTTCCTAGTCGGCCGCCAAAGGTGGCTTTCACACTTTCGAGGAGGTAGCTCTTTCTACTGGGGTAGTAGCTTTCACGCATCCCATGAGATAGCTCTTTCTCTCATTAGGGCATAACTTGTATCCGACTTATGAGAGTAGCTACATACTTCATAGGTGGTAGCTCTTCCCACCCCAAATGCATAAATAAAACAAAGCAAATATTCACAAACTTTTTTTTTTAATTCTTTCATATTTTTCATTTTTTTATATGCATTTTCTAAAGTAAAACTAAAAGCTTACTAATAAGATGATAAATTTGTCCTTAAAAACTTCAAGCTTGAGTTTCCAAAAGATTTCAAGAGTGAGTACTGCAAGAAGAGGTAATCGAGTAAAAATCCCCTAAAATTCAAGTAAAACTAGAGCATGATAGGATACAATGTTAAAAATTCTCCTAAACTCTAAGAATACTAATGTTGCAACTAAGGTGAACCACCATAGGCTACATAAGCATAAGCAATTGAACGCACAAGTAGAAGTGTGTGCAAAGTGAACTCCCCCCACACTTAAGATGTACATTGTCTCCAATGTACGCATGCAAGCACAATTAAAAATAAAATAGTTCACACAATTTATGTAGGTAGGCAATTGAAACATTACTCCCCTGAACTCCAAGTGTTGTGTTTGATGGAGCTAGGTTCATTGAGAGTTGAGTCTCAATGGTTTGTGGAGCACACACGGTCCCATGATCGTGCCTATGATTATTCCTCAAATTCCTTACAGCCAAGACCATCTGCACACATACACAAGGGTTCACTATAGCTCAAGAATCATCAAAATAAAAGCTCGAGTATATAAAGATAGAGGAATGAAATACAACTCGAGACAAACAAAAGAAAAGAAAAATAAAAGATAAACTCAGAAGAAGAGTCATTTCTGAGTGCTAAAAGTCCAACAGAATACGAAAAAGTGCAAAAAGAAATAAAAGCTAAAAGAAACTATGACGCCTCAGCGTCGGTGTCCTGTGTGGAAGCCTCTGGTGCTGCTGCTGCTGGCTCTGATGTCGCTGGTGGATCTGTTGGTAGTGATGGAGATGGAGGTGGGGTCGAGGCTCAAGGTCGCACCACGAACGGTGATGTCGACACAGATCGCTCAAGTAGCTGAAGTATGGCGGTGAGCTGTGTTGATGTGTGCAGAAACTGTGCATCCTGTGTGGCCCTGACCTCGGCCAACTCCGTCTGGAGGACACCACAGCACTCTCAAGGCGCTCAAGTCGATCCTGGCCTCGAGAGGGAGAGAAATTGCGCACTGAGGGTGGCTCCGATGCTGTGGGTGGTGCCCTAGGGGTGGCTCCAATGCTGCCTGGGACCCCTCGGCCTGATCTGACTGGGGTATGATCATGGTATATACTCCTGGTCCTTATCTACGGATCATACCCATCAGTCTCAGAGTCTCTCTACTAAGCGGAGCTGGTACAGAAATCTTCTCAACCCCTCGCACTCCATCTCGGAGACCTAACACGATAAGGAGCCTTGTAATATAGGGCCCTGAGAAGATCACTCCAACCCTAGGGTACTGGCCCTGGTGGCGCAAGTACTCTACTAATATGTGGCCTAGGTGGAGTGGCTCGCTCTGTACCATGGAGTGTAGGTAGAGCAACTCCTGTCGGCTCAGTACTCCTGTACTATCCCCCGGCCACTTACTAATCGACTCAATACTGCGTGTATATATGTGTAAGCTGGACGGGACAGGCATGTAGCCTTTGAGACCCCCAGCTCATACTGTCCATCTCCACACAGAACCCTGTAAGCTCTCTGAGGTGTCAAAATCCCTGGGTAGTTTGTGGGTAATAGTGAGTACTCCTTAATCTCGGTAAATGCTTCGTCGTAGAAGCCCATCATGAATGAAAACTGAGTAACACTAAGACTAAAATGCTGCCCGAGTGCATGGAACTGGATGGTATCGGTATTTGTAAAGTTGTCATATCCTCGATCGAACTCAAAGGTCGATAAAACCTCAAGTGTAAGTGCTCGAGTGGCTGGCTCTCGGATAGACAGCAAAAGGTCCCAACTACCGACTGCCAGCAGCTCCTCCACCTCGGCAGCTATAGTGTCACCCCCCCTCTATCTCTCTCAGCGGGCTTAAGTCTAGGTAGCGCGACTGACCAAGTCGGAGCGCTGATAACCTCTTGAATCTTTCCCTGTGCTCCGGTAAGTTAAAATCCATCTTCTCGGTGGGTGGGGTGGGCTCACGGTGCTCACGAGAGCGTTTCCCTACTGCTTTCTTAGTCCTGGAAGACATATCTGCAAAATTGAGAAGAAAAATGATTAAAAACAGTTACAATACTCAATCTGCAGAAATCCACACGCCCTTGTGGTTCATTGGGCGGACTCAAAGGCACGGCCGTGGAGGCCAAAAATCTCGTTTTTACACTCTAATTCGTTCCAGATTCTCTCTAAACATGTTCTCATACATTCTAATCATTCAGAACAAGTGAAATAGCTAAAAAGAATGAATTAAATCATGATTTGACGAAGAAAAAGGGTTTGAAGTTCTTACCGACGTTGTGGATGAAGAAAACCTTGAAATCGGCCAGAAAATTCCAAATAAAACCACTAGAAAACTCAGAGACAATCGGGGAAATGAAAGAGAGGGTCAGAGAATGCTTGAGAGTGGAAAACAAATAAGGCACGAGTGAAACTTAAGAGAAAATCGCGGTTTTTGGAGTTCTGGGAATCCACACGGCTGTGTGCCTCTGAAATTAGGGTTCGCAGGGGCCGGTACACGCCCCTGTGTGCACTCTGGTTACTCTGTAGTCTACCCCACATGGGCGTGTAAGACTCCTACACGGCCGTATGCCTTCACAGGGGAGCTCCACAAGGGCTGGTACACGCCTCTGTGGATTCACGGGAAAACACAGAAGGTCTCTCGAGAATTTTCACACGCCCGTATGGAAATTCCACAAGGCCGTGTGCCCAACCTGGCCAAGAATACAAGGCCGGTCACAGGGGCACCCACAAGTCCCTATGGCTTCTCTGGTTTGTCCCGAGAATTGTCTAAGTGTTCCACACGGCCGTGTGAATGCTCCACATGGCCGTGTACCTTTCACAAGTTCTCTCACAGGGGCAACCACACGCCCCTATGTATTCTCGGGATAGAAGGGGACTCTCTACAGAATTTCACACGGCCGTGTACCTTAACACATGGGTACTCACAAGGGCACCCACATGCCCCTGTGGACTCTCTGGACCGAGAGCTTAAGTTTTGCAAGATTTCACACGGCCGTGTGTCCTTTCTGAGGTTTTTTCACAGGGGCAATGTCACGCCCTTGTGCCCTCTCTGGTTGGGCCCTAATTGATAACACACGCCCGTGTGGAAATTCAGCAAGGCCGTGTGTTTTCTCTGGTTTACTTAGAAAAATTCACAGACTCTCAAAAAAATTCAGAAACACAAATACGATGCTTAGAGCCTGTGAAAACCATCAAAACACGACCAGATACCATGGAAAACATGCTCAACCGACTCAAACTTCATCAATTATTGGTTAGGCACACAAAAACATCAACAATCCACAATAAAATCGCAGCATATGCACTAACAACTTAGGACACCAAAACTAAGACTTTTATTCATGCTAGAACAAAACTATATCCTAGAAAAGCTGTAAAACCTTGGGTTGTCTCCCAAGAAGCGCTTGTTTAACATCACTTAGCCTGACGTACCTGTCTTACCTTACGGAGGTTCATGAATGAAGGTTGCCCTCTTCCTTACAACCTGAAAGCATGCAGTACATAATTTTTGTAGAGTAGAGGGAGAGTTGTCGAATTTGTTACCACACAAGGATGAAACACCCTTACTCCATGAATGCTCATCCCCCTTTGTGTTGGGGTTCTTCTTGTGGTGTCTTTTCGACCTCTTCATCCTCCTAATCATCTTCTTCATGCGCTCCATTTCTGGCTTGATTTCTTTCTCAACTAGACCAAGTGAGAGTACTTCTTCTTCGATCACCACGTCTTGGTCCGGTGACAAGACTCCTTGCATGTATTCCGCAAGTGCACGGATTTGTCGAAGTAATAAAAGTTACCCCGGTGAGAGGGTAGTCGAATCCACAGGGAATAGGGAGTTAGAGTATGAGATTTCACTATTAAAACTATGCGAAGTATGGAAAAGTAGTAATCGATTCGTGTGTGAATTGTGATAACAACTATACTAAAAGACAGGAAATTAAATAGAGAGAGGCGAAAGATTGGAGAGTGCAAGAAAAAGAGATTAAGGAGGATTTAACAATGAATGAAGTGGGGTATCCGGACAAGTTACCTCTAGGACCTATGCTTCTAGTGCAAGACTATGCTATTATACCTTCCTATTGATGCTAATTGAGTCGAGGAAATCCTTGGACTCATGGTCCCAAACCTAAGGTCAACCGTGACTAACCCCAACATTATGCCCCGGTATTAGGATTCACATCGACCCTTCACTCTATCGCTCGCACGATTAAGTCCCAGGGGAGTACATCTACCTAAACCTCACACTACGTGGGATTGCATTAAGCTCTAGGGATTCCTAGTGATTAAACCTGTTCCTATGTGTAGTTCTAACCCTTTGGTCCAGGAGGAAGAACTCTAGTCTAGATTAAGCCCCAGTGCATAGGATTCACTTCAATCTTTCACTCTGTTACTTGCGTAACTAAGCCCCAGGGGAGTTTATCTACCTAGCACTTAATTCTATCTTGACCGCTAATAAATCAAGGAAACAGAGGTAGGGAGAAATCACACCGGAAGGGAAAGGGGTACATTGCTACCTCACAACTCTCCCTCTCAACCCTCTTCAATCTTGAATAGTCTAATCCTATAGGAGTTGTCACACCTCCAAAGGAAAACCTAGATTGCTCTCAACCCTAGTGTCACATCTAAGGGAAAACAATAGCAAAATAAAATCAAGATTGAAACTCAATTCTTATTCATCAATAATGGAAAAGCATAATAACAATGTCAAAGAAACATGATAACCCTAGAATTTACAAGTCCGAATACCCACAAGGGGTTTAGCTCCTCATGGAGCTATACATGTTCATCAATGTATGAAATAAAACACAAAGTAAAGACATGGATGAAAACCCCCTTGCGTATGGTGTGGTCATGGTCTTGTGCGGCCGCCGGACGTCGGTGACGATGCCGATGACGCGCTCTAAACCTCCACGAAGTCCTCTCCAAAACCCTAGCCGCACTCTCCGAAGTTGGGGAGAAGAATAGGTCAAAAGATGTATCAAAAAGTCTCCAAATCAGGCTTTTATAATGTGGAGTCGCGGCTTTAAATTTGCTGAAAACGGGATTTCACACGGCCGTGTGGAATTTCCACACGCCCTTGTGAAGTTTCTGGAATTCTGATTTTCGGCCGACTGTGAACAGTAACTTGCCTACAGTATTTTTACTACAGTAATTTACTACAGTTGAAAGACTCCCGGATTCGTCATTCTTCATCGAGGTCGTTAAATTGGGCACACAATCAATGGTAGATCGTGCTGATTGCTTCGAATCGCCTAATTGGTGAAGTTCTCATTGTTGGCATGAGTTAGACTTATTGTGAATGTGATTGCCTTTGTGCCTCTCCAAAGGAGGTTGTCACACACTCACAAGTCTATGCTCACGCCTTGCTCCTTGCTTGGTCCGAAAATCTTCCCAACAATGCCAAACACGACCTAACTTCGTTCCTTTCCTTCATTTTATCCTCACAACCCTACAATGCACAAAAGTAAACAATTGCACACTTTTTAGTGATAAAATTTGATTAAATTAATGCTCATTGCAAGATAATAACACTTCGCATTACTATAACACGAGCACTTATCATCCGGCCATCCTTCATATGGATCCAGGTTCAACATTTCCTGCACATAATCATTAATTAGTTCATCAGTGGTGTCAAGAAAATATAAAGTATCATCAAAGTCAAGAGAGTGTCTCATGGCTTCGGCGAGGCGGTATGTAAGCTTGTCCTCTCCCACTCGTGATGTGAGCTCCCCGCCATCCATGTCGATCAAAGCCTTGGAAGTGCGCAAGAAGGGCCTTCCAAGGATCAATGGCACCTCGACATCCTCATCGACATCTAACACCACGAAGTCAACAGGAAATATATATTTGTCGACTTTCACCAACACATCTTCCACAATCTCCCTCGGATGCCTCACCGATCGATCCACAAGTTGAAGTGTCATCCGAGTGGGTCTAGGCTCGCCCAAGCCTTGGAAGAAAGTGTAGGGCATGACATTGATGCTTGCCCCCGAATCGGCTAACGCCATCTCTTCACCTAAGTTGCCAATGTTGCATGGTATTATGAAACTCCCAGGATCTTTTCTCTTGCTCGGCATGTTCTTTTGCAATACGGCCGAGCAATTGGCATCAAGGATCACAAACGCACTCTCCTCCAATTTCCTCTTATTGGTCAAGAGGTCCTTCAAGAACTTCGCGTACTTGGGCATTTGGGCTAATGCTTCCGCGAACGGTATGTTGATGTGCAACTGCTTGAAAATTCCCAGAAATTTCTTGTATTGTTCGTTCTCTTGGTCATTCTTCAATCGTGAAGGATAGGGAATCCTCGGCTTGTAGGGTGGTGGTGCCACCTCTTTGTCCTTTTGTGTTTCTTCTCCTATCTCCACGACCTCAGGTGTTTCTTTTGTCTTCTCTAGAGGGAGATTTCTCTCGACCTTTTTTCCACTCCTCAAGGTAATTGACTTCAATTGCTCTCTCAGATTGGTCTCCGTATTACTAGGCAAACTACCTTGAGGTCTTTCCCACAATGTCTTCGCAATTTGCCCCACTTGATTCTCCAAGTTGTGTAAGGAGGCGGTGTGATTGCGAAGTGCAGCTTCCACCAATTGGAATCTAGCATCCGACGAAGCAATAAACCTCGTGAGGACTCTCTCAAGATCGGTCATCTTCCCCTCTAGCCCGGTCACTCGGCCTTCTAAGTTCGATGCTTGTTGACCTTGAAATCCCGGTGGTGTGTTGTTCTTATGTTGTGACTGCCCTTGGTTGCTCCATGAGAAATTTGGGTGGTTCTTCCACCCCGGGTTGTAAGTACCACTGTACGGGTTCCCTTGGCCTTGTCTTCTATAAGCATTGCCCACAAAATCAACCTGTTCCACCGTACTAATGCCTCCAATCACTCGAAGCGTGTCCTCTCCCACAACCGTTAGAAGTAGTGATGGTCGCAACTCTTGGTGAAGTTAGAACATCTAGCTTCTTACTCAATGATTCCACCTGTGCCGCCAATGCTGTAACTGCGTCTACCTCATGAATTCCGGCCACCTTCTTTCGGTCTCGTGTGTTCCACTGATAGCTATTCATAGCCATCTCTTCAATAAGGTGCCGAGCTTCACCGGGAGTCTTACTTCCTATAGTTAATCCTGCCACTGCATCTAAAAGTTGCTTGGTACTCGGATTCAACTCGTTATAAAAGGTATGAATGATCATCCACTCAGGGAATCCATGTTACGGGCACTTCCGAAGGAGCTCCTTGAACCTATCCCATGTCTTGAATAGAGACTTCATTTCTATTTGCATGAAGGATGAGATCTCATTCCAAAGCCTCACTGATTTTCCCGGAGGAAAATACCTAGCCAAGAATGCCTCGGCCATCTCCTCCCACGTAGTGATGGATGCTCTCGGTAATGAATGTATCCAATGCCTTGCTTTTCCCTTCAATGAAAATGGGAAGGCTCTTAAACGAATCGCGTCGTCCGTTACTCCATTAATCTTCAACATGTTGCACACTTCAAGGAAGTTCTCTATATGGTTGTTGGGATCTTCATTGGTCAACCCATTAAACTGTGTAGACTGTTGCAACATTTGAATGAACGACGGCTTCAATTCATAGTTGTTTGCGGTAATTGGGGGCCTCACAATGCTTGATTGGGTCCCCATCACCGCAGGTCTAGCAAAATGGGACAACGTCCTCTATTGTTCATTCTGTTCTGCCATTGCTTCTGACCCTTCTGACTCAGTATTGGCTTAATTGGACTGTTCTTTGATAAACGCCTTACTGTACATATTATTTATGTATGTTCGCGTATTTTTATATGTGTGGATGCCCGTTTTCGGTCTCTATTGGTTTATTTCGTGTTACAGGTACAAAATATACTGTGGGGAGCTTGACAACTAGATTTTAGAAGAAATCGGCAAAGAAAACACCATTTTTGAGTCCCTGCACTGTAGCAGCACTGTAGCACAAGAATTTTGGCGAAACGGCTAAGTCTGGAATTTAATATGGGCACCCATACGGGCGCTGGACTGCCCGCATATAGCTCCTATAGCAGAGTTATTGCAGCAGGAGTTCTGTAGCATTTACTGTAGCACTCATTGCAGCAACTTACACGAAACTCGGGGTGCTACAGTGCCCATATGTCGGCCCGTATGCCAGCCCGCATAAGTTGCTGGAATTAGGTTTTAAAGGCCTTTAGGGCATCATTTCTCTTGACTTTTGGCCACCATTTCTCCACCATAATCTTCTTGGGCTTCAAGGGGTTGGAGAAGGCAGATCTGAAGGGCAAATCAAGGGGAGAAGAGGGATCTATCAAGGAGCACATCTAGGAGTTCGTCAGCGCCGATCCGTCGAATTCTCATCACCACCTCCTAGTCTTCATCTTAGGGGAAGTTTTATGAGCTTTTTGTTGTATTTCTTGTTTTCTTTACTCTCTCCATTGTTGATGAGGAACTAGACTCCCAAGGTCGCCGGGCATCCGGTGAACCTTGGGATGAACTTGCTTATATGAATACTTGATTTACATGTATGGTATTTGTGTGCTTTATGGTTCAAGCTTGGTGCACTTTGATGTCTTGGTATGCATGAGAACTCTGCGTATTGATTTCTAGGTTATACTAGGTTGCGTGACCATCGCCTTAGTATTAGACACACCAAGTTTGGAAGGGATTCATGTATGAATACGCCGTGACCATCGGGTATTTCATACCCCTCCAACCATTAGGGTTGAACCTAGACGTTGTGTTTGACCTTAATTAGGGATTTCCCTTGGCGCATTGCAATCGTGTGAGGATTTGGGCGGAAGTGATTCCGTATTCCAATACTTGTACCGGATTAGGGGTTATCACCGTGACCATCGGGGTGACCTACCTTTGGACATCTCTTGGCCTAACCACCTTTGCCTATGTTATTCGAGTATCCTTCTAGCTTTAGTAGTCCCGAGGGGATCCTCGTCCGGGGACCTCGAACTTTCATTGTCACTTGCTTCCTTAGAATGCTTATGTGGTGAGCCTTAGTCCATGTTTTTATAGTTTTCTCTTTATTATTTCTCTTATCTTGTTTTAAATCTATATTTGGTAGACTAGACAGTGTCATCTAGAGGGGAGTAATAGCAGCTCTTGGGACCCCAGGGAATACGACCCGCTTGTGCTTGCATGAGGGGTATTACTTTGCGACCCGTGCGCTTGCGGTTAAGTCATCATTCTTCAACAGGTTCCTTCCCTTTACGATGCGTTCTTCTACCAATATCTGGGTCTCCTTCAATGAGAATCGAAGGATTCCCGTGGGTCATAACCTGAAGCCAAAACAAAGAAAATGAAAAATAAGAAAAATGATAGATAAAGAAGTATGAGATAGGCAACGAAGTGAATAGCAAAGATAGCAAAAACAAGTATAAAAAATACGCCTATTCCCCGGCAACGGTGCCAAAAACTTGACACCACCCGTTGCATGTATCCCGCAAGTGCACGGGCTTGTCGAAGTAATAAATTTACCCCAGTGAGTGGGTAGTCAAATCCACAGGGAATAGAGACTTCAAACACAAGATTTCACTATTTAGCTATGTGGTGTACGAAAAGAGATAATAGAATCGATAAGTGAATATAAAAACAATTAAAAAAAGATGAGAATTTAAATAGAGAGATGGAAGGTAAGAAAGTGCAAATAGAAGTAAATAGAGAGGACTAGCAATGGATGAATAGGGTATCTGGACAAGCTACCTCTAGGACTTATGCTTCTAGTGCAAGACTATGCTATTATACTTTTCCTATTGATGTTAATTGAATCGAGGATATCCTTAAACACACGGTCCCAAACCTAAGGTCAACCGTGACTAACCCCAACATTATGTCGCGTCATTAGGATTCACTACGACCCTTGACTCTCGTTGACCTGTCAACTAAGCCCCAAGGGAGTCTATCTTCCTAAACCTCACACTACGTGGGATTGCTTTAAGCTCTAGGGATTCCTAGTGATAAAACATGTTCCTATGTATAGTTCTAACACTTTAGTCCAAGTGGAAGAACCTTAGTCTAAATTAAGCCCCAGTGCTTAGGATTCACATCAGCCCTTCACTCTGCTGCTTGCGCAACTAAGCTCCAGGGGAGTTCCTCTCCTAGCACTTCACTCTATCTCGACTGCTAAGAAATCATGGAATACGAAGATAGGGAGAAATCACACCGGAGGGGAAAGGGGACGCTTTGCTATCCCACGGCTCACTCTCTCAACCCTCTTCAATATTAAGTAGTCTAACTGATAAGTGCTCGTGTTATAGTACCGTGAAGCGTTATTATCTTACATTGAGCATATCTTTTATCAGATTTTATCACTAAATGGTGTGCAATTGTGTGTTCTTATGCATTGTAGGTTTGTGGAGATAATTTGGAGAAGAAGAACGAAGTTGGATCGTGTTCGCCGTTGTTGGGAAGTTTTCAGACCAAGCAAGGAACAAGGCAAGAGCCTGGACTTATGAGTGTGTGCCAACCTCTTTTTGGAGGGCCACAAAGGCAGTCAAATTGACAACAAGTCTAACTCGTGTAGCCTAGGAGAACTTCACTAAGAAGGAGACTTGAAGCAATGGGCACGATCTACCACTAAATGTGTGCCCAAATCAATGGCCTCGATGAAGAACAACGGATTCTGGAGCGTTTCGGTGAGTACTGTAGCAACGCTGTAGCTTATCACTGTAGCAAGCTACTGTTCACTTTCTGCCGAAAATCAGGATTCCATAGACTTCACATGAGCATGTGGAAATTCCACACAGCCGTGTGAATTAATTTTTCAGCCAGACAGAAACTTCACACGAGCGTGTGGAAATTCCACACGGCCGTGTGAAGTCCCAATAAGTCCAATTTTAAAGCCGCGACTCAACATTATAAAAGGCCGATTTGGAGACTTTTTGGAATATCATTTAACCTATCTTTCTCCCCAACTTCTGGAGAGTGCTGCTAGGGTTTCAGAGAGGGTTTTCGTGGAGGTTTAGAGCGAGTCATCGGCATCGTCACTGACGTCCGACGGCCGCACAAGACCACGACCACACCATACGCAATGGGGTTTTCATCGATGCTTTTAATTTATACTTTCTTTCATATTTTGATGAACATGTATAGCTCCATGAGGAACTAAACCCTTGTGGGTATTCGGACTTGTAAACCCTAGGACTATTATGTTTCTTTGACATTGTTATTATATTTTTCCATTATTGATGAATAAAATTGAGTTTCAATCTTGATTAATTTTGTTATTGTTTTCCCTTAGCAGTGACACTAGGGCTTCAGAACAATTTAGTTAATCCTTTGGAGGTGTGACAACTCCTATAGGGTTAGACTACTTAGGATTGAAGAGGATTGAGAGGGTGAGTCGTGAGGTAGCGGAACGTCCCCTTTCTCCTCAGATGTGATTTTTCCTACCTTCGTGTTCCATGATTCATTAGCAGTCGAGATAGAGTGAAGTGCTAGGAGATAAACTCCCCTGGGGCTTAGTTGCGCGAGCAATAGAGTGAAAGGTTGTAGTGAATCTTAGTATTGGGGCTTAATCTAGACTAGGGTTCTCTCACCTGGACCAAAGGGTTTGAACTACATATAGGAACCGGGTTTATCACTAGGAATCCCTAGAACCTAAAGCAATTCCACATAGTGTGAGGCTTAGGAAGACAAACTCCCCTAGGGCTTAGTTGACAGATCAATGAGACTCAAGGGTCGTAGTGAAACCTAATGTCGGGGCATAGTGTTGAGATTAGTCACGGTTGACCTTAGATTTGGGACCGTGTGCTTAAGGATATCCTTGACTCAATAATCATCAATAGGAGAGTATAATAGCATTGTCTTGCACTTGAAGCATAAGTCCTAGGGGAAGCTTGTCTAGGTACCCATCTTTATTCACTAATTGTCTTCCTCTTATTACCTTTGTTTGCATTCTTCCATCTTCCATACTTCTTTTACTTTATTCTTATTTTCAATTACTCTTGCACACACACACACACTGAACCAATTTTCACTCTCGCACATCACTTAGATAAATAGCGAAAGCTTGTGTCTAAACCTATTCCCTGTGGATTCGACTACCCCTCACCAGGGTATTTATTACTTCGACAACCCGTGCACTTTCGGGCCCCTGTCACTAACCCTATAGGAGTTGTCACACCTCCAAAAGATAACCTAGATTGTTCTCAAACCTAGTGCCACGGCTAAGGGAAAACAATAGCAAGAGGTAATTAAAATTGAAACTCGAATTTATTCATCAATAAATGAAAAGCATAATATCAATGTCATAGAAACATAATAATCCTAGGGTTTACAAGTCCGAATACCCACGAGGGGTTTAGCTCATCATGGAGCTATACATGTTCATCAAAATATGAAAGAAAGCAAAAATTAAAGGCATTGATGAAAACCCCCTTGCGTATGGTGTGGCTGTGGTCTTGTGCGGCCACCGGATGTCGATGACGATGCCGATGACGCGCTCCAATCCTCTACGAAGTCCTCTCCAAAACCCTAGCCGCCCTCTCCAAAAGTTGGGGAGAAAGATAGGTCCAAAGATGTCTCAAAAGTCTCCCAAAATGGGCTTTTATAACGTTGAATCGCGGCTTTAAAATTGAACTTATCGGGATTTCACACGGCCGTGTGGAATTTCCGCACGTCTGTGTGAACTCTCTGGGTTCTGAATTTTGGCTGAAAGTGAACAGTAGCTTGCTAGAGTAACTCGCCGAAACGCTCCCGAATTCGTTGTTTTTCATCGAGGCCATTGAATTGGGCACACAATCAATGGTAGATCATGCCGATTGCTTCAAATCTCTTTCTTGGTGAAGTTCTCCTAAACTACACGAGTTAAACTTGTTGTGAATGTGACTGCCTTTGTGCCCCTCCAAAGGAGGTTGGCACACACTCACAAGTCTAAACTCGTGCCTTGTTCCTTGCTTGATCCAAAAACTCCCCAACAATGGCAAACACGATCTAACTTAGTTCTTCTTCTTCAAAATAGCTCCACAAACCTGCAATACATAAGAGTATACAAATGCACACCATTTAGTGATAAAATCTAATTAAAGAGATGCTCATTGTAAGATAATAATGCTTCGCGTTAATATAACACAAGCACTTATCAAACATAGAGGAAGGCCAGCAATAAACCTGAAAGAATTGTTCAATCTTCGACACTCTATGTTGCTTCCCGAGTTGAGTATGCTTTTGCAAGACTGAAAAATCATTTTAAGATTCTAACCTCTCATCCCTTTTTCCCATTCAAGGCACAGGTTAAGCTGGTTCTTGTGTGCTACATTGATAAGTGTCTAAATGTATATGTTTTAGTATATGTATTTTATACACTTAGCATGTATTTTTATATGAATGGATGCCCGTTTTATACTTAATTGAGTATCATTTATGTTGTAGGGCACGGGGGAGCCATGAGGTGCACGAGAATACAATTTGGGCGAAAAAGGATGAAATTCAGGCGTCGCAGCACTGTAGCGTATTTACTGTAGCTGAAGCACTGTAGCATTCTTACTGTAGCAGTTGCTGTTGCACCTGAGGAGTTTTGGGCTGGAAATGATGGAAGTGCATAAGAGTAAACAGTGCAGCATACGGGGCCGTATAAGGGGCCGTGAGCATCAAAAGACAGTGATTTTGTACTAGGGTTCACGGCCCCCTATCCACCCCGGGATCCATCCATCCACCCCGGGATACACCCCCACATGAGCCATGTTTTTCCTTATCTTTGCCTACCTATCCACCCCGGGATCAATCTATCCACCCCGGGATACTGCGGGAATATAAAAGAGCATTTTTAGGGCTTTTGAGGGAGACTTTTCCTTGGCCTTTTGGGCCACCGCCACCATACCTTCTTGAGGCCTTCCGGCCACCTTTTGGCGGAGATCTTTGTGGGAAACGAGCACACATCATCACCAAGAGGGAGAGGAGCAAGGGAGAAGGACTTGGAGTGGAGATCTAAGCCACCATTGAAAACCTTGTGAAGCTTCATCCATTCAAGGAGATCATCACCTAGAGGGGGTTTTCATTGCTTCTTTTATGGTTTTGTCTTTCTTGTATGTTGTTCATGTATCCCTTGTCATGAGGGATTAACTTATTGTTGTGTTTGGATTTGGATGAACCCTAGGGTTCATGTTGTGTATGAACTTTGGATTGTTGCTTTTAATTTAGTTTGATGGTTGTTTGAGGTTCAATCTTTCATGCTTTCATGTCTAGAATTACATTTGTGGAGAAATCCGTAATTCTTTTATGAGTTGTGCACGTAGACGTGACCTACTCACGCGCACTAGATCTAGGAGAGATTGAAAGGGGATTCTTGTGCCGACACGCCGAGAAATTGGGTGTCGGTAGCCCTCCATTGCTAGGTTTAAGCCGAAGGATAGTAGGTTTACTCCTATTAGAGATTTCACGGAGCTTAATGCGATCGTAGGTGGGTTAATACGGAGAGATTCCGGTTAACACTCGTATGGGATTAGGGGTTAGTCGCCGAGAGATCGGGGCTAATCTACTCACGAGGTCTCTAGGTCTCAACTATCATCAATGCATCTTTATATCATCCTAGTTTTGGACTTAATGACAACCCTAGGTGGATTCCTTATCCAAACACACCCTTCTCATGCTTGATACTCCCTTGATTGTTTACATCCGTGTGTTAGTTACCAGGCCATAGGATTAGTTTAAATTAGTTTGTTTGCTTTATTTTCTTCCCACTCATATTGAATGGTAGGCTAGAAAATAGATGAAGAGTGAGTAATAGTACTTCCTTGGCCCCAGTGGAATACGACCCCTGTGTCACTCACAGGGTATTACTTGGCGATCCCGTACACTTGCGGGGAAGCAATCATACATCGCTGTTGTTAACTGAAGTGAAAAGATTTTGCACAAAGAAGGCACTTGACAAGAGCGACAACTTTCAGCATCACAGACCCGAACATAGTGGAGCATTAGCTAGAAAATAGGCAATGGGTGGAGTTGAGGGACAAGATCGTGAATGACATGTGGAACCAATACAATGGCTTGGTGTGAAGTTATTTTAATTTTACAAACCTATTTTGCTGACTTTTTTTGTTACCTCTGTTTCCTTTATTATTGAAAGCATGTCAGATATTTCCCCATGACTATCTATTTTCTTTATTGTAGCTGCTATGTCATGTCTAATATGTGACTTAACTACTTTGTTGTTTTCTTCTCGTGCAAATTTTTTTTATTGTGGTTGTTTTCTTCATTGTTGATAGCATGTTAGTGATTTACCATAAACTATCTATTTTCCTTATTGTAACTCTCATAATTGTCTACTTTCTTAATTGTCATTAACTTCCCTTTTGTCATTTTACTTGTATGACCTAATTTGTTGTTTCCCCCCTTTAGACTTGTCTTCTTTACATAACATGTCTTTTGTTTTTTCTTTATCGCAAATGACATGCCATTTTAATTGCTTACCATAATTTGATGAATTTTTCATGGTTTTGTAAATGGAATGAGATTTCATTTCTCTGCTAATTAAGGTTTTGATATTTCACTTTTTTATATACTTTAGGCTTGTTGTCTTCATTGTTAATAGCACGCATGCCATTTACCCATCATTTGTCTGTTTTCACATTTCAAAAGGCTTGTGACTATTTTTGACTAACCACACTATTGTACTTAAATGCCTTAGATTCGTAATTGTTTTTATAATGATCATGTTAACCTTTTTAGTCATGTATAGTGTGTTTTCACAATGTAATTGCCATGCCATCCAAGGTGGTTGACTTGTTTTGTTATGTTGTTTCTTTATCTATGAAAGTTAGCGTTGTGTGATATTTCTTTTCATTAGAATTTGAAGAATCATGGACAATCACGATCGTACGAGTGACAAGGTTCTTTAAAATCCGGTATGAGCAAGCATGGTACCCCTAACTAGAGATGGAATGTTGAATATGATAATTTCTTGATTCCACTACTTGTGAAGAAAGCTACAAAAGGACTTAAATGTGATAAGTCCTTCAAATGAGTAGCATTTGCCTATACTACTCTCACTGTTAATGTTCGGTTCAACACAGAATTTAATGCATAGAATGTGGAGAACCACTATAGAACATTGAAATCATGATATGATGAGATTAAAAAAAAAAGGCAAAAGAATTGAGTGGTGTAGGGCTGGAAAGATGCCACCAAGACCATCATCCTTGACCCTATTGTGGCGTTCACATACATGGAGGTAATGTGTTACAAATTTGATATTAGTCATCACAAAACTACACCTTCAATTATGGAAAGCTTTCTTTCCTAATTTAAATTGTATTGCATGCTTGTCTAACTGCAAGAACATTTATCAATAAACTAATTGAAAACCATGAAGCTTTAAGGATTATTTGTGGTGAGGCCTAAGCAACAATAGGGGCCAGAAAAATTCTTCAATGATAAGTGACCTCCTTATTGTCATAGGTGAGACGTCCGATACAATTAAGAACCCAACTTCCTAGACTAAGATCTTATATACAAAGGTCATGAAGGTTGAGGATAAGTATGCACTTGTCGATGTGTTCTACTATCTTCAACTATGTGAAGGTGCAACTAACACACCCCTTGCATGTGTACCCCGCAAGTGCACGGGTTGTCGAAGTAATAAAATACCCTGGTGAGTGGGTAGTCGTATCCACAGGGAATAGTGTTCAGAAACAAGCGTTATCACTATTTTAGTTATAAATGGAATCGATGATAAGAGAATTCAATATGTAGATATATATATATATATAAGAAAGTAAAAGAGTGCAAAAGGGCAATAAAGGTAGGAGAGCTAATCGATATAAAGATGGGGTACCCAGACAAGTTACCCCTAGGACTAATGCTTCTAGTGCAAGACTATGATATTATACTTTCCTATTAATGTTGATTGAGTCGAGGATATTCTTAAACACACGGTCCCAAATCTAAGGTCAATCGTGACTAACCCAACACTATGCCCTGCCATTAGTATTCACTAATGACCCTCGTTCACTTGTCAACTAAGCCCCAGGGGAGTCTATCTTCCTAAGCCTCACACTACGTGGGATTGCTTTAATCTCTAGGGATTCCTAGTGATAAAACCTGTTCCTCTGTGTAGTTCTAACCCTTTGGTCTAGGTGGAGGAACTCTAATCTAAGTTAAGCCCCAGTCCTAGGATTCACTCAACCCTTGGCAAGGGAGTGCATATCTTAGTACTTGACTCTACTTCGATCCCTAAGAAATCAAGGAAACGGAGGTAGGGAGAAATCACACCGGAGGGGAAAGGGGACGCTTCGCTACCTCACGACTCACCCTCTCAACCCTCTTCAATCTTAAGTAGTCTAACCCTATAGGAGTTGTCACACCTCAAAGGATAACCTAGATTGTTCTCAACCCTAGTGTCACGACTAAGGGAAAACAATTGCAAAAATAATTAAGATTGAAACTCAAATTTATTCATCAATAATGGAAAAGCATAATATCAATGTTATAGAAACATAATAGTCCTTGGGTTTACAAGTCCAAATACCCACTAGGGTTTAGCTCTCCATGGAGAAATACAAAATCAATAAAGAGTTTAAGAACATATACATGAAAACCATAAAGAAAACCCCCTTGTAGATCATATCGATGGTCTTGTGGAGCCGCACGTCTTCTCCAACGAGTCCCTTGTCAAGCCTAGGGCACACCTCGCCGAATCGATGCCGACAAAAGCTCCCCCAATAGCTATCTTCCAATAGATGTCGATGCCGATGCAGTAAAATCACCTCCAAAGACCTCCAAGAACCTTTCCAAACCCTATCCGAAAGCCCCCCAAAAGATAGGCAAGAGATAGAAGGGGAGGGTCCTCAAATAGATCTGAAAACGAGCTATTGATAGGCTAAAGTCGGAGTTCCACACGCCCCTGTGGAAATTCCACACGGCCCTATGGAAAATTATAATTTCCACACGGCCGTTTGGAAATTCTGTTTTGCTGAATTTCCACACGGCCCTGTGGAAATTCCACACGGCCCTGTGGAAATTCCACACGGCCCTATGGAAAATTAGAATTTCCACACGGCCGTTTGGAAATTCTATTTTGCTGATTTTCGGCAGACTGTGAATAGTAACTTGCTACAGTGTTTTGCTACACTACTTCGCCAAAAATGCTCCCGAATTCATCGTTCTTCATCGAGGCCGTTGAATTGGACACACAATCAACGGTAAATCACGTCGCATCTTCACTTGAAACACATTGACGAAGCTCTTGATAATGTTACACAAGTCGGAACATGTAAGTGTGACTGCCTTTGTGTCCTCCAAATCACGTATTCACTCGACCCCAATTGGTGTTTGGCGCACACTCACATGTCTTTGACCACAACTTGTGCCTTATTCCTTGACCAGTCCAAGAACTCCCTCAACAATCGCGTTCATGACCTATTCTTGCTCCTTCTTCTTTAAATCTTCTCCACAACCCTACAATGCACGAAAGAACACAAATACACACTAATTAGTGATTGAATCTCAGAAAAGTAATGCTCAATGTAAGACAATAATACTTCGTATTACTATAGCACAAGCACTTATCAGCAACCAGGGGGTTTATGGCAAAGAAAATGCATTGCATGAGGACTAGATTGAAAAGTATCTCTCATAGATTGAGTGAATTATCCTTTGCCACTATTGCTCAACCGTCGAATGTGCTGAAAGCATAAATGAACCTAATTATTTCTTGTTTATTATTCAAACATTTCTGCATTGCATGTATCATTTTGTATGTTACCATGTTGAATGCTCCAAAGCCATAACCTGGCATGTTATCTTTATTTGCATCCATGTATGCTAACTTTTCTCATGTTTCATGCATCTCTTTCTTACAAGCTGCATCCTAGTAGCTAATGGCATGATCATTTGTTTATGGACCTATCTGGTTATTTGTGCTATATTATTGTAGATGTGTATGCATTTCACTGTACCTATTTATTAGTTTTCTTTTTTTTTTTGTGAATTTTCTCAGGTGATCTTGTTATGGTGATGATGAGTACAAGAGTTGTGACATTGCACAGAAACAAGTACAAATAATAAAGCCCAAAAGCAAATGTGGTGCACTAGCAGGCAAAACGCTGGGTAGCTAACGTCTTTCCTTTGTAGTCTATTGTTTTTTGAGTTACTAATATTTTCCAGTTTTCCATACTTCCTTAATTTTTTGTTGATGAATTTTGTAACTCTGCTTGCTGGTTGAATTATTTATTTATTTATTTTTTGTTGTCTCTTGGCTAATTGTTTTCACCTGGTATAGCTGCTAGGCAAGTTGGTAAGTTGTGTAAAACTAGTTGTACATTTTTTTATCACCCTGTTTAAATGTCTTTCAGTCATATTCTCTGTTTTTTCTATGGTTAACTAGTGGGGCACGCAATTAAGAGGCATATATGCCACCGTTGCATCCCACTAGTTTGTGTTCATCGTTTATTTGATTAGTTTTTAAATTTTCACCATTAAAACAAACAAGGATACTTGTTAATGCCAATGAATGTGCATTGTCACCATTGTGCCTTGAGCCACATATACAAAGCTGAGCTGTTGTGGCCACTTCAATGGAATATCTATTGGTTTTGCAGGTTCATATGTCTTCATATGGTTCACTGTTATGTTATGTTTTGTTTTTTTACTGCTTTTCATGTATACTTATTGTTGTATGTATCTATTATTTTTATTTCCCATTTTTTTGCTTTGTAGCTCTTGTAGGATTCTGGTGGACCATCTATTATTGCAAGTTCCCAGATGTTAATTTCAATCACTACCAATGAATATGTGTGAAGATGTTTTTATTTAATGAATTGCAAGTTGTACAACATCTAAGCTAATAGTTAAAGTCTTGCTTGTTTGTTCTTCATTTTGTACTCTAATGAAGCACTAGAAATTGCATGTATGAATTCTGGATTAAAATGTAATAAAAATTGGAATTTTTATACAATTTGAATATTATGACTTGTCTTTTTTCCATTTTTTGTTATATATTTCTAGCATTAATCTGTTAGTTAGCAAAGGCAAACCTTTCCTCATTTTTGGGTGTAAATGAAAGAACTCAATTGAGCATGTGAGACAATGTTTGAGAACAAAAAGAGAAGAAGGTCGAACTTGGAATGACTAGGTTTTGTTTATAAAGAAATTATGAATGCTGTTGTGTTTTATTAATGGACATGAGGTGCTATAATGCACTAGTAATGTACAAAGAAACATTATGCTTGCCTCATAATGAGTTGTGTGTTCAAGGCAAAAATATTTTTTTTAAATGTGGGGTTATGATATCATCTCTAAAGTCACATTTTGCAGATTCTATAAATTTTCACTTCCACCATCCAAATACATGAAGTGGTTACTGATATGACAATCTCCACCTCATACAAACACAGGGAAACACAGGGAAGTAAAGACCTCTAGTTGAACCCTACACTTCGATTGAAGTGGTATTTTTAAACTTTTATCACTTCGGTCATTCAATTCTTAACCAAACACACCCTAAATATCTAAATGCTAATCACTCTCTTGAAGTTGAGAGAGCAGCTCTACGGAAGGGCACAATTAGGTTCTATCAATAGGTTCTCATCCTTAAACTAATTGGTTTCTCTGTAAAAGTCATTTTATGGAATGTCAGGGGTTTGGTTTAGCTTAAGAAAAGATTTCTAGTAAAGGTATTTCTTACTGCTATCTCAAGGTTTCAAACAAATAGTATAGGGAGGGCATTGCTTGGGTGTAGTGCTGGTGCATGCGTAGTCCAGTATAGCCCACACACTCCAATGGGTTAACCCAGCATAGTGCACGACCTACCGAACTTGGGCTCACGCCATGTAGACCAATTTTTTTTTTTTTGGTTAAACACTAACATTTAAAAGTAGTCCCAAAAATACTCAAAATATTATGCAAAAGAAAAAAAAGAAATCTAAAAACCTAAATAACAAGAAATAAAATTATTTGAATGGAGAAAAGTAAATACTTAAGTAAGATTTTACATGAAAAATTACATTAATGAGTAATAAGTATTAAGTATCATGTAATAGGAACCTAGGAACTAAAACTTTTGAAGAAAAATTATTACATAATTGATAATTATTTGAAATAGCAAAACCGTAAAAACTTCTTGATTTATTTGAAAAGTGTAAAAAAAATAAATGTATCTTCCAAAAAAACCCCAAAAAGCATCCAATGGACACAAACAATAAAAAAGACATAAGGAAAATTATTTAAAAAAAAACTTTATACAAAATTATTTAAAAAAAATCTGAAAATTTTATTAGAGTTCAACATGGGACAATACATAAAGAATGATATGCTTTCTACTATGCACGAACTCTACACGTATATGAATTATATAAGTAATACTAGTGTTCTCCTAACAGTAAAGTTGTCAATCCCTTGAGAACTAATACTCCTAGTACGAATTGTTTCTTTATTATCTAGCTGAGTGAGTTAATAAGATTGTATCTAGTCAAACTAAAAATGAGACAATAATGAAGATGAAACCAATGGGAATGCTAGATTAAATGATCGCTACTTCGGATATTGATCCTCTTAGGAATCAAATGCAATTGAATTCTTGTAATGTTTTGAGTATTCTTGGACCGTGGAAAGTCCTAAATTTGATTAGCCCTTTTCTCAAGGTGTTTAATCTCTAATCTCATAGGACGATTTTGTTCACCACACAATTTCCTTAAGGGTCCCATGAGCCTCACTATTAGATTTACTTATCCTGAGAGTTCGATACCATATAATTTATCTCTGGGCAAGCACTTGCCATCTATCCACTATGCAAGATCTATATGCGACTAATTTCTCAATACCAATCATGCAAATAAAACATGTATAAAGCTCTTGATAGAAGAAATACATTGCATTAAAAATCACATAAAAGATTCGCACTAAGCACTTCAAATAACCAATATGAATAAGAAAGAAATTCAATTACAACATCATCTCAAGATTAACCAATCTAAGATAACAAAAGAAATATTTAGTTCCTCATGCTGAAGAGGTTCACATTACCATCCCATAAAATCAAACACCAGTGAAAACATAGAAAAAAAAACTTCCTTAATAATGCTTCTCCTCCCACGAATGGATTGAACCCTACATGATTGGAGGTGGATCTTGATAGAAGAGAAGAGAAAGAATGAAATGAATTGATGATCTTGAACAACTGACCATTAGGTCTACATATAGGCAGAGACAATACACGTGCAAGTATCTCTCATGTACATATACATATATATATACAAGTACACATACAAAGGATATATATGATACGCATACACCTAACATATATATCTAACACCCCCCCCCCTCCCCCCCCCCCCCCTCAAACTCAAGATGGATCGTATGTCTTGAGTTTGGATAACATGAATAAATGCTGATCACGTGTCTGGGCCTTGGTAAAGAAATCAGCCACCTGGACCTCTGTAGGGAGATAGTGAAGTGATATAGTCTGAGCACGAACATGACATCGGGTGAAGTGGGCATCCACACCAATTTGTTTGGTCAATTCATGCTTGACCGGATCTGTAACAATCTGAAGAGCACCAGTATTGTCACAGTGAATCGGAGTCGGAGAAGTAATCGATGCTCCAAAATCTTGCAAAATCGATCGAAGCCAAAGAACCTCCTGGACAGTAGAAGCCAAAGCTCGAACCTCAACCTCAGCACTAGACTTGGCAATAGTAGCCTGTTTCTTGGTCTTCCAGACAACAAGAGAAGACCCAAGAAAAATACAGTAACCTGTGACAGAAACCCGATCATCAGGAGAACTGGCCCAAGTAGCGTCAGAATAAGCCTGTAGCTGAAGGTTGGATTGGCGTGAGTAGAACAAACCACATGAGGCGGTACCACGAAGATAACATAACACTCGAAAAAGATGAGCATAATGAACAGAAGTAGGGGCCGCAACAAACTGACTGAGAATGTGAACAGCATAAGAAATGTCAGGACGGGTGATGGTCAAGTATACCAATCTGCCAACCAGATGCTGATAACGAGAAGGGTCCGATAAGGATACCCCATCAGAAGCACGGAGCTGCAAATGAAGCTCCATCGGTGTAGCGGCAGTACGAGTATCGGTCACACCAGAGAGAGCAAGAAGATCTAGAGTGTAACGCTGCTGAGAGAGACGATAACCATCAGGATGAGAGGATATATCAATACCCAAGAAGTACTGAAGCGGACCCAGATCAGTCATCAAGAAGGTCTCACACAGTTTCTGTTTTACAAATGTAATGTGAGCAGAATCATCACCAGTAAGGATCATGTCATCCACATACAGAAGAAGAATGGTTTTGCCTCGAGAGGAGGAATATACAAACACGGCTGGATCATGTATACTCGGAGTAAAACCTGTAGCCTCAACAACTGTACTAAATCGCTCAAACCATGCACGTGGAGCCTGTTTGAGACCATAGAGAGCACGATGAAGACGATAGACTGACCCCTGAAGTACCCGAAGGGCAGGGTGAGGAATCATGTAAACCTCCTTCTTCAAGTCCCCGTGAAGAAAGGCATCCTTCACATCAAGCTGATGAAGGACCCACCCACGAACAGCAGCAATAGCTACTAATGTGCGGACAGTATGCATGTGGGCCACTGGTGCAAAGGTCTCCTCATAATCACGACCATACTTCTGTTGAAAATCACGAGCAATAAGACGCGCTTTGTAGCGCTCAAGAGACCCATCAGAACGGGTCTTCACCCGATAGATCCAACAACATGTAATAGGAGTGGCAAGAGCAAGAAGAGGAACAAGATCCCATGTGTGAGTCCGAGATAAGGCATCAAGTTCCTCGGCCATGCAGTTCGCCACTCAGGTGATCGAAACGCTTCCCTATAGGTACCTGGCTCAAAGACATCTAGAAGACTGGTGCTAGCAGAGGCATAACGAACAGGGGGACATAAAGAGGAGTGATCACGTAATGAGTAAGAGTGGAATAATACCTTAGGAGCTAGATCAATAGCAGGAGAGGCATCAGAGTTGACCTGCCATGGGGGAGTTGGTGTAGGATCCCGACGTTGATAAAAGAGACGAATAGGTGGGTGAGCAGGAAGAAGTAAAGGAGAAGAGGAAGAGACTAGAGGAGACTCAATAGATGAAGGGGAAGGAGGATAAAGAGAGGAGTGTATAGGAATATCTGAAGAAGGGTATGGTGAAGAAAGTGAAGGCATAGGAGAAGGGTCCTCAGAGGAGTAAGTAGGGAAAAGAAAAGACAGAGGAACTGAGGGAGAAGGTGATACAGTAGAAGAAGGAGAAGCATAAAAGGGGTTAGACTCATCAAACGTGACATCACGGGAGATACGTATACGACGGGTAACATGATCATAGCAACTGTAACCTTTATGTTCAAGACTGTACCCTAGAAAAACACAAGAAAGAGACTGGGCAGTGAGCTTTGTTCACTCTCGAGGTGAGAGTAAAACAAAACATCGACAACCAAAAACACGAAGATGGTCATAGCGGGGAAGTGTCCCATGAAGACACTCTCCTGGACTGCGACTATGAAGTTGGTATGAGGGTTGAAGGTTAATCAAATAAATAGCAGTACTAACAGCATCTGCCCAAAAGGAGGAGGGAGAAAGGCACCAAGAAGGAGGGACACGAGTCATCTCTAAGATATGACGATGTTTGCGTTCAGCGACCCCATTTTGAGGATGAGCCCCAGGACAAGATAATTGAGGCAAGGTGCCCTCAGAAGACAAGAAAGAACGAAAGGCTAGAAAGGTGTATTCACCACCAGAGTCAGACCAAAAGATCTTAACTGAGGCAGCGAACTGAGTGCGAACCATAGCGACAAAGGATTGATAGATTGATAATAGCTGACTACGATGATGCATGAAATAAATCCAAGTGAAGCGAGTGTAGTCATCAATAAAAATAACATAATAATGATTACCTCCTTTAGAAACAAATGGAGTAGGACCCCAAACATCAAAATGAATAAGTTCAAAAGGAGCTAGTAGTATGAGATACACTCAAAGGATAAGGACGTTGGAGTTTCTTACTAAGCTTACAGCCAAGACAAACGACATCAGAGGAAGGAGAGATAGCTCCTAAAGCACCAACACGAACAAGGAAGGACATACGAGATGGACACAAATGACCAAGATGATGATGCCATATGTGATGAGACAAAACAGTAGCATGACATTGATGAATAGGTTTAGCGGAAGATGGAAGGTGAAGGGTATCTGACACGACCTTTTGCGTGTGTACCGCAAGTGCACGGCCTTGTCGAAGTAATCAAATTACCCTGGTGAGTGGGTAGTTGAATCCAAAGGGAATAGGGATTTAGAACACAAGAATTCACTATTTAGTTATGCGGTGTACGAAAAGAAATAATCGGAGTGATGAGTGAATTTATGGAAACAATTAAAATAAATGACAAGAAAGTAAATAGAGAGATGGAAGACAAGAGAAAAGCAAGTAGAAGTTAAAAGAGGAAGACTAGCAATGGGTGAGATAGGGTATCCGGACAAGTTACCTCTAGGACTTATGCTTCTAGTGCAAGACTATGCTATTATACTTTCCTATTGATGTTAATTGAGTCGAGGATATCCTTAAACTCACGGTCCCAAAACTTAAGGTCAACCGTGACTAACCCCAACATTATGTCCTGGTATTAGGATTCACTACGACCCTTGACTCTTGTTGACCTGTCAACCAAGCCCCAGGGGAGTCTATCTTCCTAACCCTAACACTACGTGGGATTGCTTTAAGCTCTAGGGATTCCTAGTGATAAAATCTGTTCCTCTATGTAGTTCTAACCCTTTGGTCCAGGTGGAAGAACCCTAGTCTAGATTGAGCCCTAAAACTCTATCTTGACCACTAATTAACCAAGGAAACGGAGGTAGGGAGAAATCACACCGGAAGGGAAAAGGGTACATTGCTACCTCACAATTCTCCCTCTCAACCCTCTTCAGTCTTAAGTAGTCTAATCCTATAGGAGTTGTCACACCTCCAAAAGATAACCTAGATTGTTCTCAACCCTAGTGTCACGGCTAAGGAAGAACAATAGCAAAAGATAATTAAAACTGAAACTCGAATTTATTCATCAATATTGGAAAAGCATAATAACAATGTCATAGAAACATAATGATCCTAGGGTTTTACAAGTCCGAATACCCACGAGGGGTTTAGCTCCTCATGGAGCTATACATGTTCATCAAAGTGTAAAATAAATTACAAAATAAGAACATCAATGAAAACCCCCTCGCGTGTGATGTGGCCGTGGTCTGGTGCTGCCGTCGGACGTCGATGACGATGCCGTTGGCGTGCTCCAATCCTTCATAAAGTCCTCTCCGAAACCCTAGCCGCACCCTCTCAAAGTTGGAGAGAAAGATAGGTCAAAAGATGCTCAAAAAGTCTCCCCATCGGGCTTTAAATAGGCTGAGTGCAGCTTTAAATTTGAACTTATCGGGACTTCACACGGCTGTGTGGCAATTTCCACACGCCCGTGTGAAGTTTTCTGTCTTCTTGAAAAATTACTTCACACCGCCGTGTGGAATCTCCACATGCCCGTGTGAAGTCTCTGGCTTGCTGGAAAATGATTCACACGGCCGTGTGTTAATTCCACACGCCCGTGTGAATTCTCTGGAAACTTGATCTTCAGCAGAAAATGCACAGTAACTTGCCGAAACGCTCCCGAATATGTTGTTCTTCATTGAGGCCATTGAATTGGGCACACAATCAATGGTAGATCGTGCCGATTGCTTCAAGTCTCCTTCTTGGTGAAGTTCTCCTAGGCTACACGAGTTAGACTTGTTGTGAATGTGACTGCCTTTGTGCCCCTCCAAAGGAGGTTGGCACACACTTACAAGTCCAAGTTCGTGCCTTGTTCCTTGCTTGGTCCGAAAACCTCCCAACAACGGCGAACACGACCTAACTTTGTTCTTCTTTTCCAACTTGGCTCCACAAACCTACAACGTACAAGAATACACAAATGCACACTATTTAGTGATGAAATCTGATAAAAGAGATGCTAATAGTAAGATAATAACGCTTCGCGTCACTATAACACAAGCACTTATCAGTATCCAACATATAAACTCCATTATGGTGGCGGACAGCTCCAATCACCTTCCCACTCTGATCCTGTACACGACATGAGGTATGGTCAAAAATAACATGACAATCATAATCAGTAAGCTGGCTAACAGACATAAGGTTCATAGATAGTTTAGGAACATGGGAAACAGCGAGAACAGAAAAATCACGGGATGAAAGATAACCAGTAGATGAGACAGGAAGGAGTGTACCATCAGCAGTGCAAACACGTGTGATAAGTGATGGTGGTCGAGAATTATAAAGATGTGTAGCATTAGGAGTCAAGTGAAGGGAAGCACCAGAATCAAGAAGCCAGAGAGGACAGGAACTACCTGGAGTGGAGGGAGAAACCTGAGCCGATGGTGCATGCCCTGTGCAGTCGCCCAGGTAAGACTGTTGGAACTGTCAAAACATCACTAATAGTTGCTGATCTGTAGCAGACAACGAAGTAGAAGGAGTAAGAGAGATTTGGACAGAATGCGCCTGAGGAGTGTGTGGTAGTGGGAGCAGAGGTCAAGCCGATGATGGAGCACCATGGGGAACACTACATGGAAAACCACGTTGCTTCTTCCGACAATCTTGCTCGAGATGACGAAGAATGCCACAATAGTGACAAGTCACAATCTTCTTCGACCGTGGAGGAGGTCGAGATGAAACAAGTAAAGAAACCAGAGGTCGAGTGGAGGAGAATGTCGATGAGAGAGGAGGACGAGAAACAGCAAGAGCACTTCCACCCCCAGTAAAAGAGGCTCGAAGACGGGTTTCCTCAGCACGAACAAAAGCAAAGGCCTCATCGAAAGAGTAGGCAGAAGGAGCATGAAGTAGTTGAGCCCGAGTCGGCTTAAACTCAGGATGAAGACGCATGATGAACTCGTACATACGTCAGGTCTCATCATGACTATGACGACGAGAACAAGACTCAGAACAAGTAAGAATCTGAGCAGCATGTACAGCACAATACGAAGGTGTGAGAGCATCAATCTGACGCCATAAAGCACAGTATCTACTGTAAAACTGATCGACTGTGTCCTCCCCTTGTTGAAGACTAGTAAGAGCCTTGTATAGGGTGTATAGCTGCGCCTGACTGGAACCACAATAGCGTCGCTCAAGGTAATGCCACATCTCATTAGCAGTGGGAAGATCAGCTATCTGAGTACGAATCTCAAGTGTGACTGTCTGACAGATAATCATCTTGGCGGTAGAGTCATCAGCGCCCCACTTCTCCATCTTTTGTTCAAATATAATGTGAAGAGCAGAGGCCTCAGAAGAAGCAATAGAGTCTGGGATGGAAGGAGCAACAGGAGTAGTGCTAGTGCCGTCAACATGACAAAGTACACAAGTACCATCAAGGATACGTTTGATAGTGAGTTTCCAACGAATATAATTAGTGCCATCAAGTATTACGTCAGAATGGTGGAGCTGGCGATGACCACTTGATAACACTCCACTAAATCCAAAAACATCCATAACAAAATATATATAGATATATGTATATATATATATATATATATATATATATAAAGTAATAGATAATAGTGGGACTGGTTTTTTTTTTTTCTGGTTCTTGTTGGAGAGATTCTTTGATTTTTTTTTTTTTTGTCCGGTTCTTGTTGGAGAGATTCTTTGTCTTGGGAGAGAAATTAATTTGGTTGGTAGTGGTTGGAAGATAGTTTGAGGTTGGATTCTTTAGGGAACAAAGGCTGAAGTTGTAAAGATGCTGTCTGGTGGTGGTGCCGCACGGGAGCCCAGGACGGGGCTGGCCGAGAGTTGCGGGAGCTTGGATTGCTGGCGGTGGAATGATATACGGGCAAGGACGTAGCTTGGATGGGAGCCGAGGACGAGGCTGGCCGGGAGTTGCCGGGGCTTGGATTGCCAGTGATGGGACTGATCTACGGTTGAGGATGACCGGTGAGGCTTGGGTTGGTGGTGGTGGGATGATTGGAACTCGGCAACGATGAAATCGTCGGCGGATGAGGATGCGAGATGCTCACAAATGATGGGATTCGGATGAGAGTTTTTTTTTTAATGAATGAAGAAGAAGAAGAAGAAGTAGAAGAAGAAGAAGAAAATGAAGAAGGAGGAAGAGGGGAACGAAAGGTCAGAGAGCTGAGAAGATGACCGGTGGCCCAAGAAGATGGCCGGGAAGAGATCTGCTCGCCAGAAAAAAAAATAGCCAGAAAAATGGCCGACGTGGAAAGATGGCCGAAAAAATGACCCTCAGATGAAACCTAGCAGCTCTGATACCATGATAGAAGAGAAGAGAAAGAATGAAATGAATTGATGATCTTGAACAACTGACCATTAGGTCTACATATAGGCAGAGACAATACACAAGCAAGTATCTCTCATGTACATATACATATATATATATGAGTACACATACAAAGGATATATATGATACGTATACACCTAACATATATATCTAACAGATCTATCTTCAATCTCTTGTTGTTGCACTCATATCACTGTCTTGGATCACTTTTTGATTGGCTCTTTTCAATCCTAATGGAAACCTCAGTAACCATCTTAGTCTCTCCAAAATGTTCCTTTAAAAAACTTGACTTCTAGACTTTATTTTGCGGCAATCGTGATAGTGCACTCTCGTCCTTAACATGTGCTTAACCTATACACACCCATGCTTAGTTTAGCACAATTGTGCTCTTGGTTTTTTGGCCATGCCTAGGGTATGTTCAACTCCAGCATATACTCATGCAAATTTCATGTTGAGTTCTTCATTGCATTTATTGGGATTGAAAGAGATTTCATCCTTACATAGTATTAGGTTAATTGTCAAGCTTCAAGAGAAGTATTGACATATTGAAGAGTTTCTATGGCCCAACCCGACATCTATATTATTCTAGGTTTGTAGTCAATTGCTACTTAGGAAATCCTAAGGGGAATCATAGCCGGGTACCCTCTTCACATGACTGATAATTCATCTTGACTTATAGAATCTTAGTTCTTATGTTTAGCTAGTAGTTAAGGTTTCTAATTCTTTTAGCTTTCTCATAGCCATTCTATTTGAGAGGTTAGATAATTGGAGAGGGAAAAATGCTAGTAGTTACATCCCTCACTGAATTGGCATCTTGCAAGTTTTCGCACACTATATTTATTACTTGAATAATTACGGAGTTTGCATAGATCAAGTTTTTAGCGTTGTTGCTGGGTAATGTGATATTAGGAAATTTAATATCTTATTAGTCTATCCATTTCTTTTATTTTACAATTTACTTATTTTTAATTCTCTTTATTTTTTAGATTTGATTTACTTTTATTTCTTTTGTCAGTTTGAAGTGGTGCATGACATAAGCAAACCTTTCAGAGGTTTTGGAAGTGGATCCTCAGATTGAGAGAACCTTGAATAGATTACGGAAAGAGCATTTGTCCATGGAAGAAGAAAAGATGAATCCAGGATCAGATATATTTGAACATCCTACAACCATAGTAGACAAGGACACAGGAACCACATCAGATTTTGCGAAGCTTGCATTTGCCAAGAGCAAATGGCGTATTATTGAATTTTGTTAAACTAAACCATCAAAATAAAAAAAATAATCAAAACTTACAATAATTATAATTGAGTGGATATTTTAATTTTTAAATTAAGAAAACCTAAAATGAATATATATATAAATGCTTACCAAGTCTGGCGGGTAAGCTAAAACCAAAACGACCCATTTCGAGGTGGATTAGGTTAGAAACCACAAATCTGCTCGGGTTTTACCATCCTTAATTTTGTGTGACTTTTAATCCAAAAGTTAAAGCTCAACTCACCTAAGCATATTGTCATCAGAATGGGAGACTCAAATTCGTCCAAGACTGGTTATGATGCCACTGTTGTTGCTCATTCAAAACCTATTCTCCACCATACTAGGTTAGGGTTATCCTCCAGAGAAAAGGGGAGCTGTGCATTGAAAGAGCAAACTTAAAAAATAGAATGTGGGAAAAAAATCAGTAAAGAGCTCGATTGGGTCAAAGGTGGGGAGCTTCAAGATAACAAAGAAATTTTAGAATAAATGCTCTTATCTGTGTTGCTGTTATTGAAGATGGTGGCGAGGCCAGGAATATGAGCTCGAAAGTCAAGGAATGCTAATCT
>CM037025.1:6707001-6882038 GCA_020875875.1 Dioscorea alata | reverse complement strand
AAACCTCCTTCTTCAAGTCCCCGTGAAGAAAGGCATCCTTCACATCAAGCTGATGAAGGACCCACCCACGAACAGCAGCAATAGCTACTAATGTGCGGACAGTATGCATGTGGGCCACTGGTGCAAAGGTCTCCTCATAATCACGACCATACTTCTGTTGAAAATCACGAGCAACAAGACGCGCTTTGTAGCGCTCAAGAGACCCATCAGAACGGGTCTTCACCCGATAGATCCAACAACATGTAATAGGAGTGGCATAAGCAAGAAGAGGAACAAGATCCCATGTGTGAGTCCGAGATAAGGCATCAAGTTCCTCGGCCATGCAGTTCGCCACTCAGGTGATCGAACCGCTTCCCTATAGGTACCTGGCTCAAAGACATCTAGAAGACTGGTGCTAACAGAGGCATAACGAACAGGGGGACATAAAGAGGAGCGATCACGTAATGAGTAACAGTGGGATAATACCTCAGGAGCTAGATCAATAGCAGGAGAGGCATCAGAGTTGACCTGTCATGGGGGAGTTGGTGTAGGATCCCGACGTTGATAAAAGAGACGAATAGGTGGGTGAGCAGGAAGAAGTAAAGGAGAAGAGGAAGAGACTAGCGGAGACTCAATAGTTGAAGGGGAAGGAGGATAAAGAGAGGAGTGCATAGGAATCTCTGAAGAAGGGTATGGTGAAGGAAGTGAAGGCATAGGAGAAGGGTCCTCAGAGGAGTAAATAGGGAAAAGAAAAGACAGAGGAACTGAGGGAGAAGGTGATACAGTAGAAGAAGGAGAAGCATAAAATTGGTTAGACTCATCAAACGTGACATCACGGGAGATACGTATACGATGGGTAACATGATTATAGCAACTGTAACCTTTATATTCATGACTGTACCCTAGAAAAACACAAGAAAGAGACTGGGCAGTGAGCTTTGTTCACTCTCGAGGTGAGAGTAAAACAAAACATCGACAACCAAAAACACGAAGATGGTCATAGCGGGGAAGTGTCCCATGAAGACACTCTCCTGGACTGCGACTATGAAGTTGGTATGAGGGTTGAAGGTTAATCAAATAAATAGCAGTACTAACAGCATCTGCCCAAAAGTGAGGAGGGAGAAAGGCACCAAGAAGGAGGACACGAGTCATCTCTAAGATATGACGATGTTTGCGTTCAGCGACCCCATTTTGAGGATGAGACCCAGGACAAGATAATTGAGGCAAGGTGCCCTCAGAAGACAAGAAAGAACGAAAGGCTAGAAAGGTGTATTCACCACCAGAGTCAGACCAAAAGATCTTAACTGAGGCAGCGAACTGAGTGCGAACCATAGCGACAAAGGATCGATAGATTGATAATAGCTGACTACGATGATGCATGAAATAAATCCAAGTGAAGCGAGTGTAGTCATCAATAAAAATAACATAATAATGATTACCTCCTTTAGAAACAAATGGAGTAGGACCCCAAACATCAAAATGAATAAGTTCAAAAGGAGTAGTAGTATGAGATACACTCAAAGGATAAGGACGTTGGAGTTTCTTACTAAGCTTACAGCCAAGACAAACGACATCAGAGGAAGGAGAGATAGCTCCTAAAACACCAACACGAACAAGGAAGGACATACGAGATGGACACAAATGACCAAGACGATGATGCCATATGTGATGAGACAAAACAGTAGCATGACATTGATGAATAGGTTCAGCGGAAGATGGAAGGTGAAGGGTATCTGACACGACCTTTTGCATGTGTACCGCAAGTGCACGGCCTTGTCGAAGTAATCAAATTACCCTGGTGAGTGGGTAGTTGAATCCAAAGGGAATAGGGATTTAGAACACAAGAATTCACTATTTAGTTATGCGGTGTACGAAAAGAAATAATCGGAGTGATGAGTGAATTTATGGAAACAATTAAAATAAATGACAAGAAAGTAAATAGAGAGATGGAAGACAAGAGAAAAGCAAGTAGAAGTTAAAAGAGGAAGACTAGCAATGGGTGAGATAGGGTATCCGGACAAGTTACCTCTAGGACTTATGCTTCTAGTGCAAGACTATGCTATTATACTTTCCTATTGATGTTAATTGAGTCGAGGATATCCTTAAACTCACAGGTCCCAAAACTTAAGGTCAACCGTGACTAACCCCAACATTATGTCCTGGTATTAGGATTCACTACGACCCTTGACTCTTGTTGACCTGTCAACCAAGCCCCAGGGGAGTCTATCTTCCTAACCCTAACACTACGTGGGATTGCTTTAAGCTCTAGGGATTCCTAGTGATAAAATCTGTTCCTCTATGTAGTTCTAACCCTTTGGTCCAGGTGGAAGAACCCTAGTCTAGATTGAGCCCTAAAACTCTATCTTGACCACTAATTAACCAAGGAAACGGAGGTAGGGAGAAATCACACCGGAAGGGAAAGGGGTACATTGCTACCTCACAATTCTCCCTCTCAACCCTCTTCAGTCTTAAGTAGTCTAATCCTATAGGAGTTGTCACACCTCCAAAAGATAACCTAGATTGTTCTCAACCCTAGTGTCACGGCTAAGGAAGAACAATAGCAAAAGATAATTAAAACTGAAACTCGAATTTATTCATCAATATTGGAAAAGCATAATAACAATGTCATAGAAACATAATGATCCTAGGGTTTTACAAGTCCGAATACCCACGAGGGGTTTAGCTCCTCATGGAGCTATACATGTTCATCAAAGTGTAAAATAAATTACAAAATAAGAACATCAATGAAAACCCCCTCGCGTGTGATGTGGCCGTGGTCTGGTGCTGCCGTCGGACGTCGATGACGATGCCGTTGGCGTGCTCCAATCCTTCATAAAGTCCTCTCCGAAACCCTAGCCGCACCCTCTCAAAGTTGGAGAGAAAGATAGGTCAAAAGATGCTCAAAAAGTCTCCCCATCGGGCTTTAAATAGGCTGAGTGCAGCTTTAAATTTGAACTTATCGGGACTTCACACGGCTGTGTGGAATTTCCACACGCCCGTGTGAAGTTTTCTGTCTTCTTGAAAAATTACTTCACACCGCCGTGTGGAATCTCCACACGCCCGTGTGAAGTCTCTGGCTTGCTGGAAAATGATTCACACGGCCGTGTGTTAATTCCACACGCCCGTGTGAATTCTCTGGAAACTTGATCTTCAGCAGAAAATGCACAGTAACTTGCCGAAACGCTCCCGAATATGTTGTTCTTCATTGAGGCCATTGAATTGGGCACACAATCAATGGTAGATCGTGCCGATTGCTTCAAGTCTCCTTCTTGGTGAAGTTCTCCTAGGCTACACGAGTTAGACTTGTTGTGAATGTGACTGCCTTTGTGCCCCTCCAAAGGAGGTTGGCACACACTTACAAGTCCAAGTTCGTGCCTTGTTCCTTGCTTGGTCCGAAAACCTCCCAACAACGGCGAACACGACCTAACTTTGTTCTTCTTTTCCAACTTGGCTCCACAAACCTACAACGTACAAGAATACACAAATGCACACTATTTAGTGATGAAATCTGATAAAAGAGATGCTAATAGTAAGATAATAACGCTTCGCGTCACTATAACATAAGCACTTATCAGTATCCAACATATAAACTCCATTATGGCGGCGGGCAGCTCCAATCACCTTCCCACTCTGATCCTGTACACGACATGAGGTATGGTCAAAAATAACATGACAATCATAATCAGTAAGCTGGCTAACAGACATAAGGTTTATAGATAGTTTAGGAACATGGGAAACAGCGAGAACAGAAAAATCACGGGATGAAAGATGACTAGTAGATGAGACAGGAAGGAGTGTACCATCAGCAGTGCAAACACGTGTGATAAGTGATGGTGGTCGAGAATTATAAAGATGTGTAGCATTAGGAGTCAAGTGAAGGGAAGCACCAGAATCAAGAAGCCAGAGAGGACAGGAACTACCTGGAGTGGAGGGAGAAACCTGAGCCGACGGTGCATGCCCTGTGCAGTCGCCCAGGTAAGACTGCTGGAACTGTCAAAACATCACTAATAGTTGCTAATCTGTAGCAGACAACGAAGTAGAAGGAGTAAGAGAGATTTGGACAGAATGCACCTGAGGAGTGTGTGGTAGTGGGAGCAGAGGTCAAGCCGATGATGGAGCACCATGGGGAACACTACATGGAAAACCACGTTGCTTCTTCCGACAATCTTGCTCGAGATGACCCAGAATGCCACAATAGTGACAAGTCACAATCTTCTTCGACCGTGGAGGAGGTCGAGATGAAACAAGGTAAAGAAACCAGAGGTCGAGTGGAGGAGAATGTCGATGAGAGAGGAGGACGAGAAACAGCAAGAGCACTTCCACCCCCAGTAAAAGAGGCTCGAAGACGGGTTTCCTCAGCACGAACAAAAGCAAAGGCCTCATCGAAAGAGTAGGCAGAAGGAGCATGAAGTAGTTGAGCCCGAGTCAGCTTAAACTCAGGATGAAGACGCATGATGAACTCGTACATACGTCAGGTCTCATCATGACTATGACGACGAGAACAAGACTCAGAACAAGTAAGAATCTGAGCAGCATGTACAGCACAATACGAAGGTGTGAGAGCATCAATCTGACGCCATAAAGCACAGTATCTACTGTAAAACTGATCGACTGTGTCCTCCCCTTGTTGAAGACTAGTAAGAGCCTGGTATAGGGTGTATAGCTGCGCCTGACTGGAACCACAATAGCGTCGCTCAAGGTAATGCCACATCTCATTAGCAGTGGGAAGATCAGCTATCTGAGTACGAATCTCAAGTGTGACTGTCTGACAGATAATCATCTTGGCGGTAGAGTCATCAGCGCCCCACTTCTCCATCTTTTGTTCAAATATAATGTGAAGAGCAGAGGCCTCAGAAGAAGCAATAGAGTCTGGGATGGAAGGAGCAACAGGAGTAGTGCTAGTGCCGTCAACATGACAAAGTACACAAGTACCATCAAGGATACGTTTGATAGTGAGTTTCCAACGAATATAATTAGTGCCATCAAGTATTACGTCAGAATGGTGGAGCTGGCGATGACCACTTGATAACACTCCACTAAATCCAAAAACATCCATAACAAAATATATATAGATATATGTATATATATATATATATATATATATATATATAAAGTAATAGATAATAGTGGGACTGGTTTTTTTTTTTCTGGTTCTTGTTGGAGAGATTCTTTGATTTTTTTTTTTTTTGTCCGGTTCTTGTTGGAGAGATTCTTTGTCTTGGGAGAGAAATTAATTTGGTTGGTAGTGGTTGGAAGATAGTTTGAGGTTGGATTCTTTAGGGAACAAAGGCTGAAGTTGTAAAGATGCTGTCTGGTGGTGGTGCCGCACGGGAGCCCAGGACGGGGCTGGCCGAGAGTTGCGGGAGCTTGGATTGCTGGCGGTGGAATGATATACGGGCAAGGACGTAGCTTGGATGGGAGCCGAGGACGAGGCTGGCCGGGAGTTGCCGGGGCTTGGATTGCCAGTGATGGGACGATCTACGGTTGAGGATGACCGGTGAGGCTTGGGTTGGTGGTGGTGGGATGATTGGAACTCGGCAACGATGAAATCGTCGGCGGATGAGGATGCGAGATGCTCACAAATGATGGGATTCGGATGAGAGTTTTTTTTTTAATGAATGAAGAAGAAGAAGAAGTAGAAGAAGAAGAAGAAAATGAAGAAGGAGGAAGAGGGGAACGAAAGGTCAGAGAGCTGAGAAGATGACCGGTGGCCCAAGAAGATGGCCGGGAAGAGATCTGCTCGCCAGAAAAAAAAATAGCCAGAAAAATGGCCGACGTGGAAAGATGGCCGAAAAAATGACCCTCAGATGAAACCTAGCAGCTCTGATACCATGATAGAAGAGAAGAGAAAGAATGAAATGAATTGATGATCTTGAACAACTGACCATTAGGTCTACATATAGGCAGAGACAATACACAAGCAAGTATCTCTCATGTACATATACATATATATATATATGAGTACACATACAAAGGATATATATGATACGTATACACCTAACATATATATCTAACAGATCTATCTTCAATCTCTTGTTGTTGCACTCATATCACTGTCTTGGATCACTTTTTGATTGGCTCTTTTCAATCCTAATGGAAACCTCAGTAACCATCTTAGTCTCTCCAAAATGTTCCTTTAAAAAACTTACTTCTAGACTTTATTTTGCGGCAATCGTGATAGTGCACTCTCGTCCTTAACATGTGCTTAACCTATACACACCCATGCTTAGTTTAGCACAATTGTGCTCTTGGTTTTTTGGCCATGCCTAGGGTATGTTCAACTCCAGCATATACTCATGCAAATTTCATGTTGAGTTCTTCATTGCATTTATTGGGATTGAAAGAGATTTCATCCTTACATAGTATTAGGTTAATTGTCAAGCTTCAAGAGAAGTATTGACATATTGAAGAGTTTCTATGGCCCAACCCGACATCTATATTATTCTAGGTTTGTAGTCAATTGCTACTTAGGAAATCCTAAGGGGAATCATAGCCGGGTACCCTCTTCACATGACTGATAATTCATCTTGACTTATAGAATCTTAGTTCTTATGTTTAGCTAGTAGTTAAGGTTTCTAATTCTTTTAGCTTTCTCATAGCCATTCTATTTGAGAGGTTAGATAATTGGAGAGGGAAAAATGCTAGTAGTTACATCCCTCACTGAATTGGCATCTTGCAAGTTTTCGCACACTATATTTATTACTTGAATAATTACGGAGTTTGCATAGATCAAGTTTTTAGCGTTGTTGCTGGGTAATGTGATATTAGGAAATTTAATATCTTATTAGTCTATCCATTTCTTTTATTTTACAATTTACTTATTTTTAATTCTCTTTATTTTTTAGATTTGATTTACTTTTATTTCTTTTGTCAGTTTGAAGTGGTGCATGACATAAGCAAACCTTTCAGAGGTTTTGGAAGTGGATCCTCAGATTGAGAGAACCTTGAATAGATTACGGAAAGAGCATTTGTCCATGGAAGAAGAAAAGATGAATCCAGGATCAGATATATTTGAACATCCTACAACCATAGTAGACAAGGACACAGGAACCACATCAGATTTTGTGAAGCTTGCATTTGCCAAGAGCAAATGGCGTATTATTGAATTTTGTTAAACTAAACCATCAAAATAAAAAAAATAATCAAAACTTACAATAATTATAATTGAGTGGATATTTTAATTTTTAAATTAAGAAAACCTAAAATGAATATATATATAAATGCTTACCAAGTCTGGCGGGTAAGCTAAAACCAAAACGACCCATTTCGAGGTGGATTAGGTTAGAAACCACAAATCTGCTCGGGTTTTACCATCCTTAATTTTGTGTGACTTTTAATCCAAAAGTTAAAGCTCAACTCACCTAAGCATATTGTCATCAGAATGGGAGACTCAAATTCGTCCAAGACTGGTTATGATGCCACTATTGTTGCTCATTCAAAACCTATTCTCCACCATACTAGGTTAGGGTTATCCTCCAGAGAAAAGGGGAGCTGTGCATTGATAGAGCAAACTTAAAAAATAGAATGTGGGAAAAAAGTCAGTAAAGAGCTCGATTGGGTCAAAGGTGGGGAGCTTCAAGATAACAAAGAAATTTTAGAATAAATGCTCTTATCTGTGTTGCTGTTATTGAAGATGGTGGCGAGGCCAGGAATATGAGCTCGAAAGTCAAGGAATGCTAATCTTCGTTGAGATTTTTCATTCTCTTGTATTATTTTATAGATTATCACTTTTTTTTTTTGGAATTGCCAAGGAGCTAACGGCAGAGGCTTCTTGCATGCTTTGAAATGTTTTCTAAAACGGCATAAGATTAAAATTATTGTGTATTTGGAACCAAGGACTAGCAAGGTTAATGCTGATAGGATTATATCAAAAGATGGGTTTGATCATTATCGTTGTATTGTGGCTAATGGATTGTATGGTGCCGTTTGGGTGCGTTGGAGTGTTGGAGTGGAGATAGATAGTCTCTATAACAACTTTCAATTTATTAATATGAAGGACAATCTATTACATGGAGCAGTTTTGTTCTTTATTATAGTTTCTAACATCACAAATTTATGTCGAAGTTAATCTTTGTGGAGTTCTTTGGCTAGTTTAAACAATGGTGCTTGTTCTCCAAGGTTGGTCGTAGGTGATCTCAACACTTCTTTATTAAGGAATGAGAAGAAGGGTGGTTTGAGTAGGGGTTCGGTTCCATGTGGGAAATTCAGGGAATGGATTTCTTCTTATAACATGGTGGATCTTGGCTTTCATGCTCCCAAATTTACCTAGAGCAGGGGCTATGATGAGTCCTTGCTTATGCATGTTATTGGATAGGTTTTACTTACAATGAACATTACTTTTATCAGGTTTTATAGCTCACTCGTGTGTATTTGTGTTCTTTCATGTGCACAAGGTTGTGAAGGCACCTTAAGGAATAAAGGGGCAAAAATGGACTGTGGAGCATCTATTTGGAGTCTCTTGCATATCACATTCATGGGGGTGTGTGTCGACTTCTAATGATTTTCAAGACAAATAAGAGTTAGAAGGACACCTAGGGCAATCACACTCTTATGACCAAGCTTGTGTAAGAGTTTTGAGAACTTCTCTAATAGAATTGAAGGTTAGAAATGTCACACAGTCTATCACACGGGCGTGTGCTAGCCCGAGTGGCCTCAACGAACAAAGAAATGAAGCCTACAGTAGAATTTTGCTAAGTGTGGAACTCTAGAGAATCCACACGGCCGTGTGCCAAGCCCACATGGCCATGTCTGCAACAGAATTAGTCAAGTAAAGATTCTAGAGAAGACACACAGCTATGTGCTTACCCCACACGGCCGTGTGAGGGCCCTGTGTGAAAATTCCACACGGCCATGTGGCCGTGTATGCGTCGGTGTGGATGCCAGATTTCAAATTATAAATATAAAAGTTGAAGGGTTTTGAGGGGACTTCTTTTCTACTTTTGAAGGATGCTACGGCAAGATTGAGGAGAAGGTTTTTGCAAGGTTCTGGGATGTAAATCTGACCATCGACGACATCGACTGCCTTTGGAAGAAAGTTATTGGGGGAGTTACCGATGGCCTTGTTTCGCAGGAGTGTGCCCTAGGCTTGACGAAGGAGTACTCTTTGGAGGAGGAAGGACTGGCCTTGAAGATCATCATCGCACGAATAGAAGGGGTTTATATAAGGAATATTTGTGTTATCATTTAATTTCTTTCTTGAAGATGTATTGCTCCATGGAGGGCTAAACCCTTTTGGGTGATTGGACATGTAAACCCTAAGTTTTGTTTCTTTATTTTATTGACTATTACTTGTTTTTATTAAGTTTTAATAGATTTTCAATCTTGTTTGCACTTGTATGATTTTCCCTTAGAGTGACACTAGGGTTAAGAATCCATCTAATCATCCTTGTGAATGAGTAACACTTCATTAGGATTAGATTTGGCAAGATTGAACAGGGTTGAGAGGGTGAGCCGAGAGCTAGCGAAACATCCCCTGCCCCTTCTGATGTGATTTACCCTACCTCCATATTCCAAGAGTTCTTTGCAATCATAATTAAGTCAAGTGTTGATAGACTTTCTCCGCTAAGCTTGGTTGTGATTAGGGATCCTTCATCTGGACCAAGGGGTCGGATCTATATTCAGGAATAGGGTTTGTCACTTGGAGTCCTTAGAACCCCAAGCATTCCTACGTGGTGTGAGGTGTTGAGAGTTTTGCTTTATGCTAGAATGCATGTTTAGGTCTAGTCACGGTTGACCTTAGGCGAGGGACTGTGTGTTTTCGGATTTCCCCAACTCATTGAAGCTCATTTAAAGGAGCTTAGTTTTTGTCTTGCACTTGAAACAGGAACAACCTTTGAGAAACATTGTCCGGGTACCCTACTTTCTCACTGATTGATCTTTTTCCCACTTGCATTTGCTTTATTTACTTGCATCTTTTATTTCTTAGCATTTTGATAACATCCGATAAATTGATTGTCGTTTAGCTTAATTTGCAATATTACTTGTTCCTTGAGTCTAGTCCCTATGGATTCAACTTCCCACCCAGTTGGGTACTTTATTACTTCAACAACCTGTGCATTTGCGGTATACACACATAAGGGTGTGTCAGGCTGCTCTTTGAGTATATTGATAAAGTTGTTGGAAGTTGCAATTGGATTGATTTTTTCCATAACTCCAAAGTCTTTTATTTGCCAAAGATTCGTTCAGATCACATGCCACTTCTAATCAAGTCAAGAGTGTTTAGTTTTGGACCACACATCATGTTTGGATCTAAAGAGATATGTGCACAAGCTATGTACACATACACAAATGACATTTATAATTATATATATATTATCACATTTAATTTTGAATGGGCCCAATTGTAGTGATATAAATAAAGTCCAGATAGGGTCTTAATTATTTAAATTAGATGTGTGGATTTACATAATAATAATATAATGTGTAAAATTCTCAGGAATAAAATCGTTAAGTCTATGATGCTAGGACTTGTAATTAGCCCCATAAAGATTTCTTATAAATAGGGTGTGGTCCTCACTTAGCACGTAATAATCTGAGATTCAGAATTAGGGTTCCCATCTCCCATCTCTACGTGTAATCAATTTGAAGAACCATAAGACCCAATCATCATCATCAATGGATTCAAGTGCAGGTACGCTTCTGAGATTTATTGTTTGTTCCCAAATAATTTCCAATCAAGAAGATCCTGGTTTTCTTAGGGATTATTCTCATTGTGAAATCCATCAAGTTCCATCAAGTGGTACTAGAGCAATCTTATTTTGGAACTGATAAAAAGAAAGACGTCTACATGTGGCCTGACCTTCAGGTTGGAGAGATTGCAATTGTTATGGCAAGTGCAATCTCTCCAACCTTAAACTTTGATAATTCAATTACTTGATTTCTTTCTTTTTATTACTTTCCTAATTTCTTAGTTGACTGGGATTGATTTTATCTCCTTCCATAAATTGGATTGGTGTAGAAATGAAATAACTTGGGTTGGTTTGACGTAAAAGGATACAATATTCCTCTGCTTAGATGTGGCCAATAAAGGTAGGTGCAATTTGCTCCTTGGGCGCACAAGTGTGAGGCCCACATGTGGCATAGCTCCAAATGCTTCTCTCTTGGTATCCTCTGGCTTATCTAAGCCTGGAATTATATCCTCGCTTCCAGTAAGTGTAATTAAAGTTGAAGAAGTGGGAAGCATCACCATATCAATATAATTTGAGAATAAATTCAAGTTAGAATTCACCTGATTTTGTATTTGTTTATCATGGCTTCATGTAATTGGTCCTTGATATGTTTTCTCTTCCATGCTAGGAACTATTTGGGATTTATTTTGATTAGTTCAAGAAATTATTGATATATATATATATCAAGTTATTTTGGATACCGTGCCATGGTTTTCAATTCCGAAAACATAGATTGGAAATTACATTATTAGATATATATTTGGTTTCGCATGATCGGGTTAATTCTTCTGTGGTTAAAGTGTTTAACTGATACATACTTGATAAATGTCGTTGATCTGATATTCAAATATATATATCCTGTGATAGTGATGGAGTCTTTTAATGATCAGACTATCATGTTTCAAATATAGGTTTATATTTATAGATTTTCATGGTTATCAAAATAAAAGTTTGGGAGCGCAATTAATAATTTGTATTAATTTAAATTTTACTTTGATTTGAATTAAGATAGTACAATGATAAGTGCTTGTTTATACATATTGTAAGTGAATATTGCATAGATTTAGCATTAGTTGTATGTGCTCATTTTGTGTCTTAACATTCATTTGTGTAGCTAGAGCGTGTGTGGGCTCCACAAGAGCTGAGTTGGAGATGTGAAGCAAATTTGGGACACTTGAGCAGAAAATAGACCCATTGCTGATAGCAGATGATCACATCACCAACCACACATTCATTGGAGTTCACATGGGGAGGATTCATAGTCGTATTCGTTTACAGCAATGTGGTAAATTATTGTAACACATTACTCTACCATAATAGCAGAGAGCACCATGGTCGTGGAGTTGTCCGATTTTACTCTTTTTAAGTCAGTTTGGTGAATATTTTTGGTGACTGTTGCTTGGATTTTCTTAGAGAGGAAGAAAAGGGCCTTGGGCTAGGGCTTTATTAGAGATTAGATCCTACCGGGAAGACTCTGGCATCACTCACCGTCGTCCACACCATTGTCCTCATCATCAGCAAGCCGTTGAGAAGCATCATTCGGCACGGACGAGCTCTTGCCGATGAAGCGTCATTTGGCCATTCAGAGGGCCGATCACAGGAGTTGTCACCACCGTTTTTGAGGGAGTTTACTTGCTTTCTTTGATGTATTTGATGCTCATTCTTGTTTGTAGATCGCATTGCTCCATGAGGAGTTAAACTCTTGTTGGATGCTTGTGTGTATAAACCCTAGTGTTTTATTTCATTGATTTAATTCATGGTATTCTACTTCTTGTTGATTTGAGTTTCAACCTTTTGTTTTAATGCCATACTTCCATTTGTAGCGAAAGCTCAGATTGTGTGCTAGGGTTAACCAAGTGTTGAGTTCAGAAACCCACTAGGGCTAGACCTACCGAGGTTAGAGATGATAGAAAGGGTAGAACCTTAGGTAGCGGAGAGCCCTTTCCCCTTTGATTTGATCATAACTACCTTCTCACTCCCGTGATCGTTAGGCGATCATGTGAACCCTAGTGAAAAGATAGATCACCGTAGGAGTTTGTATAGGATTAGGAGTTAATTGTCTCGAGAGAGCTTTTAATCTATTTTCGGGAGCCTAGTTGATCATTCATAATCTCTAGAATGCATTGCATTAATAGGTGGCTTAGGCGAAGAGAAATCACCGCTAAAGCCTCTAATGGGAATAGTCACCGGTTTCCATGAGAATAGGATCGGTGTATAGCACGATTACTGCGACTTATCTTAACTTGAGTAGAAAGCATGTGTTAAATCACGTACTTCATGTTTGTAACCCTAAGGGATCATTACCTGAGCATCCACTCCATTCCGAATTGTTTTCTCATTTTATATTACACTTGCACCTCTTGCTTTTTCTCTTCTTTAGTTTAATTATATTTGAATCCAACAACTTGTTTAAGGCTAGATGATAGAGGAAAAGTGACTACTAGTACTTTTATTTCCTTCTGAATTCGACTACCCTGCCTTAGGGTATATTACTATTTTGACACACATGCACTTGTGGTACACGAACGTAAAGGGGCGTATCATACAACAATTTAACATTTGAATTTTAGTTTAATTGTTGAGGTTTATTTTAGATTATCATGAAATTAATTTTTTCCCATAATTATAAGGTTGTTTTAATCATCATTAGAAAAATAACAACTTAGAGTTGCTTTTATAAGCTTTCTCAGCTATTTATTGCAATTGGTAGAAGCAACATCATCACCAAAATGACCTCTATTATGGAAACCTTTTGTTTGCGAATAACCATGGTGTTAGTGCATGCTCATTCTCATGCAAGAAAAACGTCGGTCCAAAGGAAGACTATTGTTTGGCAGAGATTTGTTTGCGTATGTGGTAATAAGTTTTTTATAATTATATGCTATCTATTGTGAGTATTTAGTCAGCCCAAAGGAAGGCTTTATACTTGACTGGATCTTACTGTAAAACTTGATTACTACAACAAGCTAATTACTAGTGAATTGAATCTTTATCCAAAGGCTAGATTTGATGTCACTCGATTAACTTGAAGATGAGTTATTGTTATTTATATGTTTTGATTATTAGACCTCTGGTTAATTAATTGTGAGCTAATTATTAATTATTACTCTCCGTATAGTTAATACCATGAGTGTTAATAATGTGTTTTCTATACACTCAATGCCATTCCCATACTTAATGGCACAAATTTCAAGACTTGGAAAGATAAGGTAACACTTGTTTTGGGATGTATGGATCTAGATTATGCATTAAGGGAACCATGTCCTACACCTTTGACAGATCAAAGCTCCATTCATGACAAGAGAGTCTTTGAGAGGTAGGAGCAGTCTAACCGTATAGGTCTAATGATCATGAAGAATACAATCCAGGAGGCTTTTCTGGACACTACGTTTGATGTAAAGGATATTAAGCAGTTCCTCAACACCCTGGAAGAACACTTCGTAAGAAGTGATAAGGCGGACACTAGTGCTACTTATAAGTCCCTAAATACACCGTATTCTACTTGAAAACTTTGTATACTTTCATGCAACTTTTGCTTTGTTTTTAAGTCATTATGCACATTTGATGTATTTATTCTATTTCAGGACATTGAAGGACCATATTTGCGAGAATGAACCATATTTGAGTCGTTTTGAAGAAGATTGATGAAGAAACAAAGCTTACAGAGCTACAGAAGCAAACCAGATGCTTCTCACAAGCTAGTTCAGTCCCTGTGCAAGTTGTGCACTAGCCGCACCACCCAGCCAATGGGATGTATGGCCTGGTCTGCGGTCCACACACCATGCCCCATTGGGTGGCCAGAAACATGTGCGGGCTTATGTGCGGCCCGCACACAGCCCGCACAGACTCAGGTTTTGCTATTTTCAAGACTAATGAAGTGTGTGCGGCTCATTTTGATCCACACAGTTGCCCGCACACCTGCCTGAGTATTTATACCCTTTGTTATGGTTTTGAAGAAGAGCTTCATCACCCCTGACCTATAAGCATATATAAGCCTATTTGATGATCTTCAGAGGCAATTTTGGTAAGAATTGAAGGAGAGAAAAAGGGGAGAGTCAAGGAAAGCATCAAGGAACTCAGCGGCGCTGATCCAACAAGTTCTCATCATCGCCTTCTAGCTAACATTTCAAGGGGAGTTTATTCATCATTTGTGCTATGATCTTCATGTATTGTGAACTCCTTTGTTTTGTTATGTCAAACTAGACTCCCATGGCCACCGGGTTTCCGGTAAACCTTGGGAGAATACTTTGTATGGATGACACTTTTATTTTGTAATTGAATGTGTGGCTTGTGTTATTTGTTTTAATCTATCATTATCTTGTTCATTCTACAATGGATGAATTCCGTAGAATTGATGTTGAAAAGTACTTGTTTGGCGGGATGGCTAGCTTGTATTAGGTCTTGTGATGATTAAAGGGGGATTCATTATATTAACACACCCGAGGTTCCAAGTATTGGTAGCCCCTAGCGAGGTTAGGGTTGTTTTGGTCAAAAGTGCGCATTAGAATAACCCTAACAAAGACTCTCTGTTCCTAAAGACATCATAGGGGTATTGTCCAGATGGAGGAACCCATACTGAATTAGGGCTACATCATGGAGGTTCTGGGGTAGTCGACATCTGAGTCTAGTGGACCAAAACCAAGCCAGCCTTGTGCTTAAGTTGTTCTTGTCATCCCTACTTAGTCTTCTCTCAGGGGGATCCTCGCCCGGGGCCTTTCTTAATATTTGGTTTCTTCACTCTTGTTTTTGTTCGAGATCGTGTTGCTAGCTTGTTTCACTTTCTTATATGCTTTATTTGCTTTAGTTTTTATATTTACAAACAATAATCCTTGGGAATACGATCACTTTCTTGTTTCAATTGAATAGTGACCCCAAAAGGAACTAATAGTAGATCTCGGGGCCCTTGGGAATACGATCCTCTCTTGCTCGCGCGAGAGGTTATTACTTGATGACCCATGCACTTGCGGTCGGGGAGTCATGTTCTCATTTTTAGCATGTCGCGCCCTCTCTCATCAAGTTTTTGTGCACAAATTTCAAGGCTTGGAAAAATAAGGTAACACTTGTTTTAGGATGTATGGATCTAGATTATACATTAAGGGAACCATGTCCTACACCTCTGACAAATCAAAGCTCCATTTATGACAAGAGAGTCTTTGAAAGGTGGGAGCAGTCTAACCGTATAGGTCTAATGATCATGAAGAATACAATCCAGGAGGCTTTTCTGGACACTACGTCTTATGAAAAGGATATTAAGCAGTTCCTCAACACTCTGGAAGAACACTTCGTAAGAAGTTATAAGGCGTAGACTAGTGCTACCCTAAGGAAACTAGTATCTATGAGGACTAAGGGTGATCAGAATATACGAGAGTGCATCCTTGACATATATCATCTAGCTGAGAAATCAAAGGGTTTGAAAATTGAGCTACAAAAAGATGTTCTAGTGTATCTAGTGTTGGTTTCCCTCCGTCCTCAATTTAGTCAGTTTGAAGTGAATTATAACAGTCAAAAAGAAAAATAGATACTTGATAAGTGCTTGAGTAGACATGTTTTATCTACATATGTTACATGCATTAAGCATCATTTTACCATTGTTTATGTCTCATAAAGTATATTTGGTATTCTTTATTGCAGTTAGGTTATGAAATCATTGAAGGAAGAAAAAGAAGCGAAGATGGGTGATAAGTGCTTGTGTTATAGTAATGCAAAGTATTATTATCTTATAATGAGCATACCTTTTATAAGATTTTATCACTAAATAGTGTGCATTTGTGTATTCTTATGCATTATAGGTTTGTGGAGCTAATTTGGAAAAGAAGAACGATGTTAGATCATGTTCACCATTGTTGGGAAGGTTTCAGACCAAGCAAGGAACAAGGCACGAGCCTAGACTTGTGAGTGTGTGCCAACCTCCTTTGGAGAGGCACAAAGGCAGTCACATTCACAACAAGTCTAACTTGTGTTGCTTAGGAGAACTTCACCAAGAAGGAGACTTGAAGCAATCGGCACGATCTACCATTGATTGTGTGCCCGAATCAATGGCCTCGATGAAGAACAACGGATTCTGGAGCGTTTTGGTGAGTTATTGTAGCAGCAATGTAGTTTATCACTGTAGCAAAACACTGTAGCAAGCTACTGTTTACTTTCTGCCTGAAAATAGGATTTCATAGAGTTCACACGGGCGTCTGGAAATTTCCACACGACTGTGTGAAGTCCCGATAAGTCCAATTTTAAAGCCGCGACTCAACATTATAAAAGCCCGATTTTGGAGACTTTTGAGATATCTTTTGACCTAACTTTCTCCCCAACTTTTGGAGAGGGCGGCTAGGGTTTCGGAGAGGACTTCGTGGAGGTTTGGAGCGTGTCATCGATGTTCGGCGGCCGCACATGACCATGGCCACACAATACGCAAGGGGGTTTTCATCAATGTCTTTAATTTGTGCTTTATTTCATATTTTGATGAACATGTATAGCTCCATGAGGAGCTAAACCCCTCGTGGGTATTCGGACTTGTAAACCCTAGGATTATTATGTTTCTATGACATTGCTATTATGCTTTTCCATTATTGATGAATAAATTCGAGTTTCAATTTTAATTATCTTTTGTAATTGTTTTCCCTTAGCCGTGACACTAGGGTTGAGAATAATCTATGTTACCCTTTGGAGGTGTGACAACTCCTATAGGGTTAGACTACTTAAGATTGAGGAGGGTTGAGAGGGTGAGTCGTGAGGTAGCGAAGCGTCCCCTTTCCCCTCCGGTGTGATTTCTCTCTACCTTCATTTTCCTTGATTTCTTAGCAGTCGAGATAGAGTGAAGTGCTAGGTAGATAAACTCCCCTGGGGCTTAGTTGCGCAAGCAACAGAGTGAAGGGTTGACGTGAATCCTAAGCGCTGGGGCTTAATCTAGACTAGGGTTCTTCCACCTGGACCAAAGGGTTAGAACTACACATAGGAACAGGTTTTATCGCTAGGAATCCCTAAAGCTTAAAGCAATCCCACGTAGTGTTAGGCTTAGGTAGATATACTTCCCTGGGGCTTAGTTGCGTGAGCGACAGAGTGAAGGGTTAACATGAATCCTAATACCGGGACATAGTGTTGGGGTTAGTCACAGTTGACCTTAGGTTTGGGACCGTGAGTTTAAGGATATCTCTGACTCAATTAACATCAATAGGAAAGTATAATAGCATAGTCTTGCAGTAGAAGCATAAGTCCTAGAGGTAGCTTGTCCGGATACCCTATTTCATCCATTACTAGTCTTTCTCTAATTCACTCCTTCTTGCACTTTCTTGTCTTCCATCTCTCTATTCAATTTCTTGCTTGTTATCATATTTGCTTCCATAATTCACTCATCAATTCTATTATCCTTTTTTCGTACACTGCACAACTAGATAGCGAAATCTCGTGTCTTAAATCCCTATTCCCTGTGGATTCGACTACCCACTCACCAGGGTAATTTTATTACTTCGACAAGCCCGTGCACTTGCAGGATACACGCAAGGGGTCGTGTCAATGGGTTGTAAAGACGTGTTTTTGGGAGCCTTTGTGCAAAGTAAGGATCAAGACATACGAAGAATCCATGTACATGAGGGTGTGTGCCAACTTCCAAAAGAATTCAAGGTGATTTGTGTTGGAATGGCACAAAGGCAGTCACACCCTTATGTCCCTATGGACGGGCATAAATTCTAGCAGGCCACACAACCACGTGGAATCTCATGTGGTCACATGAAGGCACGTGACAGATGCAATTCAAGCCTATAAATAGCCCATTTTGTCGATTCTTTAGGAAGTTTTTGCACATGTTTGAAGGCAAAAGAGGCCAGGGTTTTAAGGAGGAGGTCTTTGGCGATATTGGGGGTTGATCTTCACCAACTTTGAGAGATTTTTCGCCATTATAGCATTGGGGAGCCATTGGCGACCTAGCTTCGGAGAAGGATCCTTTAAGATGTTGAGTGACTCATCAAGGCCATCATCACGAATTCAAGGGGGTTTATTTCATGGTTTACATTGCTTTTCATTGTGTTATCTCTTGCTTTGTAATAAGCCTTATGGAGGGCTAAACCCTAGTAGTTATTTGGCCATGTGAACCGTAAGATAATATTCATGTATTGATTTACTTTGTGCTTTCTATTCAGTCCAAGTTTATTTGGGTTTCAAACTTGTTTAATCAGTGCTTGCATATCTTATTCATTCTTGTGATTCATTGATTGTGCTTGATTCGTTACCTTGGTGAGAGAGGTCTCCATTAGGGTTAGAACATACAAGATTGAAGAGAGTTGAGAGGGTGAGTCATAAGATAGTAGAGTGTCCCCTTTCCTCTCCGATTGAGTGTTTCCTATCTCCATATTCCCTAAGCTCTATGCAACCATATTTGGTGTGAGGGGTGAGATTGATAGATTTCTCCGCCGGGACCTTGAAGGGGGTTAGGGATCTTTCGCCTGGACCAAAGGGTTAGATCTATCTTTAGGAATCGGTTTCACTCTTAGGTATCTCTAGAGTTCATTGTGGTCATATGTGGTGTGAAGTGTTAAGATTGAGCGATTTCTCCACCGGGACCTCATAGAGGACTAGTATCGGTTGCCTGGAGGCAGGAACTGATTATTCTTGGACTACGTCAACTCTTATAACTCAGTTTAGAAGCATTTAGTAAATCTTGCACTTCATGATAGATCCTAGGAGGAGCATTGCCTGGGTACCTCATCTTCATTGATTGAGATCTCCTTAATTTTCTTTGTCTCTTTGCTTGCTTACGATTTTCATAGTTTTCGCATTAGGTTCATTCCATCATATTATTGATTCTGACTAGATAACTGAGAATTAGTCATTACTAGTACTTTCGCTCCCTGTGGATTCAACTACCCTACTCACTGGTTATTTTATTACTTCGACACCCATGCACTTGTAGTGTATACACGCATATCGGGCGTGTCAAGTATTTGGCGCCGTTGCAGGGGAACGAGATATTAGGAACACTAGGACTTGGTTACTGTAGTCATTCATCTTTTCATTGTTTTTCTACTTCATACTTCTTTCTTTCGCCATTCTCATTATTTCTTTTCTTGATTTTATCTAAAGGTTATGACCCAAGGGATTCCTTTAACATTAGTTGAAGAAGATCTCGAGATTGAGCGCAAATTTCATAGAAGGGGCAGAGAGTCTGTACAAGAATAGAATTTTCTTACTGAAATAGAGGTCGAAGAGTCTGAAAATATGGCAAAACAAGAAGGCCAGTAGAGAACACTTTTAGATTTTACTCGACCTATAATTCAGGGACACAATCAAGCATTATTAGGCCACCAATTGAAGCACATAATTTTTAGTTAAAGCCGGGTTTTATTCAGATGCTTCAACAGGCAGCACAATTCAATGGATTAGCCGATGAAGATCTGAATAATCATATTAAGAGTTTCCTTGAAGTGTGCGACATGCTGAAAATTAATGGGGTTTTAGATGATGCAATTCACTTAAGGGCTTTCCCATTCTCACTAAAAGGAAGAGCCAAATAGTGGCTCCATTCATTGCCAAGAGCCTCCATCACGACATGGAACGAAATGGTAGAAGCTTTCCTAGCAAGATACTTCCCATAGGGGAAATCGGCAAAGCTTTGAAATGAGATCTCTTCATATGTTCAGATGGAATTAGAGTTATTATTTGAGACATAGGATCAATTTAAGGAGCTCTTGTGGAAGTATCCTCAACATGGGTTTCTAGAGTGGATGATCATCCACACATTCTACAACGAGTTGAATCCAAGTACTAAATAGCTTCTTGATGACGCCGCAGGAGGAACATTAGGAAACAAGACCCCAGAAGAGGCCCGATAATTGATTGAGGATATGGCTTTGAATAGCTATCAATGGAATGCAAGAGAGAAGAAGAAAGTGGCCAGAATTCATGAGATCGACGTGGTTACATCTTTGGCAGCCCAAGTAGAGACAATGAGCAAGAAGTTAGATACCTTGACTACATCAAGAGTAGCAGCGGTCACTAGTTGTGATGGTTATGGGGGTTTGCATGACACACTGCATGTGTACCCCGCAAGTGCACGGGTTGTCGAAGTAATAAAATACCCTGGTGAGTAGGTAGTCGTATCCACAGGGAATAGTATTCAGAAACAAGTGTTATCGCTATTTAGCTATGAAGGGAATCGATGGTGAGAGAAATTAATATGTATAGATATAAAAGAAAGTAAAATAATACAAGAAGAGCAATAGAGGTAGGAGAGGTAATTAATATAAAGATGGGGTACCCGGACAAAGCTCCCCCTACGACTAATGCTTCTAGTGCAAGACTACTATTATACCCTCTAATTGATGTCTAGTTCCAACATTATGCCTCGGCATTAGGTTTCACTACGACCCTTAACCCTCGTTGACTTTTCAACTAAGCCCCAGGGGAGTCCATCATCCTAAGCCTCACACTGCATGGAACTGCTTGGGGTTCTAGGGATTCCAAATGAAAGACCCTCTCCCTAAGTATAGTTCTAACCATTTGGTCCCGGTGAAAGAACCCTAGTCTCAGTTAAGCTCCAGCATTAGATTCACTATAACCCTTCACTTTGTCAGCGGAGTCCATCTCCTAGCACTTCACTCTACTTCGACCGCAAAGAACTATTGGAACACGGAGGTAGGAAAAATCACACCGAAGGGGAAAAGGGACGTTTCGCTACCTCTCGACTCACCCTCACGACCCTCTCCAAACTTGGGTAGTCTAATCCTATAGAAGTTGTCACACCTTCAACGGATAACCTAGATGATTCTCAACCCTAGTGTTACGGCTAAGGGAAAATCAATACAATTAACATGCAAGATTGGAACTCAATTAAAAGCATCAATTAAGAAAGCATAATAAAAGTCATAGAAACAATATCATCCTAGTGTTTACAAGTCCGAATAACGACTAGGGTTTAGCTCTCCATTGAGCAATATAAAGTCAATGAAGAGTTTAAGAATATATGCATAAAAACCATAAAGAAAACCCCTTTGTAGATCGTATCGATGGTCTTGTGGAGGCGCACGTCTTCTCCACGAATCCCTTGTCAAGCCTAGGGCACACCTCGTCGAATCGATGCCGATCAAAGCTCCCCCAATAGCTATCTTCCAAAGGATGTCGATGTCGATGCCATATAATCGCCTCCAAAGACCTCCAAGAACCTCTCCAAACCCTAGCCGAAAGCCCCCCAAAGATAGGCAAGAGATAGAAGGGGGGTCCACAAATAGATCTAAAAACGGGCTATTTAAAGGATGAAATCAGGGTTTCACACGCCCCTGTGGATTTTCCACACAGCCTTGTGGAATTTCCACACGGGCATGTGCATTCTCTGTTTTCCAAATTTTCAGCGATAATGAACAGAAACTTGCTACATTTTTTGCTACAGTAATTAGATGCAATACTACTACAGTACTTCACTGAAATGCTCCCGAATTCATCTTCTTCATCGAGGCCGCCAAATTGGGCACACAATCATGCGGTAGATCACGTCGCATCTTCAATTTAACCACATTTACGAAGCTCTTGATGATGTTGCATAAGCTGGAGCATGTGAGTGTGACTACCTTTGTGCCCCTCCAATCCACATATCCACTCGAGCCCAATTGGAGGTTGGCACACACTCACATGTCTTTGAACACAACTTGTGCCTTGTTCCTTTCTCGGACCAAGAACTCCCTCAACAATCACGTTCATGACCTATTCTTGTTTTTTTCTCCTCAATTCGTCTCCATAACCCTACATAACAAAAGAACACAAATGCACACTAATTAATTATAAAATCTGAGTAAAGTAGATTTCAATGTAAGACAATAATACTTCGTATTACTATAACATGAGCACTTATCATTGCATATGCCATCATATTGTCCTATCTCGATTACTACTTCAGCCCCAAGTGAACAAGTTGATTTTGTGGGCAATGTGGGAAGAGAACAAGGTAATCCTTTTAGCAACACCTACAACCAAAGGTGGAGGAATGACCCAAATCTCTCATGGAGTAACTAAGGGCACCAAAAGGCCGCTGCCCTACCAGGATTTCAACAAACACCTTCGATTTTGGAGAGAGTTTCAGAATTAGAGAGGGTTTTGTCAAAGTTCATTCAATCAACCGACACAAGATTCCAAAACATTGAGGCAACACTCCGAAATCACACTGCTTCTTTACACAATTTGGAGAATCAAGTGGGACAAATAGAAAAATCATTGGCAGAGAGGCCTCAAGGAAGTTTGCCAAATAATACAGAGATAACCCCAAGAGAGCATGTGAAGACTATCACTGGGAGAAGTGGTCGAGAGCTCCAAGAAAAGCTCACTATTGAGAAGAATTCTGAGTTGTTTTAAAAGAGATCCCCCACTGGGAAGACTAGTAAAAATCCTCAAGAAAAACCGGAGGATAAGGTGCATGACAAGGAGTAGAGGATAGATGTGTTACCCCCTTCATATACCCCTAGGATTCCCTATCTGGCGCGTTTGAAGAAAGATCAAACTGATGAGCAATCATGTGGAACAGGTCCTCATGATGTAATCACTGATGAGCAATCACTGATGAGCAATCATTTGACTTTGATGATTCATGTTATTTTTTAGATTTCGAATTAGTACTTGCAGGAATTGGTGTATCCAAATCCGTATAAGGAGTGGTTGGGCATTGAGGAGGAGAGAATGAGCAATCATGTGGAACAGGTCCTCAATGAGCAACCAAAAGGAAGATTGCTGAAACAAATTTTTTGCCATGTCAAGAGGTCAAGACATCACCATAGGAAGCACTCCAATGCGATTGGGGGCAAGCATACAAAAGAAGAAAGCGATACTCCCTCATTCGGTAACATGCTTGGTCATTTCTCCTTGAACATGAAGCATTTCAGTCCCTCATGTGTGAAGGTTGCAAAGAGGGAAAATTTTTATTTATATGAACCACCATGAGGTAAGAACAGGTACGTCAAGCTTAGTGACGTTAAACAAGCGCTTCTTGGGAGGCAACCCAAGTTTTTACTTGCTTTTTAGGTTTAGTTTTTAGTTATGCAGTAATAAAATCATGAGTTTGTGCATCGAAGATTTTTTTTTTAGTTGGTGTTGATGTTTTACATGATCAATTTTTGGTGATTTAAAGTGTTTTTCACATGTATGACATGATTTAGGTTGCAATTCATGATAATTGTTGAAGAATTGGGCTTAAATTGAAGTTTAGAGAGCTGTTGGGCTATCTACAGAAATTCTGCAACTCACGTGACCGCGTGGAATTTCCACACGGTTGTGTACAGTACTCACACGGGGGTGTGGAATTTCCACACCCCCATGTGGCTTATAAAAGACATGAAGAATCACTATTCATCATCCTTAACTTCCAACCCTTCATGTTCTCATTCTTTCCTCTCCAAACTTTCCATCCTTTGAGCTTCAAACCCATTTTTCATCAACTCATTAGGGATTTACAGGTGTTTTACTGGCATTTGCATGAAGTTTCATCCATCGATTTACGTCGGTAAGGCTTCTTCCTTCCCCATCATGTTCATGCTTTCATTTCTCAAATCTATGGTGTTTTCTAGGTTTTTAGACTTTATTTTTCTTGGAAAACATTGTGAAAACTCTTAGAATGCTTGTAATTGAGGTTTTGTAAGGCGCTGGAGGCCGGCCAATAGCCCACGTGGTCACGTGGGTGATAAGTGCTTGTGTTATAGTACCGCGAAGCGTTATTATCTTACAATGAGCATCTCTTTTATCAGATTTTATCACTAAATTGTGTGCATTTGTGTGCTTTTGTGCATTCTAGGTTTGTGAAGCTAATTGGAAGAAGAAGAACAAAGTTAGATCGTGTTTATCGTTGTTGGGAAGTTTTCGGACCAAGGAAGGAACAAGGCAAGTGCCTAGACTTGTGAGTGTGTGCCAACCTCCTTTGGAAGGGCACAAGGGCAGTCACATTCACAATAAGTCTAACTCTTGTAGCTTAGAAGAACTTCACCAATAAGGAGATTTGAAGCAATCGGCACGATTTACTATTGATTGTGTGCCCAATTCAATGGCCTTGATGAAGAACGGTGAATTCGGGAGCGTTTTCGGCAAGGTACTGTAGCAAGTTACTGCAGCAAAACTGTAGTGAGTTACTGTTCACCATCTTCCGAAAATCAGCATTCCAGCAACTTCACACGCGCGTGTGGAAATTCCACACGGCCGTGTGAAATCTCTATTCAGCTGATTTTAAGCAGCAACTCAACATTATAAAAGCCCGTTTTGGAGACTTTTTACACATCTTTTTGCCAATCTTTTCTCTGAACTTCTGGAGGGTTGCGGCTAGGGTTTGTAGAGGACTTTTGTGGAGGATCGAAGCGCATCATCGGCTTTGTCATTGACGTTCGGCGGCCGCACAAGACCACGGCTACACCATACACAAGAGGGTTTCATCGATGCTTTCAATTTGTTTTCACTTTTATATTTTGATGGATTTGTATAGCTCCATGAGGAGCTAACCCCCTTGTGGGTATTCGGACTTGTAAACCCTAGGATTATTATGTTTCTATGACATTGTTATTATGCTTTTCCATTATTGATGAATAAATTCGAGTTTCAATCTTAATTGCTTTTTGTTATTGTTTTCCCTTAGCCCTGACACTAGGGTTGAGAACAATCTAGGTTATCCTTTGGATGTGTGACAACTCCTATAGGGTTAGACTACTTAGGATTGAAGAGGATTGAGAGGGTGAGTCGTGAGGTAGCGAAACGTCCCCTTTCCCCTCCGGTGTGATTCTCACTACCTCCGTATTCCATGATTTCTTAGCGGTTGAGATAAAGTGAAGTGCTAAGAGAGTAACTCACCTGGGGCTTAGTTGCACGAGGAACAGAGTGAAGGGTTGAAGTGAATCCTAGTACTGGGGCTTAATTTAGACTAGGGTTTTTCCACCTGGACCAAAGGGTTAGAACTATACATAGGCATAGGGATTATCACTAGGAATCCCTAGAATTTAAAGCAATCCCACGTAGTGTGAGACTTAGGAAGACAGACTCTCCTAAGGCTTAGTTGACATGTCAACGAGAGTCAAGGGTCGTAGTGAAAACCTAATGCCGGGGCATAGTGTTGGGGTTAGTCATGGTTGACCTTAGGTTTTGGGACCGTGTGTTTAAGGATATCCTCGACTCAATTAACATCAATAGGAAAGTATAATAGCATTGTCTTGCACTAGAAGCATAAGTCCTATGGGTAACTTGTCCGGGCACCCAACTTTACTCATTGCTTGTCCTTCTCTATTCACTCCTACTTGCACTCTCTCACCTTCCATCTTTCTATTTTAATTTTTATCTCTTTATATTGGCTTTCACACTGACACATTGATTCTCTTCACACTCACCGTACACCGCTTAGCTAAATAGTGAAATCTCGTGTCTTAAATCACTATTCACTGTGGATACGACTACCCACTCACCAGGTTAAAATTTATTACTTCGACAAACCCGTGCACTTACGGGATACACTCAAAGGGTTATGTCAGTGGGTCAGCCCACGCGAACGCATGGGCTGGCTGGCTCTCAGCCAGCCAAGCCACACGACCGCGTGGCCCTTGGCCGAGGGACCCAATCGCACCTTACACGCCTAGGCCACATAGTCACGTGGCCCCTCTAGCCGAGAACTCCCACGGTTACGCGGTCGCGTGGCCACTCTACCGAGCCATTGTTATGAAGGTCGTATTTTCAAGGGCCCATATGTGTCATTTTTGCGCTCATATGTTTACACACATACATCATGATACAACCGCGTGGGCTGGGAAAGCACCCATATGTGTCATTTTTGCGCTCATAAACCCATGTGAGCCCCTGCATTCATAGAAATCATGTCGAACTGATTTATTTTTATGTTTTCTTGCAAGTATGGCACCTAGGACTAAGAGAGCGGCGCACAAACGCCTTCGTCAAGACAGACCACCACCAAAGATTGAGTTTACCGATCCTACACATCAATTAAGGTTTGAGCGTCTTTAGGCACTCATGTTTGGGCAATCACGCTATCTTTGTTGGGAGACACTAAACATGATTGGACTTGCAGATGAGGTTCAAGGGTTAGTAGAGGTTGGGGGTGGGGACCGACTTCTTTCCATCCATGACTTGTCAAGTGAGACATTACCCTGGAGGTTTTATCGTCATTCTCCTTCGACCGTGACGCAACAACTACAGAGTTTGACACAGAGGATGCTGTTAGATTTAGGGCTTTTGGTCAGCCTCATAAGATGTCATTGACACAGTTTTTGATACTGCTCGATTTGTATGACCAGGACTACGCCGACACATTGGAGTACCTAGAGCTTCTTACTGATTACCCTCTTGATATCACTCCGAGTCAGATTTTTCATGATTTATGTCAAGGAGTTCAGTACGTCTCTGGTCAGACAAAGGGCTCTCTTCTTACCCGACCAGCACACAGGTATATACACGCTATTCTCAGCAGGTCGATTACTGGTTTTGGAGGTGGGACAGGTGTACTTGGTCTTTCAGATCTGCTTTACCTGTACTCCATGACCCAGAGAGTTCCTCTTCATCTGGGATTTATTGTGGCCGAATTCTTTTGTCACCAGAGCCAGTATTTGCGCATTAGAGCACTATTTGTAGGGACCCTATGTCACTCGACTCATGTTCAAGATGGTTCTCCTTTGTTCAATTAGAGGCGAGGAGAGAGTTAGTACCCCGTCACCCCTGGGACTGGTCACTCTCCGACTGATGGGCATAGTGCGATGCATAGGTTCATGTGGGTACACACTAGTGGAGTCATCTTCCGACGATGATGAGCCTACTGAGGCTCCGACGCACCACCTCATTTAGCGCCCTTAGTCACTACAGCACTGATTTCATCAGCCGATCCTGGCACATCTTCTGATAGAGTACACAAAAGATTGGCTCGACTCGAAGCTTTCATAGCCACAATCCTCGAGAACCAGGTACAGATCATGGAGCGCCTTAACCACATTCAGTAGACACTAAATGAGGATGTCGAGTCTGATTCACCAACAGCACCATCACTAGGCGCCGATGTTTGAGGCGTTTCGCTCATGAAACTATCCTTTAGTTATATTTGTCTTTTTATTTTGTGGACTTGTTTACTCAAAAAGACTTTGCCTTCTGAGAGTTATCTTCATGTTTTAGTTTTTGTTGCAAGTCTGTGCTTTATTGCTTTATCTATATGAACTCGTGTATATTTTCTATTTTATTGAGCTTCACTGAACCACTTGTATCTATGCAGATGGCCTTGAGAGTAATGTTGATAATGATGTAGTCATGTTCATGGCCTGTGGCATTGTCCCACGATCATGTAAGCTTCACAACCCATTGAACACAACACACCCTTGAGATAGACTTCACCAAACGATCAATGAGGAGTTCAGGGGAGTATTGTTTCATTTGCATTTCCGCACACATTATGCCTTTTGACACGACCCCTTGCGTGTATCCCGCAAGTGCATGGGCTTGTCGAAGTAATAAATTTACCCCGGTGAGTGGGTAGTCGAATCCACAGGGAATAGGGACTTAAGACACAAGATTTCACTATTTAGCTATGCGTTATACGAAAAGAGCTAATAGAATCAATGAGTGAATATAAAAATAATTAAAAAGAGACGAGAATTTAAATAGAGAGATGGAAGGTAAGAGAGTGCAAGTAGAAGTAAATAGAGAAGGACTAGCAATGGATGAATAGGATATCCGAATAAGCTACCTCTAGGACTTATGCTTCTAGTGCAAGACTATGCTATTATACTTTCCTATTGATGTTAATTGAGTTGAGGATATCATTAAACACACGGTCCCAAACTTAAGGTCAACCATGACTAACCCCAACACTATGCCCCGGCATTAGGATTCACTATGACCCTTGACTCTCGCTAACCTGTCAACTAAGCCCCTAGGGAGTCTATCTTCCTAAGCCTCACACTATGTGGGATTACTTTAATCTCTAGGGATTCCTAGTGATAAAACCTGTTCCTATGTGTAGTTCTAACCCTTTGGTCCAGGTGGAAGAACACTAGTCTAGATTAAGCCCCAATGCTTAGGATTCACGTCAACTCTTCACTCTGTTGCTTGCGCAACTAAGCCCCAGGGGAGTATATCTATCTAGCACTTCACTCTATCTCGACCGTTAAGAAATCAAGGAAAACGAAGGTAGGGAGAAATCACACCGGAGGGGAAAGGGGACGCTTCGCTACCTCACGACTCACCCTCTCAACCCTCTTCAATCTTAAGTAGTCTAATCCTATAGGAGTTGTCACACCTCCAAAGGATAACCTAGATTGTTCTCAACCCTAGTGTCACGGCTAAGAGAAAATAATGGCAAAATATAATTAAAATTGAAACTCGAATTTATTCATCAATAATGGAAAAAGCATAATAGCAATGTCATAGAAACATAATAATCCTATGGTTTACAAGTCCGAATTCCCATGAGGGGTTTAGCTCCTCATGGAGCTATACATGTTCATAAAAATATAAAAGAAAGCACAAATTAAAGGCATTAATGAAAACCCCTCTTGCATATGGTGTGGCCGTAGTCTTGTGCGGCCGCCGGACGTCGGTGACGATGCCGATGACGCGCTCCAAACCTCTACGAAGTCCTCTCCGAAACCTTAGAAGCACGATCTAGAATTTTGGGAGAAAGATAGATCAAAAGATGTTTCGAAAGTCTCCAAAATCGGGCATTTATAATGTTGAGTCAGCTTTAAAATTGGACTTATCGGGTCTTCACACGGCCGTGTGGAATTTCTACACGCCCGTGTGAACTCTCTGGAAAGCTGATTTTTGGCAAAAGGTGAACAGTAGCTTGCTGCAGTAACAAGCTACAGTGCTTCAGCAGTACTCGCCGAAACGCCGCTGAATTCGTTGTTTTTCATCAAGGCCATTGATTTGGGCACACAATCAATGATAGATCATGCCGATTGCTTCAAGTCTCCTTCTTGGTGAAGTTCTCCTAAGCTACACGAGTTAGGCTTATTGTGAATGTGACTGCCTTTGTGCACCTCTAAAGGAGGTTGGCACACACTCACAAGTCTAGGCTCGTGCCTTGTTCCTTGCTTGGTCCGAAAACTTCCCAACCATGGCGAACATGATCTAACTTCATCCTTCTTCTCCAAATTAGCTCCAGAAACCTACAGTGCATAAGAATACACAAATGCACACAATTTAGTGATAAAATCTGATAAAAGATATGTTCATTGTAAGATAATAACGATTCGTGTTACTATAAAACGAGCACTTATCACCTATATTGATTATATTTTTATTATACTTACATGCAAACATTGAGGACAATGTACATCTGAAGTGTGGGGGAGGGTTTACCTTACACATGGCTTTTACTTGTGTTTTTCATGATCATGCTCATGTTGCCAATGAAGGTTCAGCTTAGGGTTGAGAGTTTAATTCATAGTTTTTGGAGGTTGTAAACATTAGGTTTTATCATGCTCTAGTTTTCATCCAATTTTCTTGAAATTTTTGTCTGATTGCTCCTTCATGCACTTTTCTCACTCATTAGACCTATGGAAACTTACTTTAGTTCATTATTTTTTGGGGTGCTCTAGTGTTAGTTTTATTTGAAAAAAAAAGAAAAAATAAAAATAAAAATAAATCAGAATTTTAGTGTGCTTTTCTTTGTATATAGGGGATGGAAAGAGCTACCACCCTATGCCCTAATAAGAGAAAGAGCTATCTCATAGGATGAGTGAAAGCTACCACCTTCGGTAGAAAGAGCTACCACATCAAAAGTATGAAAGCCACTAAGGAAGCCGCTCAGGAAAGGGCTACCTTAGAGGATGTGTGAAGCTACTACCTATTCTTTTTGTATATAAATAAATCCCGTTGCAATAAGAACTTGAGTAGTGGATATAGTGTTGACATTAGTTGAGTTTTCACACACACACGCTTTCGGACTTTAATGCTTTCATTTTTTTATTAGATTGTTTGCTAGGGTGTTGATTGTTTTACCTCGTGTTTGTCTCTCTCCATAATTTTAGAATTTCATTCTCATACTCTCTTGGTGAACCTAAGGCCAAGCACTTCTCTTTGTTTTCCATGAGTTTGATGTTTAATTTTGCTTGAGGACAAGCAAAGGCTTAAATGTGGGGGAATTTGATAAATGCTTGAGTAGACATGTTTTATCTACATGTGTTACATGCATTGAGCATCATTTTACCATGGTTTATGTCTCATAAAGTGTATTTAGTGCTCCTTATTGCAATTAGGTTGTGAAATAGTTGAAGGAAGGAAAAGAAGCAAAGATGGGTTGTAAAGAGGTGTTGTTGGGAGCTTTTGTGCAACGCAAGGGTCAAGACATAAGAGGAATCCATGTACATGCGGGTGTGTGCCAACTTCCAAAAGAATTCAAGCCGATTTGTGTTGGAAGGGCACAAAGGCAGTCACACTCTTATGTCCCTTCTTATGTGAAGATAGCAAGAGCTTCCAAAGGATGATTCGACGAAAAAAAGTCTTAGAACCCACCACATGGATGTGTGTTAGACCATGTAGCCTCAAGAGAAGAGAGTTTGGACCATGTTTATGAATGATACTGTAGCAGATACTGTAGCAATTTACCGTAATAGTGCTATAGCAGAAATCACTGTTCACGCAACCATGTGGAAATTCTGGCAAGCCACACTACCATGTGGAATCTCACGTGGTCGCGTGGAGGCACGTGACAGATGTGATTCAAGCCTATAAATAGCTCTGTTTGTCAATTCTTTGGGAACTTTTTGCGCGCCTTTGAAGGCAAAAGCGGCTAGGGTTTTAAGGGGGAGGTCTTTGGCGATATTGGGGGTCATTCTTCACCAACTTTAAGAGATCTTTCATCGTCATAGCATTGGAGAGCCATTGGCGACCTAGCTTCGAAGAAGGATCCTTTAAGACGTTGAGCTACCCATCAAGGCCATCATCACGAATTCAAGGGGGTTTATTAACATGGTTTACATTACTTTTCATTGTGTTATCTCTTGCTTTGTAATAAGCCCATGGAGGGCTAAACCCTAGTAGGTATTTGGGCATGTGAAACCCTGGGATAATATTCATGTATTGATTTACTTTGTGCTTTCTATTAAATCCGAGTTTATTTGAGTTTCAATCTTATTTAATCAATGCTTGCATGTCTTATTCATCCTTGTGATTGATTGATTGTGTTTGATTCGTTGCCTTGTGACAACCACCCTTTCAGGTATGCCCCGAAAGTGCACGGGGTGTCGAAGTAATAATACCCTGGTGAGAGAGAAGTCGAATCAACAAGGAGTAGTGATTCAAGATAAGAGAAATTGCTAATTATCTACTGCGAAAACACGGTGGTGAGAAAAACAATGTGTGTGCAATAGAATAAAGAGAAAGATGGAAGACAGAAGAATGCAAGCAAAGAGTAAGGAGAGATCAGTCAATGTGAATATGGGGTACCCGAACAAGCTCCCCCTAGAACTAATGCTTCTAGTGTAGGGCTAGTATTATACCTTCTAATTGATGTCTAATGAGTCATGGAAATCCTAAAGCACACGGTCCCAAACTTAAGGTCAACCGTGACTAGTTCCAATACTATGCCCTGGCATTAGGTTTCACTACAACCCTTTACTCTATTGATCTCTCAACTCAGCCTCTCCAATCTCGGGTAGTGTAATCCTATAGAAGTTGTCACACCTTAAAAGGATAACATAGATGATTCTCAACCCTAGTATCATGGCTAAGGGAAAATCAATACAATTCACATGCAAGATTGGAACTCAATTAAATTCATCAATTAAGAAAGCATAATAAAAGTCATAGAAACAATATCATCCTAGGGTTTACAAGTCCGAATACCCACGAGGGACTTAGCTCTCCATGGAGCTATTCAAAAACATCAATGTATATAAATCAACAAGCATAGCAAACATGATTAAAACCCTCTTATGATGCGTGGCGATGGTCTTGCGAGGCTCTTGCGTCTTCTCCACCAAGCCCCTTGTCAAGCCTAGGGCATACCTCGCCGGATCAGTGCCGACGAAAGCTCTCCCCCAATAGCTATCTTCCAAAGGATGTCGATGTTGATGCCGTAGACTTGCTCCAAACCACCATAAAATCCTCTCTAAACCATCGCCGCAAGCTCTCCAGAAGTTGGGAGAAAAATAGGTTCAAAAGTCCCCGAATAAATCTGAGTCACGGCTTTAAATAGGCTGAAATCGGGCATCCACACGGCCGTGTGGAATTTCCACATGCCCGTGTGGATTCTTAATAAGTGCTCGTGTTATAGTAATGTGAAGTGTTATTATCTTGCAATGAGCATTAATTTAATCATATTTTATCACTAAAAAGTGTGCAATTGTTTAATTTTGTGCATTGTAGGGTTGTGAAGATAAAATGAAGGAAAGGAACGAAGTTAGGTCGTGTTTGGCATTGTTGGGAAGATTTTCGGACCAAGCAAGGAGCAAGGCGTGAGCATAGACTTGTGAGTGTATGCCAACCTCCTTTGGAGGGGCACAAAGGCAGTCACATTCACAATAAGTCTAACTCATGGCAACAATGAGAACTTCACCAATTAGGCGATTCGAAGCAATCAGCACGATCTACCGTTGATTGTGTGTCCAATTCAACGGCCTCGATGAAGAACGACGAATCCGGGAGCGTTTCGGCACAATTACTGTAGCAGTACTGTAGTAGATTACTGTAGCAAAAACACTGTGTAAATTCTAGGGTTATCATGTTTCTGTAGCGTTTCGGCGGCCGCACAAGACCACGGCCACACCATACGCAAGGGGGTTTTCATCTATATCTTTACTTTGTGTTTTATTTCATACATTGATGAACATGTATAGCTCCATGAGGAGCTAAACCCCTTGTGGGTATTCGGACTTGTAAATTCTAGGGTTATCATGTTTTTTTGACATTGTTATTATGCTTTTCCATTATTGATAAACAAGAATTGAGTTTCAATCTTGAATTTATTTTGCTATTGTTTTCCCTTAGATGTGACACTAGGGTTGAGAGCAATCTAGGTTTTCCTTTGGAGGTGTGACAACTCCTATAGGATTAGACTATTTAAGATTAAAGAGGGTTGAGAGGGAGAGTTGTGAGGTAGCGATGTACCCCTTTCCCTTCCGGTGTGATTTCTCCCTACCTCCGTTTCCTTGATTTATTAGCGCTCAAGATAGAGGGAAGTGCTAGGTAGATAAACTCCCCTGGGGCTTAGTTACGCGAGTAACAGAGTGAAGGGTTGAAGTGAATCCTATGCACTGGGGCTTAATCTAGACTAGGGTTCTTCCTCCTGGACCAAAGGGTTAGAACTACACATAGGAACAGGTTTAATCACTAGGAATCCCTAGAACTTAATGCAATCCCACGTAGTGTGAGGTTTAGGTAGATGTACTCCCCTGGGACTTAATCGTGCGAGCGATAGAGTGAAGGGTTGTTGTGAATCTTAACACCGGGGCATAATGTTGGGGTTAGTCACGGTTGACCTTAGGTTTGGGACCGTGAGTCTTAGGATTTCCTCAACTCAATTAGCATCAATAGGAAGGTATAACAGCATAGTCTTGCACTAGAAGTATAGATCCTAGAGGTAACTTGTCCAGATACCCCACTTCATTCATTGTTAAATCCTCCTTAATCTCTTTTTCTTGCACTCTCTAATCTTTCACCTCTCTCTATTTAATTTCCTGTCTTTTAGTATAGTTGTTCTCACAATTCACACACGAATCGATTATTACTTTTCCGTACTTCGCATAGTTTTAATAGTGAAATCTCATACTCTAACTCCCTATTCCCTGTGGATTCGACTACTCTCTCACCGGGGTAACTTTTATTACTTCGACAACCCCGTGCACTTTCGGGGAGCTTGTCAATTCTCTGGAATTCAATTTCTGGCACACAGTAAACAGTAAACTGCTACAATAATTTACTATAGCAACTACCACAGTCTCGCGCCCAAATTGTTCCTGACTTTATGTTCTTCATCGAGGCCATTGAATTAGGCACACAACCAACTTTAGATCATATCATTTGCTTTTTTCTCCTAATTGGCGAAGTTCTTCAATGTTACACGGGCTAGACTTTATGAGTGTGACTGTCTTTGTGCCCCTCCAAATCATAGAACCATTTGAGCACAATGGAGGTTAGCACACACTCACAAGTTTAGAACCCGTGCCTTGATCCTTACTTGGTCCAAGAACTCCTCAACAACGGCGAACATGACCTAATTTTGCTTCTTTCACTTTAACTCTTTTCCACAACCCTACATGATCTATCTTTAGGAATCAGTTTCACTCTTAGGTATCCCTAGAGTTCATTGCGGTCATATATGGTGTGAGGTGTTGAGATTGAGTGATTTTTCCACCAAGACCTCGTAGGGGACTAGTATCTGTTGCCTAGAGATAGGAACCGATTATTCTTGAATTACCTTGACTCTTATAACTCGGTCTAGAAGCATTTAGTAAGTCTTGCATTTCATGATAGATCCTAGGAGGAGCATTGCCCGGGTACCTCATCTTCATTGATTGAGATCTCTTTTATTGTCTTTGCATCTTTGCTTGCTTACAATTTTCATAGTTTTCGCATTATGTTCATTCCATCATATTATTAATTCTGACTAGATAACTGAGAATTAGTCATTACTAGTACTTCCGTTCCCTGTGGATTCGACTGTCCTACTCACTGGGTATTTTATTACTTCGACACCCGTGTACTTGTAGTGTATACACGCATATCAGATGTGTCAATAGTAAATGAACTCATATCATATTTAGCACAAGAGGAAGGCCAGATAAAACAACATAAGGCTGAGATTGCTAATTTGGCATCTTAAGGCTCTTAGAAGAAAAGATAGAGTTTAGACTGATTCTTTAAATATTTTAGCTTATAGGGATAAACTCCATTGTTATGGATTTGCTTGCATTAACACTTATAGTTTTTAACAAGCATGTTAATTATATGGTCGGCATTTGCAGAGATGTTTTGATTAGTGGCAGTTTATATTTAGTTAGCTTAATATTTTTATTGATGTCATGACATTTTAATGAAATTCCTAGTTTATTCATTATTTTACTCTAAACTATGATCTCATAAAGTTTTTAAAGTTGGACCAATTGAAAATAGATAAGCGTAGATCAAATTTTCTTGTAATTTTCTTGCTCCACATCCATATTTAATCTATGTCATTAGTTAAGTCAGTATATGCGATCATTATGGGTTTAGTTGCATTATACTTTCGACGACTGCCCTTTTGTTCCATGTATAGATAAGGCTGATGGACAAGATTGATTTAGGTAAATTTTTAGTTGTAATCATATTTTGGTTGTTAATGGTAATTTATACACAATTTTTGAATCTCCAAAGGTGCATGATTGTATGGTCCAAGTGGGAGATTATTGGTTTTTGGACCACATATCATGTAGGGATCTAAAGATATATGTGCACAAGCTGTGTAGACATATACAAATAACATTTACAATTGTGTATATCTTATTATATTTAATTTTGAATGGGCCCAATTGTGGTGATCTAAATAAACTCTAGATAAGGCCCTTATTATTTAAATTAGATGTGTGGATTTATATAATATAATAATATAATGTGTAGAATTCCTGAGGCAAAATCATCAAGTCTATGATGGGCAGACGTGTAATTAGCCCCATAAAGATTTCTTAGAAATAGGGTGTGGTGCCTAATTGATCATGCAACAATCTAACATTCAGAATTAGGGTTTCCTCTTAATTAGGGTTCTCATCTCCCCTCTCTAGGTATGATCAGTTAGAAAAACCACAAGGCCCAATCATCATCATCAATGGATTCAAGTACATGTACACTTCCATGATTTATTGTCTGTTACCAAATAATTAATTTCCAATAAAAAAGATCTTGGTTTTTCATAGGGATTATTCCAATTGTGAAATCCATCAAGTTCTATCAAAGAGATCATGTAGCAAGTAGAGGTGTTGGCAATCAATACTAGTTTTTGGCTCCTTGGGTATCTCTTCCTTATTTGCAATTTTCTGTAATGAAATCTAGGATAAGGATCTGGACCTTAACATGGCTATTTCAAGATTTTATGATAAAGAGAAATGTTTCTATCACATTTGTAATCAAAAAAGAATAGTGTTATCAAGATTGGGAGGTATAGAAAAAGCTTTGGAAACCCACATTCTGCTGAATTTGAGACTGTTGAGATAATGTGTTCTCAATAGCAAGCTTTGCTCAATTGATTAACCTAATTTAGTTTAAGTAACAACATACAGAGTTATATAGTCAGCTAAACTGACTACAGTACTCTTACCATAGTTGTCAATACCGTAGGATATGGGATACATATCACACAATACATATCAAAAAAACAAGATTTTGATACTATCGGTGGGTGTATCAGTATAACTTAAATTATCATAATTTATCATTTGTATATATCTAAATATAGCTTATCATATGAAGCGGCGATATTTTAAAACTTAAGAATTCAAAAATTCATGACTCTATCCAAGAGACCTTTTCACTTCTGATGTTTCTTTCTTTTTGCAAAGTTTTGATGGCAGACAGAAAAAATGAGATTTTTTTAAGGAGAAACCCTGAAGAAGATATGTTCAAACTCTCGGACCGATTAGTATTTAAATTTTCATTTCTAGATTTTAACTTTTTTATTCAATCTTTTTTCCCTCTTAAGCTTATCCTTTTTAGGATTTCATAAAAATTTAGATTTGAAATTTATGATAAGTTTAACCTTTATTTCAATAGAATCTTTTAAATTAAAAAATAATACAATTTAAATGTATTTATCTAGATCAAACTTGGATAAGATTCATAAGATTTATAAATTTTAAATGTTATTATATAATTCATGAATTCGTGATGAATAATGTATATACATAAGTGTGTGTGTGTGTGTGTGTGTGTGTGTGTGTGTGTATACACACACACAATCTATTTTTTAATTAGTTTAATCAAGATTATTCATGGTTTAACTTTTTAATTTTTTTTTATAAGTGTTATCAACATGGCTAATATCAAAAGTAGGAGAAAAAAAGATATTATATATGAACATTGCACCCGAGTTGATAAAGCAAATAGAATAAAATTAAAATGCAATTATTGTGGAGGGATTTATATGGGTGGCTCAACTCGAATGAAACATCATTTGGGAAGGACTCACAAAAATGTGGCGGCTTGTAATAAAAATCCTAAAGAAGTTAGTAACTAATTTCAAGGGATACTTAAAGACTTAGAAAAAATATATATATTAGAGATGAGAAGGTCGATGATCTTTTTGAAGAAAATTATGAACAAGTTCCCGGTGGAAGCATAAGTTTTAAGGGAGGAACTTTAGACATAACAATTACAAGAGGTGGGAGTAAAAAACAAACCACATTTAATGCAATGCTAAAAATTCATGAGATAGTATATAGAGATATATGTAGATTTTTTTTATTGCAACTCTATCACATTTAATGTGCTGAAAAGTTCATTGTTTAAGAAGATAATTAAGTCCATTGGTGAATATTAACAAGGATTGAAGCCTCCTAGCTATCATGAAGTAAAAGTTACTTACTTAAAAAGGGAAGTAGAGAATGTAAATGACTTGCTTGAAAAATATAAAAATTAATGGAAAACAAGGGACCTTCTTTCACTAACTTTTTAGCGAATAGCCCTAGTGGAACTATTTTTCTGAAATCTATTAATACATCAAGTATATCTCCTAGTGGTAAAAATATGTGTGAATTTCTTGACTCATTGGTTGAAGAAATTGGAGAAGACCATATGGTACAAGTTGTGACAGATAGTGCTTCAGCTTATGTTTTAACAAATGAGAAGCTACTGGAAAAAAGAAGAAAACTTTTTGTTCTCCATGTGCTACACATTGTATTGATTTGATGTTAGAAGATATTGGACAATTGCTAGTAATGACTAATTCTCAATTATCTAGTCAGAATCAATAATATGATGGGATGAACTTAATGTAAAAACTATGAAAATTGTAAGCAAGCAAAGAGATAAGAAAATAAGGGAGATCTCAATCAATGAAGACGAGGTACCCGAGCAATGCTCCCCCTAGGATCTATCATGAAGTGCAAGCTTACTAAATGCTTCTAGACCGAGTTATAATGGCAAAAGATCTATCAAAGTTAGTGAAGAACGGCCCCCAATATCGCCGAAGACCTCCTCCTTGAAACCCTAGCCTCTTTTGCCTTCAAACGTGGCAAAAAAGTCCCAAAAGAATCGTCGAAAAAGGCTATTTATAGGCTTGAACCATGTCTGTCACGTGCCTCCACGCGGTCGTATAGGCTACCAGAATTTCCACGTGAATAGTGTTTATGCTACAGTATTGCTACAGTGGCCTTCTGTAGTACTTTTCATAAGCACGGTCCAGACTCTCTTTTCTTGAGGCCATATGGTCGGGCACAAGTCCATGTGGTGGGTTCTAAGACTTTTTTCCGTCAAATCATCCTTTAGAAGCTCTTGCTATCTTCACACAAGAAGGGACATAAGGGTGTGACTGTCTTTGTGCCCTTCCAACACATAAATCGGCTTGAATCCTCTTGGATGCTGGCACACACCCGCATGTACATGGATTCCTTTTATGTCTTGACCCTTGTGTTGCACAAAAACTCCCAACAACACGTCTTTACAATCCATCTTTGGTTCCTTCCTTCCTTCAACGTAATACCCTCTCTAAGGCTAAACAAATTACCACTTTTATCTATTGACATACATTATTGATAAATATGATTAGAAAGTTTGCTAATGGCTATGATTTGATTCTGGCTGGGGTGACAATATTTGTTACATCCTATCTTACTTTGACTGGTATGCATAAGCTGAAGAAGGCATTGAGAAATCTGTTTGTTTTTGAAGAATGGTTAAATAGTCCAATTGCAAAAAAGAGTGATGGCAAGAAGGTGGAAAATTTGGTTGTTGGTGATGCAAAATTTTGGGATGCCATTGTGTATTGCTTGAAAAATGTTATACCATTAGTGAAAGTTTTGAGACTTGTTGATGGAGATTCTAAGCCTACAATGGGATACATCTTTGAGGCTATGGATAGGGCAAAAGAAAAAAATAGCAAAAAATTTTAATGATGTGATCTCAACGTATAAAAGAATATGGGAGATAATTGATGAAAGATGGTTATTGCAACTCCATAGTACTCTGCATGGGGCTGCATACTCTTAATCCAAGGTATACTTTATTTTTTATTTGTTGATTTAGTTTTTATTTTAATATATATAATTTATTATTATGAATTTTTATATAGTTAATCACTTATTTATTTTAAATAGATTTCACTTTGATCCTATTATCAACCATCAAGTTGAGGAAGTGACAGTTGGTTTAATTTAAACTATTGAGAGGACGTATCTGGATATTCCAATAAGGATGAAGATAGATAAGCAACTTGAAAAATTTTAAAAGGCTAAGGGGATGTTTGGAATGGATATGATAGTTGTAACAAGAGATAAAAAGCATCCAGGTATCATTTTAATTTATTTTTGTCCTTAATCTTCCTTATAAGACATCACATATTTATATAATTATGAATTTGGAAAAGTACTTATTCTGTGACTAATATATGTAGCATTGTGGTGGGAAAGCTATGGAAATCAATGCAAAGAGCTTCAAACTCTTTCCATTATAGTATTAAGCCTCACATGTAGTGCTACAAGATGTGAAAAAAATTGGACTACTTTTGAATATGTACATTCCAAGAAAAGAAATTGTTTTGAAAAACAACATTTGAATGCACTTGTTTTCATTCACTACAATATCAATTTGCAATTGAGACAAGAAAAAAAACAGGAGAATGGTGATACATACGATCCTATCTCATTATCAGACATGGAATCAGATAATGAATGGATAACAGAAAGTGAAGACCCTTGCTTATCTCAAGATACATCATGAATGGATGTTCATGAATGTTTTTCAGAAGTGGCTTCAACAAAAAGGAAAAGATGTCAATTTATATATTCTAACTATATAATATTTTATAAATTAATAGTTTAATATAATTGCTGAATATGAAAACTTACAATTTTTATTTTCAGGTTCTAAGAACTTACAAATGCAAGCAAACAAGAAAGGAAAAAGATTGAGACACAAGAAGAAATTTAAGATGTTGAAAATGATAATGATGAATTTGATGAAGATTTAAATCAGAGAGAAGATGGAGATAGTGATGTAGCAAATTTGGCCATTGATGATGATTTTTGAAAACTTTTGTACTTATCAGTGTCAAACCCTATACTCTAGGTTAGGGTTATTAGGTTTTGATTAATGAGACCATGTAATATAAAATAATGTATTAGTCAAAACCTAGTCCTAGGTAGGATGACTTAGTGGCATAGCGTGTCATATTTAGCATAGTAATCTCTCATTCTATATAAGTAGACCCCTTGTAACAATTTGGACTATGAATAAAAGAGATAAGCTTTGAGTAAATAGCTCTTGTGTTCTTGTTTTCATCATCCTCTCCATCTCCCTAACCTTCTTTCCTTGCTTCCTTTGATACACTACGATAACTCTCACAACCTCGTATTGTAAGAGAGCCCTACCCCCGTCTACAGTGGTATCTAAGCCTAAAAGGTAAGGGTATGGAGAGGTAAAAGCCCTCTAGGGCTTCTCTTCTCTAAAACCATGTAGTTTTAGTATGAAGTTTTTATTTCTCTTTACATGATTTAAGAATATATGCTTTTATTTTCACTTAGCAAGAGCTTCATAAATCTTGTGCTTTATTAAGTAACATGGCTCTTTTTAAGACAAAATGAAGTGTTGATTATTTCTCTCTGAGGATAGGTAGTGAGTGGCCGCTTGAAGGGCAGAGACTAGTGTTAAGGCCCGATGACCAAAAGTAAGAGAGAATAATCATTTACTAGTCTTGTTTTTTTTAGAGTGAATCTATATGATGCTTCGTACCTAAGACAACTGAAATATTGTTGATCTTATATCAAGATAATGAAGACAAATTTCTGTGATGTTTGGTCTCTAAGACAGCTGAAATACTGCTGATCTTATATCAAGATAATAAGAATTAATATTTATTGAAGTAAAGGCTAAAATGAGAATTAAGCGTGTGTTCTTTTCTTGTGTAATTGGAAATACTCTTAAAACTTGATATCAAAACTATATTGAAAAAGGAAGAGAGGTCTAACACACCCCTTGTGTGTGTACCCCGCAAGTGCACGGGTTGTCGAAGTAATAAAATACCCTAGTGAGTGGGTAGTCGTCTCCACAGGGAATAGTGTTCAGAAACAAGCATTATCACTATTTTAGCTATAAATGGAATCGATGGTAAGAGAAATCAATATATATAAGAAAGTAAAAGAGTGCGAAAAGGGCAATAAAGGTAGGAGAAGTAATCGATATAAAGATGGGTTACCCGGATAAAGCTCCCCCTAGGACTAATGCTTCTAGTGCAAGACTAGTATTATACCCTTTAATTGATGTCTAATGAGTCGTGGAAATCCTTAAGCACACGGTCCCAAACCTAAGGTCAACCGTGACTAATCCCACACTATACCCGGCTCTAGACTTCTATACGACCCTTGACTCTCGATGACCTGTCACCTAAGCCCCAGGGGAGTACATCATACTAATGCCTAGCACCGTGTGAAATTGCATGGAGTTCTAGGGATTCCAAGTGAAAGACCCTATACCTAATTATAGTTCTAACCCTTGGGTCCAGGTAGAAGAACCCTAATCTAAGTTAAACCCCAGTCCTAGGATTCACTCAACTCTTCGCAAGGGAGTTCATCTCCTAGTACTTCACTCTACTTCGATCGTGATTAACTCTTGGGATACGGAGGTAAGGAAATTCACACCGGAGGGGAAAGGGGGCGCTCCGCTACCTCTCGACTCACCCTCTCAACCCTCTCCAACCTTGTGTAGTCTAATCCTATAGAGGTTGTCGCATCCTCAAAAGATAACCTAATAGATTCTCAACCCTAGTGTCACGGCTAAGGGAAAATCTCATACAATCGGCATGCAAGATTGGAACTATATAAGAAAACATCAAATTAATAAAGCATAATAAAAGTTATAGAAACACAAACATCCTAGGGTTTACAAGTCCGAATACCCAATAGGGTTTAGCTCTCCATGGAGCAATAAAAAGTCAATAAAGAGTTTAAGAACATATGCATGAAAACCATAAAGAAAACCCCCTTGTAGATCATATCGATGGTCTTGTGGAGCCGCACGTCTTCACTAACGAATCCCTTGTCAAGCCTAGGGCACACCTCGCCGAATTGATGCCGATGAAAGCTCCCCCAATAGCTTTCTTCTAATGGATGTCGATGTCAATGCCGTATAATCGCCTCCAAAGACCTCCAAGAACCTCTCCAAACCCTAGTCGAAAGCCCCCCAAAAGACAGGGAAGAGATAGAAGGGGGGATCCCCAAATAGATCTGAAAATGGGTTATTTATAGGCTGAAATCGGGCTAAAATCGGAGTTCCACACGCCCCTGTGGATTTTCCACACGGGCCTGTAGAATTTCCACACAACCGTGTGGAAATTCTGTTTTGTTGATTTTCGGCAGACCGTGAACAGTAACTTGCTACAATATTTTACTACAGTAATTAAAGTACAGTAACTGCTGCAGTACTTCGCCAAAATGCTCCCGAATTAATCGTTCTTCATCGAGGCCGTTGAATTGGGCACACATTCAACATTAGATTATGTCGATTACTTCATTTCTCTTCATTGGCAAAGTTCTCTAATTCTACACGAGTTAGACTTATTGTGAGTGTGATTGCCCTTGTGGCCCTCCAATGGAGGTTGGCACACACCCACAAGTCTAGACTCATGCCTTGTTCCTTGCTTGGTCTGAGAACTCCCCAACAATGGCGAACATAACCTATTCTTGCTTATTTCTTCTCCAAATTGGCTCCACAACCCTACAATGCACAAAAGCACACAAATGCACACAAATTAATGATAAAATCTGATAAAAGTAATACTCAATGTAAGATAATAATATTTCGTATTACTATAACACGAGCACTTATCAAGGTCCTTATCATAAAAATTTGAAAGTCTCAAACAACCTATAAGAGTTTGTTAAGTTTGAGTGAAAAAACAAAATTTCATTACAAAAGTTATTAATAGTAATAAGAAGCAATATTTATTGTAATCTCTTTTTTAGCAATAGTTATTTACAAGTTTAGTAGCAATAATTAATTTAAGTAGTAATATTCCGTAACAAGTACCATTTCTTTATAAGTAACAATAATAATTACTAAATAGTATTTTTAAAAGTAGCAAGATTTACTTGCAAATAGTATTTATTTCAAGTAGTAATATCAAGCAAGTATTATCAAAAGTAGCAATAATATTTAAAAATCACTTTAGCAATAATTATCATCAAAATGATTATTAATAATTATCCATATGATATTTAGTAATACTTATCAATGTTTATCATCTTTAGCAATAATGTTCACACTTGTAGTAAAATTTGTTATAAATAAAATTAATAAAAGTAAATATCAAAACAAAATATCTCTATGAACACAAAAGAATCAAGTATTTTAAAACTAGTAGATTCCATAGAAACAATTAATAATAAAATAGAACAATAATTTAAAATCTTAGAAGAAATTATAATACATTTAGTGGAAAGGAATGCATTAGCAACTAGTATATTAAAGCAAAATCATCAAAATATCATAGCAATACTTAATAAATTAGATTATGATAAAAATATATTAGAAAACCAGATTACAAGGCAAGTAACTTTTAAGACATTAGAAGTTATTAATAAAGAACTTAGTCATCTAAAATTATGTTAGAAAATATTAACAAAATGCAAGTAGAATTAACAAAACATATAAAAAAATAATAGGACAATAGATATGCCAGGCCTAACTTTAGGAAAAAAAATAGAAATGCTAAATTCATAAATTGTTAAAATAGAAAATAAACATTGGAAAAAAAGATATTTACAACATATGCCTAGAAAATCTATGGAAGTAAGAAGATTAAGAGGTTTAAACCATAAACTTAGAAATCACTTACAAACATTAGAGGAAATAAAAAAGGATATTGAGTATAAAAATTATATAAACAATATAGAACCATATTAGGTTTTGTATTAGTTATATTATACCCTTTAGATTTTATTATTAATTTAATATTTTCATACAAAATATCTATTGTTACTAAGAATCCTAGGATCATATAAGTTAATTTCAAAATTATTTGTCATACCTACTTCAGCTGCTGCTATTTGGGCTTTAGCCAAATTATCTATTTGTTTAGTATCTACTAATGATAATGCTAATTTAGTTCCTAATCCTAATCTATGTAATCCTGTTATAGTGAATACCATTAATCCTAAATGTACTAAGGAATAATTAGCTTTTACTAATTTTTTATAAGATTCTGCTATTCAGAAATCAACAACTATTTTTGCATTATCATTATTACAACATATTTCCATTTCATCACATTCTTCATATAGTTTATTCTGAAAATCAAAAATACAATATTTATGTAAGTGTTCCCCTTGTACTAATTTTAGATTTTTCTCTTTAATCCTTTTAATTTTATCATCTGCTGTACCAATTGTTTCTAGTATCCTAGTTTGTTTAACTCTATTAAATGAATTAAACCTTCTAATATTATCTAATCTTACCATTTTTAAAGGTATTTTTATTCATAAAAATTCCTAATTTCTTCCAACTCTTTTAAATATTTTTCTCTAATTTCAAACCCATAATTATGCATTATTTTTCCTAATAATTTGATATGATAATATTTTACTTGTTGTTTAACACTATAATCCTTAAAATCTAATCTTCTTAATTTATTTCCTAAAATTATGGCAGAGGCTTCTTCAAAGGTCTTAGAATAGATAACCTTTTTAATTAAGTCTTTCATTTTTAATTTTAATTTTTATATCGTGTTATATATGAAAATCCTACTTTCATTCCTGGATTCTTTTTTAATTCTTCTTCTGATCATGTTACAAAAGGAGATCTATTTTTCTTAGTTATCCTTAGATTTGTAAATTTTTTTGTAATTTCATCTATATCATGATTATTTCTTGTTTTTTCAGATACTTGTTTTAATAATCTGATAGTTCCAGCTAACATCATTATTATTACATTATTTTGTCTAACAATTATTTTTTCACCAATTACTTGTGGTTCATTATATGAATTACTTCTTTTATCTAATATTGCTATAGGTTTTTCTAAAAATATTTCAGTTTTGCCAAGAAATTTTTCTACAATGTCCATTATTGGAAGTTAACTACTGTAAATGAATACGTAGTTTCATTATTTTTTCTCATTCTTTCTATTGCTCTAAAGTATTCTAATCTATGATTTAATTTGGTAATTCGTTTTGCTAATTCTTTTAATACTCGATCATTTCTCATCATTTTTTGTATATGTAATTTTTCAAAATGATCATTCAGGGCTATATTTATGCTATTTTCTATATATTCTATTTCTGCTCTTAAAGTATATCCTAGCATATTAAGTTCATGAAGAGTCATCTGACATTATCTCATATAGTTCTTATTGCTGCTATGATTTCAGCATTAGTTGCGGTTACTTTTATTTGATAAGTACCACTATCATATCTACTTATTTTTCTTATTTTATACTAGAAAATATAGTAGGTCTATATTTTAATACAGGTCCCCATCCACATATTCATCCATCTAATTTAATAATTAAACAACTACCAGGGGGAGGTAATTCTAATGGTTTTAAATTTCTTATCTTATCTTTAATTTGTTGAACTAATTTTATATCTTCATTATTAAAATGTCTTTCACCTATTTGTTTAGTTTTGTTATATAATGGTATTGCTAATTGGCTTAAATTTGGTATAAAATTTCTAACATAATTTAATTTTCCTAAGAATGATTGAATTTGTTTGAAATTTTCTAATTTATCTGGCAATTCTAAAATGCTAGATGCTATATGTTTTTGGAGATAGATTTCTCCTTGTTCTATTATTACACCAAGAAATTCAATTTTTCTACTTCCCATTTTGATTTTCTTTTTAGATAATACTACACCATTCTGATAAGTGCTCGTGTTTAAGTAATACAAAGTATTATTTTCTTACATTGAGCATTACTTTTCTCAAATTTTATCATTGATTAGCGTGCATTTGTGTTCTTTTGTGTATGTAAATTTGTGGAGAAGAGTTAGAGGAAAAGTAGCAAAATTATGTCATGTCCGCATTTGTTGGGGAGTTTCTTGGATCAATGCATGGGTTCTAGACTTGTGGGTGTGTACCAACCTCCAATGTGCTCAAATTGGTTCTATGATTTGGAGGGGTACAAAGGCAGTCACACTCATAAAGTCTAGCTCGTGTAACGTTGAAGAACTTCATCAATAAGGAGAAAAAAAGAAATGAAATGATCTACCGTTGGTTGTGTGCCCAACGCAACGGCCTCGATGAAGAACATGAAGTCGGGAACAACTTGGGCGCGAGCAATATAACAGTACTATAGCAAATCGCTGTAGCAATTTAGTGTTCACTACGCGACTGAAATACATTTCCAGAAAATCCACACAGGCATGTGGAAATTCCACACAGCCGTGTGGATGCCCGATTTCAGCCTTTAAATAGCTGCGACTCAAATTTATTTAAGGACTTTTAGACCTATCTTTCACCGAACTTCTGGAGAGCTCGTGGCTAGGGTTTGGAGAGGATTTTGGAGGCTTTTAGAGTGTTTTACGGCATCGACATCAACACCCTTTGGAAGATAGCTATTGGGGGAGTTTTCATCGGCATCGATTTGGTAAGGCGTGCCCTAGGCTTGATAAGAACTTGGTGGAGAAGACGGAGAGGCTCCATAAGACCATCGCCACGCGTATCAAGGGGGTTTTATTCATGTTTGCTATGCTTGTTGATACATACAATTTGATGATTTTGTATAGCTCCATGGAGAGTTAAACCCCTAGTGGGTATTCGGACTTGTAAACCCTAGGATGACATTATTTCAGTGACTTTTATTATATATTCTTAATTGATGCTTTTAATTGAGTTCTAATCTTGTTTTACAATTGAATTGATTTTCCCTTAGCTGTGACACTAGGGTTGAGAATCATCTAGGTTATCCTTTGAAGGTGTGACAACTTCTATAGATTAGACTACTCAAGATTGGAAAAGGTCAAGAGGGTGAGTCGAGAAGTAGTGAAACGTCCCCTTTCCCCTTCGGTGTGATTTTCCCTACCTCCGTGTTTCAAGAGTTCTTAGTGATCAAAGTAGAGTGAAGTGCTAGGAGATGAACTCCCCTTGGGCTTAGTTGTGCGAGTAACAAAGTAAAGGGTTGTAGTGAATCCTAGTGCTGGGCTTAACTTAGATTAGGGTTCTTTCGCCTGGACCAAAGAGTTAGAACTATACTTAGGGACAGGGTCTATAATTTGGAATCCCTAGAACACCAAGAAGTTCCACGTAGTGTGAGGCTTAGGAGATGGTCTCCCTTGGGGCTTAGTTGAGCGATCAACAGAGTGAAGGGTTGTAGTGAATCCTAGTGCCGGGGCATAATGTTTGATCTAGTCATAGTTGACCTTAGGTTTGGGAGCGTGTGTATTTGGATTTCCACGACTCATTAGACATCAATTAAAGGGTATAATACTCATCTTTCACTAGAAGCATTAGTCCCAGGAGAGCTTTGTCCGGGTACCCCATATTCGCATTGATTGTTTCCTCCTTACTTTTTGCCTGCACTCTTCTTTCTTTCATATTTCTATTCCTTTTATTGCACACACATTGTTTTCTCTCACCACCATTATTTTCGCACTAGCTAAGTAGCAATTTCTCTTGTCTTGAATCACTACTCCCTGTGGATTCGACTACCCACTCACCGGGGTACTTTATTACTTCGACAACCCGTGCACTTTTGGGGCACACTAGAAAAGGTATTATCAAAGTTTTTTGCACCGTTGCTGGTGAGTAGGTGTGTTTGAGACATTAGCTTTTTGCTATTTTAGTTATTCACCACTTACTCTATTTCACACTTTCTTTTTCTATCATCACTCTTATTTGTTTTCTTTTCTTTAGTTTTAGCTTCAGGTTATGACCCGTGGTAATCCTTCGATTCTAGTTGAAGAAGACCCAGATATTGGAAGAAGAACACATAGAAAAGGGAAAGAATCTGTACAAGAACAGTCTAATCAAGCTGAAATAGATACAAAAGGGTTGGATACTATAGCAGAACAGCACAAACAGCAGAGGACTCTCTCTGATTATGATAGACCCACAGCTTTGGGGATACTATAGTAGAACAGCACGAACGGCTCAGAACTTTGAGCTCAAGCCAAGCTTCATCCAAATGTTACAGCAGTCCGCACAATTTAATGGGTTGGCCGATGAGGATCCGAACAGCCATATTGAGAACTTTGTAGAGGTGTTGATAAGTGCTTGTGTTATAGTATCGCGAAGCGCTATTATCTTACATTAAGCATACCTTTTATCAGATTTTATCACTAAATGTGTGCATTTGTGTTCCCTTGTGCATTGAAGGTATTGTGGAGCCTATTTGGAGAAGAAGAATGAAATTAGGTCGCGTTCGCCAATGTTGGGATGTTCTCGGACCAAGCAAGGAACGAAGCACGTATTTGGACTTATGGATGTGTGCCAACCTCTTTTGGAGGAGCACAAAGGCAGTCACATTCACAACAAGTCCAATCCGTGTTACTTAGGAGAATCTCGCGAAAGAAGAAGACTTGAAGCAATCGGCGCGACCTACCGTTGCTTGTGTGCCCAAGTAATTGTCTCGATGAAGAACAATGGACCCGGGAGGCGTTTCGGCAAGTTACCAAGCCTGTTCAGCTGAAGATTAGTGTTCCAGAGAAGTCACACGGGCGTGTGGAAAGTCCACACGGCCGTGTGAGCCATTTTCCAGCCAGACAGAGAAGTCACACGGGCGTGTGGAAATTCCACACGGCCGTGTGTTTTGCGATTTCAGCCATCCAGTGAAGACACACGGCCGTGTGAAATTAATTTTTCAGCCGAGACAGAAGCTTCACACGGGCGTGTGGAAATTCCACACGGCCGTGTGAAGCCCCCGATAAGTCCAATTTTAAAAGCCGCGATTCAACTATATAAAAGGGGATTTTTGCAACCTTTTGAAAAAATCTTTTTGGACCTATCTTTTCCCGAATCTTTTGGGGGGCTTTCGGCTAGGGTTTGGAGAGGTTCTTGGAGGTCTTTGGAGGCCATTAAACGGCATCGACATCGACATCCTTTGGAAGAAAGCTATTGGGGAAGCTCTCATCGGCATTGATTTGTCGAGGTGTGCCTTAGGCTTGACAAGGGATTCGTTGGAGAAGACACGCGACTACACAAGACCATCGATACGATCTACAAGGGGGTTTTCTTTATGGTTTTCATGCATATTTTCTTAAATTCTTTATTGATTTTGTATTGCTCCATGGAGAGCTAAACCCTAGTGGGTATTCGGACTTGTAAACCCTAGGATGATATTGTTTCTATGACTTTTATTATGCTTTCTTAATTTGATGTTCTTTTATTGAGTTTCAATCTTGATTTTATCTTGTTATTGTTTTCCCTTAGATGTGACACTAGGGTTGAGAGCAATCTAGGCTTTCCTTTGGAGGTGTGACAACTCCTATAGGATTAGACTACTCAAGATTAAAGAGGGTTGAGAGGGAGAGTTGTGAGGTAGCAATGTACCCCTTTCCCTTTCGATGTGATTTCTCCCTACCTCCGATTCCTTGATTTAATAGCGGTCGAAATAGAGTGAAGCAATAGGTAGATAAACTCCCCTAGGGCTTAGTTACGCAAGTAATAGAGTGGAGGGTTGTAGTGAATCCTATTTGCTAGGGCTCAATCTAGACTAGGGTTCTTCCACCTGGACCAAAGGGTTAGAACTACTACACATAGGAACAGGTTTTATCACTAGGAATCCCTAGAGCTTAAAGCAACTCCACGTAGTGTTAGGCTTAGGTAGATATACTCCCCTGGGGCTTAGTTGAGCAATCAACAGAGTGAAGGGTTGACGTGAATCCTAATGCCGGGACATAGTGTTGGGGTTAGTCACGGTTGACCTTAGGTTTGGGACCGTGTGTTTAAGGATATCCTCGACTCAATAGGCATCAATTGTAGAGCATAATACAAGTTTTGCACTAGAAGCATTAGTCCTAGGGGGAGCTTTGTCCGGGTACCCCATCGTTATATCGATTACCTCTCCTACCCTCATTATTCTTCTTGCACTCTTTTATTTTCTTTTATATCTATACATACATACTTTTCTCGTCATCGATTCCCATCCTAGCTAAATAGCGATAACACTTGTTTCTGAACACTATTCCCTGTGGATACGACTACCCACTCACCAGGGTATTTTATTACTTCGACAAGGCCGTGCACTTGCGGTACACACGCAAAAAGGTCGTGTCAGGTGTGCGACATGCTCAAGATCAATGGAGTAACGGATGATGCTATCAGATTGAGAGCCTTCCCATTTTCCTTGAAGGGGAAAGTAAGACACTGGTTACACTCATTGCCTAGAGCCTCGATTACTACTTCGGAAGAGATGGTGAAAGCTTTCCTTGCTCAATATTTCCCTCCCGAAAAATCTACGAAGCTTAGGAATGAGATTTCTTCCTTTGTTCAGACGGAATTGGAGTCTCTATTTGAGACATGGGATAGGTTCAAGGATCTCCTGCTAAGATGCCCCCAGCATGGATTCTCCAAGTGGATGATTGTCCACACTTTCTACAACGGGTTGAATCCAAGTACAAAGCAATTGTTAGATGCGACAGTAGGAGGTACCTTAGGAAGCAAGACCCCCGATGAAGCCCGACACCCCATTGAAGAGATGGCTTTGAATAGCTATCAATATAACTCAAGAGATAGAAAGAAGATGGCTGGACTTCATGAGATTGATACGGTAACATCTTTGGCGGCCCAAGTTGAGTCATTGAGCAAGAAGTTAGACACTCTAACTTCACCTAGAGTGGCGGCCATTACGAGTTGCAATGGATGTGGAGGAGGACATGCTTCTATTACCTGATTGTAATTGGTGGTACTTCTTCAGTTGAGCAAGCGGATTTTGTGAGTAATGCATTCAAAAGTCAAGGAAATCCTTATAGTGGCACTTACAATCCATGGTGAAGGAATCATCCTAACTTGTCATGGAGCAACCAAGGGCAACAAAAGAGTAATGTATTACCGGGCTTTCAACAACAACAAGCACCGAATTTGGAGAATCGAGTGTCGGGGTTAGAGAACAAGATAACTGATTTGGAGAAAGCAATTACAAGGTTGTCCAATCATCATATGTGAGGTTCCTATCAATTGAAGCCACACTTCGCATCCACACCGCATCGCTACACAACTTGGAGAACCAAGTTGGTCAAATTGTGAAGTCTCTATCCGAGAGACCTCAAGGGAGTTTGCCAAGCAACACGGAGACAAATCCAAGGGAACAAATGAAGGCAATTACTTTGAGGAGTGGCCGGGAAGTTGAGAGTAGTCTCCCTCTCGAAATAAAAAGTGATGAAGCACCTAAGAATGTGGAGGTAGAGGAAGTACCAAAGGAGAAGGAGGTGGCATTCCCACCTTACAAGCCAAAAATCCCCTATTCTTCACGATTGAAGAATGATCAAAATGATGAGCAATACAAGAAGTTCTTGGGGTTGTTCAAACAGTTCCACATTAACATTCCACGTGGAGGCATTGACACAAATGCCAAAGTACGCAAAGTTCTTGAAGGACCTCTTGAGCAACAAGAGGAAATTGGAGGAGAATGCATTGATGATTCTAGATACCACTTGCTCGGTGGTGTTGCAAAAGAATATGCCGAGCAAGAGGAAAGACCCCGGAAGCTTCATAATTTCGTGCAGCATTGGAAACTTGGGTAAAGAAAAGGCACTGGCGGACGCGGGAGCGAGCATCAATGTCATACCTTATATTTTCTTTCAGAAGCTAGGCTTAGAAGAGCCTAGGCCCACTCGGATGACATTCCAACTAGCCGATCAATCAGTTAGACATCTGAGGGGTATTATTGAAGACGTGCTCATCAAAGTGGACAAGTACATATTTCCTGTGGACTTCGTAGTGTTGGATGTCGATGAGGATGTTGATGTTTCGCTGATACATGGGAGGTCATTCTTACGTACTTCCAAAGCACTTATTGACATGGACAGCGAAGAGCTAAGCTTGAGAGTTGGAGATGAAAAGCTCACCTATCGCCTCACCGAAGCCATGAGACATTCTCTAGACTTTGATGATACTCTATATTATCTTGACGCTACTAATGAGCTTGTTAATGAATATGTGCAGGAAATAATGAATCCGGACCTGTATGAAGGGTGGTCAGACCAAGACGTGGAGAGTGAAGATGTTTTAGCACTTGGTCTAGTAAAAGAAGTGGAGCCGACCCCGGGAGTCACAAAGAGGATGATCCGGAAGATAAGAAGAGCGAGGAGACGCCACAAAAATAACCCCAACACAAATGGGGATGAGCATTCAAGGAGTAAGGGTGTTTCGCCCTTGTGTGGTAATAAACTCAACAACTCCCCCTCTAAACTACAAAAATTATGTCAAGCACGCTTTCAGGTTGTAGGGAAGAGGGCAACTTTCATTCATGAGACCCCGTGAGGTAAGTTCAGGTACGTCAAGCTAAGTGATGTTAAACAACCACTTCTTAGGAGGCAACCCAAGCTTTTACCGTTTTTCTAGGAGTTAATTAAGTATTAGCATGAATAAGAGCCTTAGTGTTGGTGTCTTGGTTCTTATACATATGTGCTGTGATTTTTCTCGTGGATCATTGATATTTTTCTTGTGCTTAATTATGATTGACGAAGTTTTGGGTCATTTGAGTGCGTTTTCATGGATCTCTAGTCGTGTTTTTATCATACACACAGGCTCTGAGTGTTGTATTTGCGTTTCTAAAATTTTCTGCAGAGCCTATTATTTTTCTAAGTCATCCAAAGAAGACACACGGCTGTGTGGAATTTCTACACGGCCGTGTGTCTCCGTTCAGAGCTCATCCAAAGAGGACACAGGGGTGTGTTAATGCCCCTGTGAACGACACTGTAAAGGGCACACGGCCGTGTGGAATTTCCACATGGTCGTGTGAATTCCTGCAGAACTTCAACTTTCCATCCAGAGAGTCCACAGGGGCGTGTGAGTGCCTTTGTGTTAAAGCACACGACCGTGTGGAATTTTCACACGGCCGTGTGAAACTCTGCAAAGACTTCCCTTCCATCCCGAGAAGACACAAGGGCGTGTGACTGCCCGTGTGAATGAGCTTGTGAAAGGCACACGGCCGTGTGGAACACTTAGGTTTTTCTCGGGTAATTCAGAGAGGCCACAGGGGCATGTGGGTGCCCCTGTGGCCAGCCTTGTGGTTTGGCCAAGTTGGGTATATGGCCGTGTGGATTTGCGTAGAGGCCTTAAGTGCTATCCCGAGAGCACACAGGGGCGTGTGGGTGCCCCTGTGAAGCTCCCCTGTGAAGGCACACGGCCATGTCAGATTACCACACGGCCGTGTGGGGGTGTTTAGAAAGCAAACAAAGAGAACACAGGGGCATGTGACTGGCCCTGTGAAGTCTCTCAGTAGAGGCACACAACCGTATGGATGCGCAGAAATCCAAAAGCCGCGACTTTTCCTTAAAATCTCATCGGTTTTTCATTCGTATACACCTCTACACTCAAAAGAACACCCCCCCCCCCTCCACGTTCCCAACCTTCTCTCCTTCAATTTTACGAGTTTCTAGCGTGTTTGCAGGTCGAATTCCAAGTCTTTGATTCTCGAATTGTCGGTAAGCTATTCTTTTCCAATTTTTACTTCGTCAATTTGATTCTTTTAGTTTATTAGGGTTGTTTCCACTTGGTTTGCATGCATATATACTTATTAAATTAATGTGGAAAGTTTCAAAGCGATTGGGAGCAATTTGTATGAATTTTTGCCTTACGGCCATGTCCCTGTCGCGGCCTGATAATACACACGGCCATGTGGATTCCTGTAGATTAATTTACTTGTGTTATTTGATCAGTTTCTTTTCAATCTTTACAGGAATGTCGTCCAGATCAAAGAAATCAGCTAGTAAACGTCCTCGAGAGCAGTCCCCAGAGTAGATAGAGTTCACTATCCCCGAGCATCAGGCTCAATTAGAGCGTTTGTCGAAGCTTATGTTTGGACTGTCGCGCTTCGCAAATGTGAGTGCAGTACGGGCAATTCAGTCAGGTGATGCATTGACAGATGAGATCGACGAGTTGCTCGTAGTGGGTAGTTGGCTCCGCCTAATGTCTATTCGAGAGCCGGCTATTCAGTCGCTCACACTCGAGGTCCTTTCGTCATTTGAGTTTGATAGAGGGTACGGCAATTTCTCAGATGTAGATACCATTCAGTTCCGTGCACTCAGTCAGCATTACAACCTGAGTGTGAAGCAGTTTTCCATCAGGATGGGGTTATATGACGAGGCGTTTACTGAGACAGAAGAGTACGAGCAGCTCCCTACTGACTACCTCGGGAGTTTGACACCTCAAAAAGCATATGGAGTCTTATATGGGGAGGATCAATATGAGCCGAGTGTCTCCAAGGCGACTTGCCTTTCCCGGCTAGCGTACAGATACATACATGCCATACTGAGACGATCAGTAAGTGGCCAAGGCGATAGTACGAGAATGTTGAGCCGACAGGAGCTGTTCTACCTAGATTCGATGGAACAGAGCGAGCCGCTCCATCTGGGGCATATTCTAGCAGAGTACATACGCCATCAGGGCCAGTACCCCAAATATGGAGTTATCTTCTCAAGCCCTTACATCACTCGACTCATCATAGGTATGGGTCTTAGGGATGGAGTTCGAGTAGCCGAGAAGACTACTGTACCAGCCCCCCGGAGCGTTGAGACGATGAGGCTGATGGGTATGGTCCGTAGATGTGGACCAGGGGTTTATGCTTTGATAGTACCCCAGCCAAAACAGGCCGAGGTTGAGGGTGACGGGGACGAGGAGTCGCAGCTAGCTTTGCAACCACCTCTAAAGCAGCCAGAGACAGAGATACTACTTGCAGCGCAGGAGCCACCTCCGATGAGCATCTTTTCTCCCTCTCGAGGCCAGGACAGATTGGAGCACCTTGAGAATGCTGTTAGGGTTCTCCAGACTGAGGTTGTTGAGATTAGGGCTACACTGGTGGCGCACCACACCGAGGTTATGGCCCAATGTCACAGTCTATAGCAACTATTTGAACAGGCCATGACTTTACCATTCGTACTACAACCTCAAGCATCTCCTGCACCACCTTCGCCAGCATCACCACTAGTTGATCCACCAGCATCAGCAGAACCAGCAGCGGCACCCGAGCCGACCGATCATGACACCAACACTGAGCCGTCGTAGTTTCTTTTATTTGCTTTTATTTGTACTTTTATTTCATATTTTGGACTTGTATTACTCAGAAAGGATCTTCCTTCTGAGTTTATTTTCTGTTGCTTTTATCTTTTCTCGAGTTGTATTTGATTACTTCATCTTTATATACTCGAGTTTATTTTGATTTTTGATTGAGCTTCACTGAATCTCTTGTGTATACGTGCAGATGGTCTTAGATGTTTCAAATTTGAGGAATAGTCATTGGCACGGTCATGGGACCATGTGTGCTCCACAACCCATTGAGACTCAACTCTCAATGAGCATAGCTTCATCGAACACAACATTTGGAGTTCAAGGGAGTATTGTTTCAATTGCCCACTCCCACATATTTTGCTTGAATTGTTATACTTTTTATTGAGATTGTGTCACACCCACCCTTTCTACCGAGGTAAATGTGGCACCCATCAGTTAAAATCTCTTTTTAACTAGAAAACTAACACCTGACAAACCAAATAAGACTTACAAATCACAATTAACAACTTTACATTAACTACAGATTCAAATACACAAATACAATAATCACAATCACTCCAACATGCGGGTACAACCGCTACAAATCACGACATCAACAATAGAAAGAAAGGGTCCCACTTTAACCCTGGACTCAATCTTGACTTGCTCTATACTCGCACAAGCAGTCTAGTAAAGTTCTACTCCTGCAACTGTAACATATTTCAGTTGATCTATAGTGGCTAAATAATTTCAAATAATTAAATATAGCGTATGTAAAGTATATAAACATCAATTTTCTCAAAAAATTTCCCAGCTCTCCAAATACTAGAATTTTGGCAGAATACCACTTTAAAGAGCTTTTAAAACATAAATCATCATCAATTCAATTTCTAAGGAAATATAAAATTTTTGTGAGAGAATGCCCTCCTAAGAGCGACAGCTGGGCTTCGCCCCCTCATCACAATCTAAAACAACATCTCAAAAACATACTCAACCCACAATACGCACCCAGCATGAAATGGTTTAGAAACCTCTCTAACCTTTGTCGTGGCCATGGCTAGGTTCAGAGCCGTCAAGGTACTCATGCCCTTGACGTTGACTCATCAGTTCACCGGTTGGTGACTCCGACTACCCGATGAATATCCAGTTAGGGCTCTACATTCCCACCTGAATTGGCCCTCGTAGATAATAATCAGTCTGGCGTGCCACCTCAAAAAGCTGGCCGTGGAGACCACCTACTGCAGTAGAATACCACCATAAAATCTGTACAAGCTCTACAGTACAGTACATGCATAACACCAGTAAAGTCCATATCCATGTTACCATTCCTATACTAGGAATGAAAACCAATTCCACAAACATTGCTAGTAAAACATTTAAATTCTCATACATGGTTTCACATATTATCTCAAAATCATGGTACACATAACCATTGAAATAAATACCTAAGATGAAAAATTAAATCATATGCACATGTATTTCCACTGTTTGAAAATACGTATAATTATACAAAACTAGATGTATCAACACAATAGGCATGCATCAATATAAGTATCCTTTACCATTATACATAATTAAACATAATAAAATGAAATAATTAAACAATTATTTCCAAATTACTAGCTATTAAATAATTACATCAAAATAATAATAACTAACCAATTATTAAAAATAATAGCCACTACCAACTCACCTGGACTCCCTTGAATTTCTTGCTAGGCCTGGAACTCTCTCTCAAGCCTAAGCCCCACCTAACAAAATAACGGGATAAAATAAATAAATATGACAACCTAAAAAAAATATATAACTCAACCCAAAAGAAAAATACAAGAAACAAATAACTGACTCTCTAATTGGGCCCACTCACTCCAATCGATTAAAACCTGACCTTGCATAATCAAACTGGTCTCCAATTGCACTTAAACCCATTCAATTTGGGCTAAACCATCCTGAACCAACCTGAACCAAATCTTAATTTCACTGAACCAAGTCCAATTTAACAAACTAGCATTGAACCAAGCTCAATTATTATACAATTCTCTTGAACCAGCTTGGTTCAGCTGAACCCAACTAGCTTCAATTCTCATCCAAACCCAACTTCACTTGATTTGGTCAAACCAACTCAACCAAATCAATTAAACTCAACCAATTCCCACTTGACTTGATCCAACAAAATCAACTTAGTTAAACTTAACCAATTCCCACTTGACTTGACCCAACCAAATCAACTTAGTTAAACTCAACAAATTCCATCTAACCATCTTCATTGACATCTTAATCATCATCATCAACTTAATTAACCCAAAACAAACCCTAATCTAGGTTGCTACAGTGATCTACAGTGAACCCGAAAACTTTCTTCATCATTCCAAGCAAAATCCATCTCCAATACAAAGAATTTTCTAAACAAAATCATCTTATAAACCCTCATAATCTCCATCATCATTCCTTCAAAACAAACCACTTTTTTTCCAAAATCACCCACACATACATACACACATCCCAATACATCCAAACATACACCATTAAAATTCTTACCAAAGAAACTGCACTCCGACGATCTATCTTCGGTGATCTCCAAGCCCTTCTCCTCCAAAACCTCCAATTTCTCCTCCATTTCTTCTTTTCTTTTTCTTTTTTTTTAAGATACTGTAGCAAAGAAAAAGAAGATGAAAGCCCAAGCTTAGAAACCAGCAAATTTCCAAACTTTTCTCTAAATTAAGTTTTCTGCCGAAATTCACTCTCAGTCCCTGCAAAATAACTTCTTACAAAAAGTTCCCTGAAAACTTCAGCAATGGTCCCTCAATCATGAAATAATATTACCGAAAGCTCCCTGTGAACTTACCTTCAGTCCTTGGTTTTTGGAAACAGTTTCGATCAAGTCCTTTTTATTATTTCTGAAACCCAAGTCTACTGTAAACTCTCTCACTTAGGTCCTTGTAATTTCTACTTGAGTTCCTCAACAAAAATGCCTTGTAGAAAGATCTTAATGCCACTACAATAATACCCTGAGTATAGTTTTCTTACCGGTATCCAAAGTTTCAGGGTATTACAGCTTGCTTGCGTACATTAGGGACAATGTACATCTTAAGTGTGTGTGGGTGTGTGTGTGTGTGTGTGTGTGTGTGTGTGTGTGTGTGTGTGTGTGATAAGTGCTTGTGTTATAGTACCGCGAAGCGTTATTATCTTACATTGAGCATATCTTTTATCAGGTTTTATAATTAAATACCGTGCATTTGTGTATTCTTGTGCATTGAAGGTTTATGGAGCTAAATTGGAGAAGAAGAACGAAATTAGGTCGTGTTCGCCGATGTTGGGAAGTTTTCGGACCAAGTACGGAACAAGGCACGAGCTTGGACTTGTGAGTGTGTGCCAAACTCCTTTGGAGGGGCACAAAGGCAGTCACATTCACAACAAGTCTAACTCGTGTAGCTTAGAAGAACTTCACCAAGAAGGAGACTTGAAGCAATCGACACGACTTACCATTATTTGTGTGCCCAATCAATGGCCTCGATGAAGAACAACGGATTCGGGAGCGTTTCGGCGAGTTACTGTAGCATCACAATAGCTTGTTATTGTAGCAAAACACTGTAGCAAGCTACTGTTCAATTTCTGCCGAAAATCAGGGTTTCAGAGAATTCACACGGGCGTGTGGAAATTCCACACGGCCGTGTGAATCGATTTTTCAGCCAGACAGAAACTTCACACGGGCTTGTGGAAATTCCACACGGCCGTGTGAAGCCCCCGATAAGTCTGATTTTAAAGCCGCGATTCAACATTATAAAAGGGGATTTTGGAGACCTTTTGGGATATCTTTTGACCTATCTTTCTCTTCAACTTGGGGAGTGCGGCTAGGATTTCGGAGAGGATTTCATGGAGGTTTAGCGCGCGTCATCGGCATCATCACCGATGTTCGACGGCCGCACAAGACCACGGCCACACCATATACAAGGGGGTTTTCATCAATGTCTTTGATTTGTACTTTCTTTTCTATTTTGATGAACATGTATAGCTCCATGAGGAGCTAAACCCCTTGAGGGTATTCAGACTTGTAAACTCTAGGGTTTTTATGTTTCTTTGACATTGTTATTATACTTTTCCATTATTGATGAATAAAAATTGAGTTTCAATCTTAATTTCATCTTGCTAATGTTTTCTCTTAGATGTGACACTAGGATTGAGAATAATTTAGGTTACCCTTTGGAGGTGTGACAACTCCTTTAGGGTTAGACTACTTAAGATTGAAGAGGGTTGAGAGGGAGAGTTGTGAGGTAGCGATGTACCCTTTTCCCCTTCGATATGGTTTCTCCCTACCTCCGTTTCCGTGATTTCATAGCGGTCGAAATAGAGTGACGTGATAGGCAGATAAACTCCCCTGGGGCTTAGTTACGCAAGTAACAGAGTGAAGGGTTGAAGTTAATCCTATGCGCTGGTGCTTAATCTAGACTAGGGTTCTTCCACCTAGACCAAAAGGTTAGAACTACGCATAAGAACAGGTTTTACCACTAGGAATCCCTAGAGCTTAAAGCAATCCCACGTAGTGTGAGGTTTAGGTAGATATACTCCCCTGGGGCTTAGTTGTGCGAGCGACAGAGTGAAAGGTGGCGTGAATCCTAATACCGGAGCATAATGATGGGGTTAGTCACGGTTGTCCTTAGGTTTGGTACCGTGAGTCTAAGGATTTCCTCGACTCAATTAACATCAATAGGGAAGTATAATAGTATAGTCCTGCACTAGAAGTATAGATCCTAGAGGTAGCTTGTCCGGATATCCTATTTCATTCATTGCTAGTCCTCTCTATTCTCTTTTACTTGCACTTTCTGATCTTCCATCTTTCTATTTAATTTCTTGTCTTTTATTTTGTTTACTTCTACATTCATTCATTGATCCAGATATTGCTTTTCCATACACCACATAGCTTAATTAGTGAAATCTCATATTCTAAATCCCTATTCCCTGTGGATTCGACTACCCTCTCACCAGGGTAACTTTTATTACTTCGACAACCCGTGCACCTGCGGGATACACGCAAGGGGTCGTGTCAGTGTGTGTGTGGGGGGGGGAGTTCACATTGCACACACCTTATACTTCTGCGTTCAATTATTTATGCTCATGTAGCCCGTGGCGGTTCACCTTAGTTGCAATGGTTGTATTCTTAAAGTCTAGGAGAATTTTTAACATTGTATCTCATCATGCTCTAGTTTTTACTTGAATTTTACGGAATTTTTGCTCGATTATTTCATATTGCACTACTCACTCTTGAAACCTTTTGGAAATTCAAGTTCGATGTTTTGAGGACTAGTTTATCATTGTTTTAGTTGAGTTTTTAGTTTTGTTTTCAGATATACAAAAAAAAATGTGAGCTTGTGACATTTGTTTACGTTTTATTTGTGCATTTGGGGTGGAAAGAGCTACCACCTATGAAGTATGTAGCTACTCTCATAAGTCGGATACAAGTTATGTCCTAATGAGAGAAAGAGCTATCTCATGGGATGCGTGAAAGCTACTACCCCGGTAGAAAGAGCTACCTCCTCAAAAGTGTGAAAGCCACCTTTGGCGGCCGCCTAGGAAAGGGCTACCTTAGAGGTTGTGTGAAGCTACTACCTCCTTCCTTGTGTATAGATAAGTCCTTTTAATAAGAGCTTAAAGGAGTACTTTTTGGGTTAACTTGAGTGAGTTCGCACACAATTACACATTTTCGAGTTGTTATCCTTTTTTATTCAAGTTTTTAGCTAGAGCAATGATATCTTTTATGCAATGTTTTGATTTCCCCTTACTTGTAGAATGTTTCTTTTGCATATTTTTTGTGAACCTAAGGTCGAGCACTTTCAATTGTTCTTCCCAAGTACTTTCATGTTTTATTTTTGCTGGAGGACAAGCAATAGCATAAGTTTGGGGGAATTTGATAAGTGCTCGTGTTTAAGTAATACGAAGTATTATTTTCTTACATTGAGCATTACTTTTCTCAAATTTTATCATTGATTAGTGTGCATTTGTGTTCTTTTGTGCATGTAGGGTTGTGGAGAAGAGTTAGAGGAAAAATAGCAAAATTAGGTCATGTCCACGTTTGTTGGGGAGTTTCTTGGATCAAGGCACGGGTTCTAGACTTGTGGGTGTGTGCCAACCTCCAATTTGCTCAAATTGGTTCTATGATTTGGAGGGGCACAAAAGCAGTCACACTTATAAAGTCTAGCCAGTGTAACATTGAACTAAATTCATCAATAAGGAGAAAAGAATAAACGACATGATCTACCGTTGGTTGTGTGCCCAATGCAACGGCCTCAATGAAAAACATGAAGTTGGGAATAACTTGGGGGTGAGCACTGTATCAAATCACTGTAACAAATCAATGTAGTAGTTTACTGTTCACTGCGCCAGAAATTCATTTTCAGAAAATCCACACAGGCGTGTGGAAATTCCACACGGCCGTGTGGATGCCCAATTTCAGCCTTTAAATAGTCGCGACTTAGATTTATTTAGGGACTTTTGGACCTATCTTTCGCCGAACTTCTAGAGAGCTCGCGGCTAGGGTTTGGAGAGGATTTTGGAGGGCTTTTGGAGCATTCTACGCCATCGACATTGACGTTTTTTGGAAGATAGCTATTAGGGGAGTTTTCATCGACATCGATTCGGCGAGGCGTGCTCTAGGCTTGACAAGGGACTTGGTGGAGAAGACGAAAAGGCTCCACATGACCATCGCCACGCGTATCAAGGGGGTTTTATTCATGTTTGCTATGTTTGTTTATACATACACTTTGATGATTTTGTATAGCTCCATGGAGAGCTAAACCCTTAGTGGGTATTCGGACTTGTAAACCCTAGGATGGCATTGTTTCTATGACTTTTATTATGCTTTCTTAATTGATGCTTTTAATTGAGTTCCAATCTTGTTTTACAATTGAATTAATTTTCCCTTAGCCGTGACACTAGGGTTGAGAATCATCTAGGTTATCCTTTGAAGGTATGACAACTTCTATAGGATTAGACTACTCGAGATTGGAGAGGGTCTAGAGGGTGTGTCGAGAGGTAGCGAAACATCCCATTTCCCCTTCGGTGTGATTTTCCCTACCTCTGGGTTCCAAGAGTTCTTAGCGGTCAAAGTAGAGTGAAGTGCTAGAAGATGAACTCCCGTGGGGCTTAGTTGCGAGAGCAACAGAGTGAAGGGTTGTAGTGAATCCTAGTGCTGGGGCTTAACTTAGATTAGGGTTCTTTCGCCTAGACCAAAGGGTTAGAATTATACTTAGGGACATAGTCTATCACTTGGAATCCCTAGAACCCCAAACAGTTCCACGTAGTGTAAGGCTTAGGAGATAGACTCTCCTAGGGCTTAGTTGAGCGATCAATAGAGTGAAGGGTTGTAGTGAAACCTAGTGCCAAGACATAATGTTGGATCTAGTCACGGTTGACCTTGGGTTTGGAACCGTGTGTATTTGGATTTCCACGATTCATTAGACATCAATTAGAGGGTATTATACTAGTCTTGCACTAGAAGCATTAGTCCTAGGGGAAGCTTTATCCGGGTACCCCATATTCCCATTGATTATTTCCTCCTTACTCTTTGCTTGCACTCTTCTTTCTTTCATATTTTTTTCCTTTTATTGCACACGCATTGTTTTCTCTCACCACCATTATTTTCGCACTAGTTAAATAGTAATTCCTCTTGTCTTGAATCACTACTCTCTGTGGATTCGACTATCCACTCACCGGGGTACTTTATTACTTCGATAACCCGTGCACTTTCGAGGCACACTCGAAAGGGTGTTATCACATTCTCTTGGCATTATTTAAAGAATATATTTAAATGTTGCACATGGTCTTTTACAGATTTGCTAAAAACCAATATGTCATCTATATATGTTATAATAAAATCTACATATTTTCTAAATATATCATCCATTTTTCTTTGGAATACTTGTGGGGCATTTTTTAAACCAAATGGCATAACAGCCCATTCGTAATGTCCATTATGGGTAATAAAGCAGTCCAAGGTCTACATTCTTTTGCTAAAAGAACTTGCTAAAATCCAGATTTTAAATCAAATTTGCTATAGATATAAGTGTTTTTTATTTTATTTATTAAAGCTTCTTTATTAAGAAGTGGATATTTATCATCTTCTGTATTATCATTTAATCTTTTATAATTGAATACCATTCTACTCTTTCCTCTGGTAATTTCACTAATATGAAATCTTTTTGGGCAAATATAGCCTTTATTATAAAAAAAATTAAAAGAGTCTATTTCACCATTGGATAAAAAAATAATTTTGGATGACGTTATTTTGGGAATATCTTCAACCTCAAAAAATTAATTTTTTGTATTATAATTAATTTTTTCATATAAAAATTTTATTTTATCTTAACTTTTCATTTGCTCAAAAGATATAAGGATATTTTGGGAAAATTTACAAAATATAATTTTTGATATTATAATTTGGTTATTTTGATTCCAAATTTAATTTTACTATAAATTTAAATTTGCTCAAAATTGTATATATAAGGATATTTTGAAAATTTTGTAGTTGATTACTATGTGATATGAGTTCTCAACCAAACATGGTTATCACAAATTACCACAACATTCCTGGCATATAGGATTCCATATCACATTACCATGGTAATTTCATTACGTGGTAATATATCATTACTATGAGCAAAACAACCCCTAAGTGAAAAATATTTAAGATAATACTTCCTAAATGTATGTTTTTGTTTTTTAAAAACTACAGTAGATGGCTTGTTAGTAATAATTTTTTTTCTCCAATATAAAACTGTCTTAAAGCATTAGATAGAATACATATTTGATGTACCAAAAGTTGATTGACCAAGATATAGAACAAGAAAATCTGAAATAACTACTAATGTGCTCGGTGTTTATAGTCAAGACATTCAATTTATATATGTCTTGTCCAGTTAGAAAGGTTCAGCACATGATGGTTTGAGTTCTTAGAGATGTTATTACAAAGGCCTAATGGTTTAAAGGTTCCAAATGGTAAATAAATATGTTATTGCTTTTTGAGGTAATATTAATAAGGAAATGGTTCCCAAAACCATTAGTTAGCACCATATATTTATTTGCTAATTAATTTTCTATTACATGGTTAATTCTGGATATACAAATTCACCTTGGTTACTTGCGCCTTTTTATGGACAACAATATCACTTGAGCTCTTGATCCTATGGCTGCCAACCAGTTATAGCTTAAGAGTTTTTTAACATGAAACATACTACTTCTAGAAATGTAACTGAGAGGACATTTGGTCTTCTAAAAATTCGTTGGAAAATTTTATCAAGTCCAAGTTTGTATTATTAATGCATGTTGTTTACTATATAATTTTATTAGAAGAGAAATGTCAAAAGACCCTGCAAAGGATGAAGTTAATACTCTAATGGTGGAGGAAAGCACCGAATATGATACCAATAGCATTACATCTATTGATCCAACATATAAGTGGACCAAATTTAGGCTAAGCATGGCTACATTTCATGTTTAACACATAGTGATCAAGTTGATTTCAATGATTAAGATGCGTGTACTTTATATGAATGATTTTATGTAAAGGTCTTTTTTATCAACATTTCTTTTGTACCAGTAAATTTCTATGTTATTGTTGGATGTGTGTGGCATGATTTGATTTTGAATGGGCTCATATATGTATTGCTTGCATATTCTTGATAAATGCCTAAATGTATGTATTATATACATATCTGTGCGTATGATTCACGTATTATTATATGAATCGATGCCATTTTATGTTGGAAATCGGTTTATTTCGTGTTACAGGTGCAAAAGAAGCCTAGGCGAGCTTGACAATGGGATTTGAGAAGAAATCAACACTGAAAATACCGTTTTAGAGCCCCTGGCACTGTAGCAACACTGTAGCAACACTGTAGCAAGAGGACTTAAAGAAAATGTTAAGTCTGGGATTTCATATGGGCAACCATACAACCGCGAAGATGCCCGCGTGTAGTACTACAATAGTACTGTAGTAAAACAACTGTAGCAGGTTGTTTGTAGCAGGTTACTATAGCAGTCGCTGTAGCAACTTACACGATTCTCGGCATTTTTCTTGAATCTTCACTGCCCGTATGCCACCCGCATGGATGGCCGCATGCCATCCCAAGAACATATTAAAAAGCGGGTTAAGGCATCTTCTCAAGGGTCTTTGGCCACCCCTTCTCCATCATCATCTTCTAGGGCTTCAAGGCTATGGGAGAAGGTAGATTTGAAGGGCAAATCAAAGGGAGAAGAAGGTTACACTCAAAGGAGCACATCTAGGAGTTTGTCGGCGCCGATCCGTCGGATTCCCATCACCACCTTCTAGTCTTCATCTTTGGGGAAGTTTGTTATAAGCTTTGTCTTGTATTTCTTGTTTTCTACATTTTCTCCCTTATTGATGATGAACTAGACTCCCAAGGTCGCAGGGCATCCAATGAACCTTGGAATGAACTTGCTTGTATGGATGTTTTTATTTACATTTATAGTATTTGTGTGGTTTGAGGTTTAAGCCTTACTCATCAACTTTGATTACTATGTTTCAAGTATGTTATTTGTCTTTTAAATGCTTGTAACTTTGTCAAAAACCACTCTTGTAAGTTTGCTTAAAAATTTCCTTACTATGTTTCAACTTTGCAGATGGTATGTAATGGGTCAAATATAAGCTTGTATTTATGAACTAGATTCTACTGAATCATTTGGTATTTAATTTGCTTTCACATGCCATAATAATTGATGATGGAGCTAGCGAACGCATACGTCTACTTATCTTTGAGCAAGCCATAGTAAAAGATACTATTTGGGGTGGCAGTTCAGTTTTGGTTGTGCTTTTTGGATTAACTACTTTTAGATATACCTCCTAACCAAGGTACCATGTATCGAGCTTTTCGGCACTAATGTTCCAGATACCAACATTGTCAAGTGAGGCTCGGCTGTATAGTCCAAGCTCCGGTGAAAATCTGATTGGGCAAGTATGATGATTGTTACATGAATAATACTGTAAGTTTGTGACACCATGTTGTCATTGAAAAACATGATACACATGATATACATCAAGAAATAAGGCTAGAAAACATCAGCCAATCTATAAATTGTTTAAAAAAAAGAGTTATCTTTCCATCAAATCATAATAATTTAGTTGAATTATATTAGTAAACAATTTGAATGTCGGAATTAAATCTATTAATGACTTTAAAATTACTATGAAGGATAATAATTTAACTATAATTATTTAATAAAAATGTTTAATTACAATTGTTTAATAAACAAATAATTGTTAAATTAAATTATTTAGTTGAAATATTTAATTCTAATAAATTAAAATAATTAATTATATTCTAAATATTTAATGATAAATAATTTTAAATATTTGTCATAAACATAATCCATGATCTTATACAATATCACCTCATTTACACAAAAAAGCATAAACGTAATTTTATTCTATCGATATCTCTCTTACTTTATATGTTTTGAATACCCATTCATTCCAACCAAGCACGATTTTCGTTACCATTCACATTTCCCCATTCTCATTCCTTACCCGCTCCTTTTCTCATTCCTCCATTCTTATTCCTCCCATTCTCATTTCTACTCCGCAATCCAAACATGCCCTCAAGCCTCTAATAATGCAACTTGTCATGCCCCGACTCACTAGCCCACGGGACGCAACAACCGTCGCGACAATCCCAAGGAGGGATATTTCTCCACTTAACCCTCAGGACACCGCAAGGCTGACCAACACACCTGGAAATCAACAATATCTATTACAGATATAGCGTGGGAAGTACAATGATGTACAGTGGAAGTAACAACAACAACAACAATGACAATAAGATACAAAAAATATAGAGGTTCACAAGTGCACAAGAAAGCAACACTAACAACAGTAGGAAATGTTGATACACAAGAGTTTAAGAATCGTTTAGATATAAAACCATGCAACAAGGTTTTCTACACACTAGTGGATCCATAAGTCAAATAACATGTTCCATGACAAAAATAACATACATGAACTAAAGAAAATATAACAGATGGAACAGTAGTAAATGCTTAGCACGCTGCCACACAGTCGCACCCACTACCTGCAAAAGACTGGGAAGAGGAAAGAGGAGGATGAGAAACTAAAGTTACTCAGTGAGGGGAGGTTAGTACGACTCTAATAGAAACATACCACGACAATAACATAAAATAAACACAATACTACCTCAATTAGGGTTTTAGAATATCAAGCGTAAAAGAACACTTGAATATAGAGTCCCAAAATTATAAAACCAAGCTAAATATGAAGTAAAGCTTCAACAAATAAACATATAAATCAAAATAATTCCATCTATATGTATAAAAAAGTAATTAACATGAGTTTCACAGTGAATAAACACAATACATGTGCCAGATTGAATCTACGGGAGACTGCCCTTCTAAGAGCAACAGCTGGGCTTCACCCCCTCACTACAATTCAATACAGTACTACAAAAGAAACACAATGAAGTAAATCTCAAACACAGCATAAAGCAACACCCAACACTCACCCAGCATACAGTGGTCTAGAAACCTCCCTAAACCTTCACCGTGGCCGGGACTAGGTTCAGGGCTGTCAAAGTACTCATGGCCTTGACATTGACCCATCGATTCACCGTATGGTGACTATGGCTATTTGATAAATATCCAATCAAGACTCTACACTCCCACCTCAATTAGGCTAGCCGGGAAAACCACCTATTGCAATAAGGTACCACCATACAACTCACACAATAAGTACAACTCCACTGGAGTACATTAGACAACAATAACAACAACACTAATACCTCAGCCATTTCCATAAGGAAATGGTAAAAGCACAAGCAAAACTCCAGCTTTTGACACAAATCAATTTACAACATCCAACATCAGAAGCAACATGGAAATTCTTTCCTTTCAACAACCCAAAAGAAGTTCAATCCTAGATTACCCTAAAATCAAAGAATTCCATGACATAACCCAAGTTTCACCAAACACATATTTTTTCCCAAACTCCTTGAAGAATTTCAATAATAAGTCAAATACGAACATTCAAACACCAAGTAAAACATTCAAGATCTTAACAATAATAACTATCATTCAACAAATGCAAAACAAGTGCAAACCAATAAAGATTTACTCAATCCATAAACTCATTCCAAAGCAATGAACATCTCAAAATCAATCATGAAACCAACAAAATCTCATTAAGAAGGATAGAGTATATGTAAACATGCAAATATTGAAAATCTTCTAATAGGGTCATGCTTAACAATCCCACTCACAACAATTGACGATTCTTTTCCTCACGAGTTAATTATCAGCTAACTCCTTGCCTCAAGCCAACACTTCACCTCGTTGCCAAAGCACAACAAAACACTGACCATAATTAGCAAAAATAAACCAAACAAAGAAACCTTAAGTTTCCCTAACGAACAACCCTAAATCGATCCTAGGGTTGGCTCAAAGCTAGGTCTAAAGGTTACCAATGAATTCCTGGGGGTTTGAGCTTCACTCTAGCAAAAGAAATCAAAGGAACAACTAAAGCTTGTTGGTGCTACAGTAAACTCAGAATTGCTACAGCATCCAAGAGCAAACTCAAAAATATTCTTAGGGAAATACACCAAGTTCTCACAACTATACAATGACTAACTAATAAAGCCATATTAACACAACTTGGGCATCACTTTAAGCTCTTAAACACCCTAGTTTCTTGGTTGTGCTACCCGCAAGTGTACGGGATAGCCAAGTAATAACTCGTGTGAAGACACAAGGATCGTATTCCTCTGGGCTAAGGATCTACTATTACTCCTTCATCACCTACTATATAATCTAGCATCTTAAGCAATGAGAATTATTCTAAAAGATGCAATGAAATAAATATGATATGGTTGCACGAATTAAGAATAAGCAAGATGATTGCAAGAGCTAGAGTGAAATGCATAGGCCTATGGATGTGGATCCCATTGAGGGGTCATCATGATACATGGATGAATGACTAAAGATAGCATGGTTGATTTAGACCGAAGGATCTCTACATTAGATCAATCACAATTTCTCGGTGATTGAACCCTAATCCCATATGAATGCCGATTGAAATTTCTTCCTAACCAACATTCCTACGATTGCATTAAGTACAAGGAGATCCCAAGATAAGGATACACTAAACTTTAGTCTAGAAGGAACTACGGATCCAATTTCTCGGCATGCCGATACAAGCAACCCCTTTTAGTTCATTAATGATCTAATACACGTGAGTAGGTCACATCTACATATATAACTCAAGAAAGAACTACGGATCTCTCTATTGAGTAGTTCTAGACATGAAACACAATGAACTAAATCATAAATCAAACCAAGCTTTGCAATTAAGTAAAAATCATCCAAAATACATGATGAACCCCCCAAGGTTCACCAACATTCGGTGGCCTTGGGGGTCTAGTGTGCCATCATACAAATAAGAACAACAAGGTAAAGAAAAACAAGAAAAGAGTTCATAGATTACACTCCCTAGGTGAAATGATGAGGAAGAAAGTGGAGATCCGGCTGAATGATGCTTCCCCCATCCAAGAAGTGCCGAATGACGCTTCCTCTAGCTGAAGGTTGCTTCCCAGTCTAAGATCCTTCCTCCTTAGTGATGATAATGCTCTCCCCTTGAAGATCTAGCCCTTGTCTCCTCCTCTAGCCCAAGAATGTCTCCTCTTCAAGATGTCTTTGTTCTCCTTCTTCTTCTCTTCAAGTGATGGCCAAAGGTCCCCAAAACAAGCCCTAGAAATATGTTTTTATACCCCTTCCCCAGGTATACGAGCCGTATGGGGGCCGTATAGGAAAGAAAAGGTGCTCAAAACCTTTAAAACCTGAGGCATACCGAGATCAATACTGGAGCCAATGATGGGGTCAATAATGGGGTCAATAATGGGCATCATTGAGGCAGTATGAGATAAGCCAACTTCTCTGGATGGGGTAGACGGCCTCAATGATGACCACTGTTAAGGTCATATGACTCGAGCAAACTTTCTGCCCCGAAAATCCCCCATGTGCTACAGTGATTGCTATAGTGCCTCTGCTACATTAAATACGCTATAATACTGCGACACTTGGTTTTCTTCCTTTTTCGCCCTAATCGTGTCCTCATATTCTCCATGGCTTCTCCATGCACTACAAAGCAAATAATACTCGATTAAGCACAAAACGGGCATCCATTCCAATAAAAATACATGCTCAGTGTATAAAATACATATACTAAAATATGTACATTTAGACACTTATCATTTCTCCACCCAAAACTTTACATAAATGCCCTCAAAACTCAAGCAACTAATGGAATTCAATGAAACACCAATTCCATGGATACAAGAATGCAATACAAGGGATTAACAACTCAAAACAAGCTTCAAATAACCATACCATGACAAATATTTTGAAAACAAACTTCTAAGGAATGGCATAAAGGGTAAAGAACAAGTGCAAAAGCTACAAATACATTGAACCCAAAGGAAATGCAAACTATAACAAAGTTAATTGAAAAGATGGTAACTTATCTTCTAAATTCAATGCAACCAAAGGGGGATAAAGATGAGGAGAAGACCAACCGTTGAAGTGAAGAAGAGAGGAAAATGAAAAAACTTAGCCTCTAAAAAACCTTGAATTTAAAGAAAAGGATAAGGTTTTAAGGGGAAATGACACTTTTGCCTCTACAACTTCAACATATTCACCAAAATACCATGGAACTCATTGAATGACAAATTTACCCTCAAGCATTTGAAACAAGGACTAGAGTGAATAAGCATTTGGCAAAAGACAACAATGCCCTTGAACATTCAAGAAAAGGCATAGGTGAGTAAGCTTGTGTGATAATTACTCAAATGACAACTAACACAATAAATGCCATGAAAACCCTCGACCCTCCTTACGACCAAAGAAGAGAAAACAAGAATGAGGGTGATGAGCAAGGTATCACACAACTTCTATTGTGAAGAAAGATTTTTGTTTACTCTCTGAGGTTTATTCAAAATATCAAAGACTCCTTGTAAAAAAAGTCTAATTGGGCGAAGGCAACCTCATGGTGATTGGGTTAAGCTAATACATATGGTTCTTTTAATTGTTCTCCACGACATGGGGTATAATAATAGATTCTAACAATAATTGGTTAGCGAGTTTCTCTTACAGCATTGGGCGTGGGTATGTTATGGGATGTGTGGGATGGCTTATCTATTTGTTGGTCTATAGGGCACCGCTATATTATTTTGGAAGTTAATAATAAATTTGTGGTGGATATGATCAACAAGATGGGTGCATTAACTAGTATTACACACTCCTTCGTGATATTCAGCAACTGGTCTCAAAGAGTTGGAATGTACAAATTAATCACATACAGGAAGGGCAACCGTTATGCTAATAATATGTTGGTTTCTCTTGCTCATAGCTTACAGCAACGTTTAATTAGGGATGCAAGTGGAGCGGGGAGGGGAATGGGATCCCTATCCCCGCTTCCCATGAGACTATGATTCCCCACCTCAAAATTAATCATATGAGTTATTTTTAATAAATATTATATATATAATATTTAATTTAACAGTCAGGGAATCCCCGGCGCCCACGGGGATTCTCCACGAGGATCCCCACTAGGAGTGAGGCAGGGAATACACTCCCCGTCCCTATCCCGCAAGTCTGGCAGAGGGTTTTCCCCGTTCCTCACCCCGCGGGGGGTTATTTCGGGGAATCCAGGTCCTCGGGGGGATCCCACTTGCATTCCTAGGTTGAATTCACTGTGAGCAGCCCCTAGTGTTAGTAAAAGATTATGATGGAAGACAATGAGAGAGTTTCTTTCTCTAGATTTTGTATTGTTTAATTTCAGACCTTTTTATCCCAACTTATATATATATATATATATATATATACCATCCATTATCTACAAACGTTTGTATAAACAGTTGGATTTCAATCCAACAGTTGTGCACTGTGTAATAAACAGTATCACTATACTTATAAATAGTAACATAGTAAAAACAAAGATGTACAGTATTTTGATTTGAATTGATCAAACCATTCAATTAATTTAAATATAGAATTTGAACAAATCTCAACCTTTTAAACCTATTTCTACTATACCTATACGAACTAAAAAACCAAAAAACTAAAATTAATGAACTCTACTTAATCCTAATTAGTATTTACTGTATTAGTTGACGTATTCTAATATATATAACTTTAATTTAAATATATGAGGTGGTCTTTTATGAGATAAACCTTGACGCTTGATATAAGATGAGCCACAAGGGCTAATTCCTCATTGAATTAAACTGGGTTGTTACAATAAAATAATAATTTCCTAGACACAAGACTAATTTTTTAAATAGTTTTTAAAAATAAAAAAATAAAAGTAAAGGAAAAAAACAGTGTGTTCTTTGAAAAATCAGGAATAAAAAATTTAAAATATTACCAAATGCCCTGATTTTTTTTTCTATTCATTTTTAGAAAGGGCCTAAACCGATCCACCGGTTGACTCACAAATACGACAAAAAATCTTGGAGTATAAACCATTTTAAAAAATAAATAAATAATGTAACCTAATATAATATAAAATTATTTTGGCATGTCGTTTTCTGGTTGGCCGCATGCGAGTGTGACCAAGTAGCCTATTGCCCATTTCTTTACAACTTGTGTGGTCATGGTAGAAACCATGACTTCCATGGCACGCGAGGTTGAAGACACAGATCCATGAAATCAAACTAGTTTTTAGGCGCGTTGAAAGTCCGAACCTTCAAACACGTTCCTCCTCATACAGAGACTTTATCCTCGTCAACTCTATGAACAAATTTTCCATAGTCAATTTTTATGGAAATGGAGGAATTTGTCTATATCTATGCTTTCGCCCAAATGTCACTCTGAATGTTTCTATTTTTGCAAATTATTGAACATGATTTTTCTACCTGTCTTGGTTAATTTGTAGCCCTACGAAGTGGCATTTATCGTTCTCATTTAACAGCTTATTATAACTATTATGTTTGGAACAAGACATTAACCATGTGGTTTATTTTTAATCATGGATTTATAAATTTTAGTGTTTATTTATTATATAATATAAAAACATATTAATAATTATCTTAAAAATTATTGTTTTTTATTTTAAAAATTACTAAATTTAGACAATCCAATAATAATCTAATGTGTGAAAATAAACCAATCACATCTCAACCCATGGATCATGTCCATGGGTTTATCTTTCTTAATCTCACTATCTCATAAATAATAATATTTTTAGAATTTTTCTATGAGCCCCAATGCTGCATGTCAAGCCTTCCACACTTGTCCCTGATAAACCTTTGAAGTATTCTAGTTGACCGAGACCCACTTGTCATTACTCAATACTTCATTCCCCATCATCAATATTATTTATGTGTACAGTTCGGAGTCTTCGGACATACAAATCCAATGCAACAGCTCAACTAAGAAACATCCTTATTCCCTCATGGCTCTAACCTTCTGCTCCACCAACAGCCACCACCACCACCACCACCCTCTTCTTCCAAACTCTACAAAATCCACTCTTTATCTCCATTCCACCACCCAAACACCACCCCAACACCACCGACACTCCGGCATCAGTCTCAACATCCCCAGCATCATCTCCAACCTCCTCCACATCAGCACCACTCGCAACTCCATCCCTGAACTCCTCCTCACCAACTCCACCAACAAACAAACTCCCACTTCATCTCCAAAAGAAAGCATCTCTTCTTTACAACCGGAGCTGCACGGCAGCGCCAACTGGTCCCCCCTTCTCAACCCTCTCCACCCTTGGCTCCGCCGTGAGATCCTCAAATACGGCGAGTTCTCTCAAGCCACCTATGAAGCTTTTGACTTCGACCCTTTCTCTGAATACTGTGGCAGCTGCTTATACAACCAGTCTCGTCTCTTTGAAATCCTTGGTTTAACCCGGCACGGCTATAATGTCACTAAGTACATCTACGCCATGTCTCACGTTGAACTCCCAAAGTGGCTTGAACGTTCATTGCATGCAGATACATGGAGCAAAGACTCTAATTGGATGGGCTACGTAGCTGTCAGTGACGACGCTGAGACTCGCCGGATTGGTTGCCGTGATATAGTTGTTGCATGGCGTGGCACTGTCTCACCTAGTGAATGGTTGGAGGATCTTCAAGGGAAACTTGAACCATTAGGAGATCATGGTGAAACTGATGCTAAAGTTGAGCATGGTTTTCTTAGTATATACACTTCCAAGAGTGATACTACAAGGTATAACAAGTCTAGTGCTTCTGAACAAGTAATGGAGGAGATCAAGAGGCTTGTAGCTTATTACCGTGGGAATGGAGAGGAAGTGAGTCTCACTGTCACTGGCCACAGCCTGGGCGGAGCTCTGGCATTGTTGAATGCACACGAGGCGGCAAGGAGCATCCCGGGGCTTCCAGTGAGTGTTATCTCCTTCGGTGCACCGAGAGTGGGGAATGAAGCATTTGGAGATGAGATCAGAGATCTGGGAGTGAAGGTGCTGAGGGTGGTGGTGAAGCAGGACATGGTTCCAAAGTTACCGGGAATTTTTCTCAATGAAAGGATAGAGAAGCTGGAAGCTGTCACCGGAGAGCTTGAATGGGTTTACAAGCATGTTGGTTTGGAGCTGAACCTGAACATCAAAACATCTCCTTATCTAAAACATGGATTTGATCTAGCTGGATTTCATAACTTGGAGACATACCTGCATCTCGTTGATGGCTACGTGAGTGAACAGGCAGGTTACAGGCTCAATGCTCGCCGGGATGGTGCTTTGGTGAATAAGTACAGTGGGATGTTGCGCAGCGAGCTGAAGATACCTGTGTGCTGGAATCAATCGGCAAATAAGGGGATGGTGCGCAATGCTTATGGACGGTGGGTGCAACTGGAGAGGGCACCAGAGGATATTCCGTCGCCACACAGGGATTGCTAACATGGGGTTTTAACTGAAAATTTGTAACTTGATAGCAATCACACAACTTGTATATTTTGTACAGCTGAAACATAAATTGAATAAAACACACGAAATACATTAGTTCACATGAAAGTTTTCTCGTTGAATACAAGATTTCTATGACCTAAACAACAAAAAGGCAAACCACAGTCAATGATACATTCAGTACAAACCAACAAACAAACTGCTGTAGCATCTAACCGGCAGAACTGACATATTATGTACATCAACAAGCTACACAAGGCGTCTAAAAATTGATCGGCATTTTCAGAGTTTTTGGACCATAAAGCATGCAGGAAATAGTGTTACTTGTATGATATCCCTGCAAGTATGAGAAAGCAATTTGCATCAGTTGATTTAGAATCTAATAATTTATTGAAGAATTGAGATATAAAAGGAAAATAGACATTAAACTGCTGCTGATCTTGATGGTTGCGATTGTGCGCCTTCAAACTGATTGCCATCATCAAGCTTCTCTGGCATCAAGCTGGGAGGAATGAATGCGGTATAAACAGACTCCAGATTTGGGGTTTCCTTCAAATTCTGACAAGCAACTTCTAGAGATGTGTTGGCAAAGGCACCGTAAAAGCGCTTATTGCATATGTAAGCAAAGACAACAGATAATATTGGAAGAGGGACAATGAAGGGTGCATATAAGAACTTCTTTAAACCAATGTAGCCCAACATGGTGATCTGGTAGATAACCAAGGCTGCAAGTACCCGTACATGCATGTGTGGCCACATACGGCCAAAGCTCTCATATGACGGAATATACACTTTCAGGGCCTACACAAAAAGGTAAAGAAAAACTTATCAAGCTGTTTGCAGGAAGCATCAGACCAACAAATAGAATCTCCAAACTTGCAATATAGAAGTATATAGAAAATGCCTGATATCTCGATAGGTGGTTTGTCAACTTATATAAGCAAAGCATTGTTGTTTCATGTCAGACAGACAAGGATTATTATATAAAATACCTGATTGCGAGCAATAAGCCATCCCAGGCTGAAGTATACAACACCAAAAGGAATTATTAACGGGGCAATAACAGAGTAGCAAAGGACAACTGTCATGATAAGCATGTCATTCGGAACTCTGGTACCATAACTAAAGTCTCCCGGAGCCCAGGCCTCTTTCACCTCAGCTTCAGTCTTACATAGAAACTTCTTTTTGAGATGAAAAATGACCAAAGGAACTAGACGAGAGAGCTCGAGGCCATAGCCAACAAAGAATCTGAGATAAAATGGAGTTATCAGAACTTGGTTAGAATTATAACGAGATGAAAGCATCGAAGTGACAGGTGAAGTGGAATAATCCAAAAATAAATTAAATACCCAAACTTTTCGAAGAAGCAAGACACTAGAAAGCATTCCACTAATTAAGCATAAAGAAAGTAATATGCAAGAAAAGGAAACAATTTTTTATGGTGGCTCGAGGAAATAAAATTTTAAAGAAATGATGCTCCAAAGATGCTTCTGGCCATAATTTCGTTAAAAAGACAAAGAATTGTGAAGATGTTCAATTATAATGAGATACAGAAAACGCCTCCAAACCATGACCAGATTTGAAAGAAATATAAAGGAATACTGTGTTGGATGCTGATGGGTTGATCAAGAATATGGAAAACATTGGCTATAGATGATTTCACAACTGTGGATTTTTTCAATGTTTCTGTCAAAATATTCCATTAGTACTCATATCCAATATTTGCTTTCCCATGTCTATGTCACAAAATCAAGTTCACGACCGAGCTTAAGGGCAAAGGCCCTTACATCTATCCACTATGGGACATATGACAAAAACTCTTTAATTTCAGCAAAATGCAGAACCATTTTCCCTAATATGATGATGCTAAATACATACATATGAAACAAATTCAATCACTAAAATCTTTCGACAACCGAATGGAAACTTTTCTGTAGTCCACTGAAAATGTGACCACCAGTTGGAGATTGCAAGAGTAAATGCTTTTTGTAGTTTCGAGTATTTCAGATACATTATTGTACACAATCCCAAAGACAAATGTTAGCACAAAATAGACCTATTGAGGAAAAAAGTGATGAATCATGCTAGATAAATTACTGGTCATTGATAATGATATGATGTGCAGCAGAAAATGGAGTAGTTTAAATTTAGTTGAAAACATGACTAATCTCCAAGCGTGGGTCTGTCACTAGAAAGATTAAATGTATGCAGCCTTGCTCCGCAAGTTCTTTGTGAGTAACCTTATTTGTGTGCAAGTCCTTATAAACTTGAAACCTCTAATGAGAAACTAAACAGTCAAGCATGGCCCTATAATGTTTCCTTAATAGCTAGCTCTGCTGAAGTCATCACTAGAGTTACTTTGGAAATTAGTGCCTTATTTCTGATGATTACATTATAGAAACTGACTTCAGTAAAAGGTTTCATGAATTCAGATATGACCTGATATCATGACCCTTGCACTGATGCGCTTTAATTCCCAACTATTTTAATAGTTGGTTAGACATTAAAAATGCAATCACTTTTAAGGGCAATATTTATGTCCTGTTTGGATTCTTATGATTATTATTTGTTTCTTTCCACGTTTCATACATTCACATGTTGAACCTGATCATAACATTTTATGAATCCCAATTTTCCGTTTGATTTTTTATGCCTAAACATCATAAGAAATACTTAAATTTTTAGGATGCATATATTTTTATGTTATAAAAAAAAAAAAAAAAAAAAAAAAAGAATGTCGCAACTAAAACATATGAGAGCAGAGTTTGTCATGAGAACAAAGAAACCCATACGGCATTGACAAAGGCAGTACATCAGAAAATTCAGTCAAGAAATCTGTTCCAATAAACATAATAATAATCATACACAGAACATTGTCAAAAGTTATCTAAATCTTCTGATTAAAAAACAATTGCATCATATTTAGAACATTGTACAAGGAAAACTGGCTTCAAAAGTTCTACTGAAAAAGTTAAAATATTCAAGACATTCAATTTTAGATGAAACAGCTGAAAGATACATAGGTTGATGGCATGATGACACTCATAATAGTCCTACAAAAGCAACACTAATAGAAATGAGAATTTTTACTTGAAATGGGACAATATTTAATTCAGTAAAATTAGTATCTATTTCTAAGGTCAAAACTCCAGACAAATAAGTAGTGGATCATTTGTTCTTTATAAGATGCAACAGAAAGTATGATTCAAGTTTTCACTTAATCATCATTTTCTTAGAGTTAGAAGGATAAAAGATATTCAAGATTATGATACACTATCTACTTAAGGTACAGATTAACAACAAAGAGAAAGAAGAAAACAAAATGGAAAATGGAGAAAGGAAACATTTATACTACAAGGCAATAACAATGAGGACATTCTCACATTTTAAAGATGCCCTACGTTATACTTTTAGAAAAAGAATATATATTTCTGAAAAGATATTCAAGATTATGATACACTATCTACTTAAGGTACAGATTAACAACAAAGAGAAAGAAGAAAACAAAATGGAAAATGGAGAAAGGAAACATTTATACTACAAGGCAATAACAATGAGGACATTCTCACATTTTAAAGATGCCCTACGTTATACTTTTTGAAAAAGAATATATATTTCTGAAAATTGAGATGATTATCAAAAATATGATGTAAATGCAAAATTTAGAAAAGCAACAAACAGGAAAAGTGCAAGAATCATACTTCAGAGCAACAAATGTGAGGAAGAAGGTTGCACTTCCAGGCAGACTTGCACCAAGCAAGGGCACAATCTGCTTTGGATGGTTTAGAATAGTCTTGAGAGAATCGATCAATGACCCACTGATTGTAACACCAAGAAACACATTAAATATAATGAAATAAAAGTACTTCCCAGAGGTCGCTCGTACAACATGGCTTTGAGATGGGATTCCCTCTGCTTTAGAGAGAAACATAAGGAGAGTTGGTAGCAATGCCATAAATACTATTAGTGCAATCTGGGGAAGATATGCTTCTAATATTGTTTTAATTGCCGGCTTGTCTACTATGTGCTTCAGAAATGGCAAAAGCCTCCTTAAATTTGCCAAAGTTGTGAGAGAAGAAATGAACACAATTGGAATCATGTAGAAAAATACAGTCAGAAAGACGATACCATAAATAACATACTGCCTGATTTGCCTCTCATAAAATTTCTTTGGCAAATTTGTCCAAATTAACTGGCGAGGCTCAGGAGCTTCCATCACAATCCATGTGTCAACCATTTGAGAATGGAGGGTCTGAGCAGCAGAAACTGCAGCCGGCCTGCTGTTAAAAAAGATCAAAGCAGCATACTGTTGTTTCTCCTCAAGAGTGACCTTTTGTTCAGCTTCTAACTTAGGAAGCAATTCCTTAATTTTCTCGTTACAGTGATCAATACTGTCCACTTTTGAACCTATAAGACCAAGGAAGCCTGTTCTATTGGTTGGTCTTGTACCATCAGGTTTACTTGCGGTTTTAGATACTTCATATACCACTTCCGCACGAGCAAGTTTCTTTCTATAGCCTTCCAACTCTTCCCAAATTTTATTGACCTAAAGCATAAAAGAAAGAGATTATTCTTTACTCTTTCTTTGAGTAATTATACAACAAATGCCATACAAGCAGACTTTCAAAAGATTAACTCTCTTTCAAAGAAGAGTTTACATACCTTTGAGCTAATCGTCTGGCAATGACAAAAGATTTTTATAAAAGTTTAGGTAAAAGATGTTTTCATTTTCATGGAGTGTTCAGACTATGCCAGACCGTTAAAATGATAAGAAAAAATTCTGTAACTATAATTAGATTGCAGGTATGGTCATTTTCATGCAGCATCAAGGTCAGGCTTCAAACTCCAAAAATCTTGATCTTGAGGATTATTCTACTGAGTAGAGTTAGAAGATGATGATACCTTCTTGTTGTCTGTAATCACCATTGATCTGTAGAATGTGTCCGGATGGAGTGACTTAAAATACGAGTCCACATGATCTTTGACAGTTTGACCTTTGGGAGCACGTGGAATGTCTCTAACCAATACAGCAAAGTCTTCTGGTGTTCTCAGTGAGTTGGGTTTAGCTGCAGACCTTATATTGTTAACATGCTTGTAGGCCTTCCAAAGTACAAAGAAGGTAACAAAAGAAACCCAATAAGTTCCTAGAATGCATGCCCACAGTCTTGGACTTTGCTCCTAGAAAATAGATAGAAGAAAGACCAACAAAAAAGAGAGTTGATAAGAAATAGTACCCAATAAGTGCTACTAAAAATATGAACTTGCTGCTTTGGAATTTATGTACCAACCTAATTTCACATATCTTTGAGTTGCTCCTAGTTAATTTAATGATTTAAACTTTCATAATACGACTTGAGGAGGTTCAGGGCATAAAAAAGAAACTATATTATGAGCTAGAATGAATATTCTACAGACATGACATAACATGTAATAAAAATTTGAATGGATAGTTGGTTAAGAACCAGTAAGGATGATGTACAACTTTGAACTCGTCAACCAAGATCAGTTTACAGTTACTAATCAAGGTTGTAATAAAACAAGAAATGCAGGTATGCAAAATTCATGAAAAAAAGTAATAGCCAAACCATTAAGGAATTGGATAAACTATTCATGTGTTTTGGAGATTATGCATACTTCGTTTTGTACAAAACCTGTTTGGTATTTAAATGAAGCCGGGAATAAGCACATGCAAGTTCCCTGGTCAGCGCTAAGTCTTCAGCATATAAAGAAGAAAGCATGCATGACTTACTTGAATATTTCCCATTGCTAATTTGTCAAGATTTGTAAAGGTCCCGTTGCTATTTCTTTGAGCAGATAACTTCAAATTATGGTCAGTTGCAGCAACTGGAAGAAGAACGGGAAGTAGCAGAATGCCAGATAATACCAATATTCCCAGAACTGAATCATCAAATGAATACAATTCCATCAAATTAAGCCACTTTTATCAACAATGCAGTCCAAAAACCATAATAAAACAAGTTATAAGAATCAATGCTCTTTAATTTATAAATTTTTCAAGTATGGTAGCTAAAACACAGCGTTATGTAGATGGATACACAAGAAGAAAACTGCAGGTAAAATAAAAACTATACTTTAATCAATAGATGTTATATAAGCAAAAAAAAAAAAACTCATTTATTCCTGCAGAAAACACATATGCTTGCGCATATATTTGGAGTTAAGTATCCGATGCATGATGTTTAAAACATTTATGGAAATGTGAGTGTCTAACCACCATACCTATTGGACCCTTCCCTGCATAAAGTGTTTGTTTTGACAAATACCCAAGATCTAACCCCGAATATAAAATGAGAGCCCAATTATTGATATTAATTGTGCCGGTCCCTAACTTCCCTTGAGGAGAGGTGCTTGTAGCCCAAAAATAAAAATAAAAAAAATTTTGCCGCCTATTTGTTAAAAAAAAAAGGTGTCTCTAAGGTTATTACTCTTATACCCCCAAAACACATCAGCCTATGTTAATAACCTAATAAATAAACACAGAAATAAATATTCAAATATGTGAAAGTGTACCATAGGGGTATTAGTGTAAATATATAATTTAGATTGACAAGGGTGCTTCTGCAATTTTCTTATCGTAAAGGGTTATATATGCTGAACCCCATAAAAAAAATCAAGGAGCTAAAGAAAGCGACAATCAACAAGAAAAGATGACATAAAATTATATTCACATTATTTTTCAAGAAATACTTTCCACAATTAGAACGATTGGAATTATTTATTTCTTTATTCATTTATTTATTTATTGATTTATTTATAGATTTGAAAACCCACCCAAAAAAGCAAGCGAATCTGTGAAGCCTAAAAAAAAAAATCTGTGAAGCCACAATCCTTTTGCCAAAGTGAAATTTAAACAGGAAAACAAATCTTCAGCAAAACCTTAAAATTCTCATGGTTTCTTCAGCAGAATTGGGCTTAAAAGGGCAACTAAACTATCGAAAAGTTCAGAGAAAACAAGCAAAATTCACCAAGAAAACAAGAAATTTATAAATAAATTATTCAGACAAAAAAAAAATCAAGATTCAAGGCACATTAAGAATATCATTAAAATGGAAAGAAAATCACAAAATTCATAAAGAAAAGAAGAAAAAATGGACAAAAGCAAAACTAAGAAGTCCCTCTCAAAACAACTCTTCATTTCAAAAACAACACACAATTAAAAAAAAAAACAAATTAAGAGAAAAGGGCGTCAAAGGGATGGTAATACCAGAGCAGAGAAAGACCAAGTAAACAGCAGCATCAACACCGGCAGCAGCGATAACATCAGCTTCAGATGCTCGAAGGGCCTCACCGATCCAAGCGACCGGATTCCTCGTCATCCGGCGGCCCTCCCAAGGGTCCAAACCCCTAAAGATCCTGTTGGGGTAGTACACCACTTCATTCCCCGGCTTTCTCGAGAGCCAGGTGAAAAGCACCATCAGCACAACGAAGATGACGAATGACGTGCCGAGAGACGTCAAGAATGAAGCAAACTCCATGCTTGATCTTCTCCAACGCTGCTGCTGCTGCTACTGCTGCGGATGGGGAGGAATGAGAGTTTTTTTTTTTTTTCTCCTGGTTTTGCGTTGGTTTGATCTAGAGTGAACAGGGTATGCGTTGTTTGTGGGGTTAAGTGTGGTAGTACAATGGAAGCTTTATGTGGCCTATAAGATAGCGAGAGGATGGGACATAGTGTTGGAGACGAAATTACTTTAATACCCCTCAATTCCGCTGTTTCATAAACCGTCTTTGAATTTTGTCTTTATTTATTTATTTATTTTATTAGTAGAAGAAAATGAATTTTTTTTGGAAATCAAAATTTTTAAAATTTTTTTAAAAAAATTAATTCACTGAAATTTGAAACTACTTTGGTAAATAACTCAATCATCTATTATTTATGCTATTTGAAAAATAATTATTTAATATAAAAATTGAACTTTTAATCTGATTATTACTATATCCTGATAATTTTAATAATTAATAAAATTGTTTTTAAAGCATTTTTTAAGAAGTAAAATTTTAAACTTTTTTTTTTTTTATGTTTGTCTAGTTATTGCTGCGAGAAACATTTTAGCCTTTTTTTTTATTTTTATAAAGCCCCTTTTTTTTATACTTTCTTTTTTCCTCCTTAAAAAAGCTAAAGCAATAAAACGAATGATTATTTTAGTCCTATCAGATAAGCGTGGGGTGTGCATCTTATCCAACTGTGTCTTAACCATTTTTTGGAAAAAAAAAAAAAAAAAAAGAAAATCTTAATGGGGGCAAGAATATCCCAAGTTTAGTGCATTTTATTGATGCAGAAAATGGAAAAGAATATGTTCTTGATTAAATTGCATGGATTTAGTTTTTTCTGTCCTGTAAATATTCCTTTTCAGTAATCAATAAGTTTTAACTTTTAGTATATTGTAACAGCAAAATTACTTATAAATAAAATTTGCAACCATAGGCCTTCCGTTTTTCAGGTTCTACGGATTTAACGTACCAAACTTATTTGGTGGTGAGTGCAGGCACGTCGCTAAACAGCATTTATAGTATTAATAAGTGTTATTAAACATGCGTACCAAACTAATTTATTAATTTTATTAATAATCATCTCCCCCATGACCCACAACATCATAGCAAAATTTTTAAATAAATAACGTGGGATAAATTCAATGAAATTGAGAAGGAAATTTTTTTAATAAATTTTTACTTAATTAATAGTAACTAAAATTAAATATTTTATAATTACATTTTTATTTTTAAATTAATCATTTAATATATTTTTATATTAATTATGGAATAACTTTCGAGCATTTGTAAAAATAAAGTTAAAAGAAAACAAACAACTATTAGACAGCCTATAGCCTATTGGAAGTCATCATGAATAATGAGTAAGTGGTGCAATGTCTCATACTATTGGTATTATTCACTAGGTCTACTATAAAAGACGTTGTATTCTCTACCCCTTCAGTGTTACAAGATAAGAGGAATTTACTATTGTGAGGCTGTGATCATTTTATTTATCATCTTGGGTGCACGTGATAAAATCTAATTGCATTGCGTATTAGCTCGTCTCACATGCTAAATTTTTAAGAGCTCATTAAACCATTATATCTAGTGCACTACTGTACCTGTATATTTTTTTGACACTCTTTTGTGGAGGTGGCGCTTATTGTTATTTATTAAAAAAATGAAGTGGTTAAGAAAACATAATATATGTATACACACATTATTATAAAAATACTAAAATTTATGTATACATTATATAATTTCATATATATTATAAACAGCTGAATTTCTTATCTGTAGATGCGAGTCTGATTTTTATTTTCATAAAATAGATGATAAATAACTAAAATATTTTTTATTGTGCATTTCTAAAGTTTATTCTTTTTTAGAAATGATTTGCACTTTTGATTAATGGATTATCAGCTTCTTTATTATGAGGATGGTAATTTTTTATTTATTAATTTAAGTAATTGTCTATTCAATATATATATATATATACACGTTTACATTATTTTGAAATAAATATGGATAAATTATAAATTTATTAAAAAAATAATATAAAACAAAAGTAATAAAAATAAACAAAATAAAAAAACCTCCATGTAAATACAGCTATCAATCAAATATCTAGATATTCATTCTATAAAATATGTGATCTATCCAATACAATTGTTAGAGGTTCCACAAAATCAAGACTCTTTTTATCATGGATAATGACCGTTGAAGTGTAGTTTTTTCAAAAATGGATAAAATTATGTTTTTTAAAATATGCATGCCTCCATATCTATAATTAGAGCTCTAATAAAGATATTTTGAGAATAAAAATTTCAAATATCTTCATGATGATATATATAATTCCATATTATAAAAGGACAGAGGGTATAATGGGTATTCGACAATCTGAGAAAGTAGGGCGCCCGGATTGCTTTGCAAGTGGGCCCACAGATGATGGCGCGTCGCCTTCTCTTAAATCGCGTGGCGTCACCCCTGCGCTGCCGACACAGCGCTCTCTGACAGAGAGTGTACTTAGATGTCACGTGACCTCTTTGGCTGCAATCTTATCCAGCGGCAAACTTGCCTCGAGATAAGGTCTGATCACCATCTCGGTGTAAACGAGGAGAAATCGACGGCTTCCGCGCTGTTGATTTCCGGTGCCCGAACCGCTTGGTAGTAACGGCTCCCGTGTGCTTTCGATTTCAATATGAAACGACAAAATAGCGCCCTGAATTGATCTTTTTTGTTCCACGTGGCATGTTCTTATAGCACCACGTGTAAAACTTAGTTGTCGGCTTTGTTCCCATTTCCCATTGCAACTACCGCTTTTCTCCCAACGGATAAATCGTCGGGTTTTGCGTATCCTGGTCTTTGAGATTTGTGTATGTCCGTGATGTAATTCTTATTCGCTTTAAAAAACCAATTTTATAAAAAAAATAATATTTTAGGCAAAGAATTTTGGTTCAGTGAAACTGATCTAGCTGTAAAACATTTGGTTAACAGCCACTACCAGTGTAGTGGTATATTACTAGAATTGTGAATGGACTGACCAGCGGTCGAATCCCTGAATCGTATAGTATTATAATACTATACATATACTATAAATACTGTAGTATAATGTTTATTCACTGTTTTATGACTCCATGTGGGAGGATGTCGTTTTTTCCCCTCCAGGATTGCAAGGCATAGAGATTTATTAACTTAGTTTGGTTCCTGAAATATCTTATGAACGTGTACATTATAAAAATCCAATTATCCCATGTGACATCTGGCCGAGTTAATAAATCTTTAGGGGTCATTAAGTCATTGTAATTTGTACATCTCTAAATCTATTTATCTCTTGACACCTCGTTATAAGGCGGCACTTGTCGCCTTCGTAAAATAAATAAATAAATGGTTTGTGAGATGGCCATTGTTCAGTTTTGAAACTTGCTAGAAATTGTAATATTAAAAATTCTTGATTATAAATACTTATTTGCAATTCAATCCTCATATAATATATGGGCAGACCATTATTATTTCTTATATGTACTTCCATGATTATATATTCACCTGTTATATTTGTATAAAAAATATATGTTATTGCGTTCAATCTTCAAAATTTTTTATTTATTCATTTTGAAACCAATTTCATTCGGTACCATTTTAAGAAGTTGACTACTATGATGTAAAATTATTTAAAAAAAATGTTAATCTATTTTTAAGATGAAATAATAATATTTTAAATACCTCAAATATTTTACAAGTTTAATGTTATAAATATTTTTATGTTAATGATAAGCTAGAACTTTTGTTAATTTTATGTAGGTCAACGAGAGAGTGTGGAAGCAATATTATAAGTTTTTGGAGTATAAAAAATTTGCACTGTTTTAAAGAGTAATTCAACCTTCAAAGATATTTTCATTATTTTATATAAAAAATATTAAAAATAAATAGTGTATAGGAGAAATGTTTGTATAGCTAAAATAACTAGAAAACTTTTATTAAGGGTTAAATAAAGCTAATCAAAATTAATTTTTTTTAGTTTGTAAATTTATTTTTTAAATTAATAATAGATGCTTCTTAATTTTAAATTTAATTATTAAATATGATTAATTCATGATAACATAATTATATTTAAACATAAATCTCAGTAAAAAAAACTTTAATTTTATAAAAGAAGAAAATGAATCACTTTTTCTTTTTGAACAAACTCAAGTATCAATATTAGCTGTATTTGTTAATAGTGTTAATTGTATGTTTTAATTATAAGCAAAGAATTAAAAACTAAGTTTTTTAATAAGATAACAATTCATTCACCTCAACTAATATTGTCATTAAGTATATATATAAGGGGGCTAATCATCTACAAACATTTGCAAATAAAAAATCTATCGACATTCGCAACATAGCTCTTGGATTCAAATCCAACAACTGTGTCGTCGCACATATTAGCTACAATAGCTAGTGCGATTAACAACATCATTTGATGAACCTTTCATAGTGCTTGTTGCATTATAACCGTCCGATCATTGATCCAAATAGTAGCTATGCGATCTGAACCATCCAACCTCATTTGCCATTGAGAATAAAAAAATAAAACCAACCTACAACTTACTCACCTAGGGTGAGTACAATGATTTCAATAGTATTCATACACATATTTAATCCTCTCTCCTCTTTTTTGTGTTTGTCTCTCTTTTCTTTGTTATCTCTCTTGTTTTATTTTTCCTTGACGTTCTACTTATATATATATATATATATATAAAAGCTGTATTTAAATAAAATATGATAATTTTCAGTTAATACAAGGAACAACCGCTTATTATTATTCTTTAAAATAAAATGTTTTTTAATTCTTCAGAATTTAAGGAGTGAGTATTAAACAGCAAAAAAAAAATGACAAATCTGAAATAATTTGCGTTCAAACAGAATGGTCCAGGGTGACAAATTGGGCCTTGAATGCCACAATAAACACAAAGAACACGCAAAGAGAAAAACAATAAAGATGAAAAGGAAGCGGTTGAAGCTCTCCGAAGCCATTTTGTCAGATAATATGGAGAATGGGACCATTGGAGTCTTAGAGAGAAGGCCTTTTGTTTTATTGGTGAGGCTGTTTGGTGGCATCATTTGCATGTGCTTTGCTTCTCTTTTGCTCTGGATTGGTAGTGACCGGTTGCCTCTCATTTGTTGTAATGATGAGGGATCATGCCATCTCTCATTAGTTACAACTTGAAAATAAAGTAGAATTTCTCATGAATTATATAAACAAATGAAAACTATTTTTTGAATTATTTGTGGAATTCTGGTCCAAGTTGGATAACTTCAAGTGGAGGTGTACTTAGGTGTAGTGGCCAAATGTGAGAGCACTGAAACATGGATTTTAGGAGGAGGTGAGGAACTGCAGTGGGACCCATTGGTTCCTTGGGTGATTTGTGGGAATTTTAATGTTATTTTTTTATTTGAGGACAAATCTTCCGGGTTGCCTAATCTCAACGATATTCGTAATGCCAATTGTTTGATGCATGATCATGTTCTTCTTAAACCACCTTCGAGGGGGAGGAGGTTCTCTTGGACTGATGGGCAAGCGGATCCGATTTGGGTTAAATTAGATCGATTTTTAGAAATTGCGCATGTGGTCATTAAAAACAATATTATAAAGATTTTTATATATTTTTTTAATAAAAAACACTCATGGGCTATGCACATGATGCAAAACATGCATGAACTATTAATATGTTACTAGCTAAATTCTCTCGGGGTGGGGGTTCACAATTGCAGTAGTTTTTAGGTATATATTTATATTTGTAGTACAAAGTTTGATAAAACTTTCTTCATATTATTAACCATAATTTTTTTCAATTAACAATTTAATATAAAAATAACACAAGCAAATAATAAATGAAAAAACAATATATACTTCCAACTGTAACAAAAACAATTATAGATTAAATAATATTATGTGTACACATAATTCTGGCAATATTGCATATCCACATATAATTTATAAAACTAACGAAGTAATTTAATTAACGAAATTCTAATATCATATATAATATACAAAGGAGAAAATAAACAAAGTAATTGCAAATGAAACATGCCTAATAAAAGAACAACCCAAAAACATAAAGTAAATATAATATTTAAAAAAGAAAAGAAAAAGTAAAATAAATGCAATTATGCAATAATATATTTCATAACATTTCAATAACACATTCACCGAATCAAAACCATTGTAATTACTATGTTGAACATTAAATCATATGATCAAGGCCCTAAATTATATTGTAACTTGTCATTAAAAATTTGCTAATACACCATGTTTATAACTCATTTAGTTTATGAAATTCCAACTTTTTTTATCATTTGATTTGCCATAGTTTTGTCACTTCATTTTTTCCACTATACACACCTTTGAATTTTCATCAATAGGCCTATTCATTTTTTTTTTATAAAACCCACAAATTACTAATGTCCTCTATGAATGAAAGGACATGATCCACAAACTCCAATGTTTATGATTAAATAACACCGTATAGTCATTAAATCCCAATTGAATGGCTAGATGACCGCACATCTAAATTTGTCCAAATCTCTAATTGAATCACAAATGAAATTAACTTCGTGTAACACATTTTGACCCGCCTTGAACTGGCCAAACTCGATGGGCTATTGGGGTTTCTATGGATCAGGTGAGTTGAAATTTATTTTTTTGAAATAACTTTTCATTTTTCCAATATTTTTATCTTAGTTTTTTATGTTAAAAAAAATAATATGTCATTTCTGTAAAATAAAAACCTTGTAAAAATGAATGCTTAGGTTTTTTTTTAATAACTATATATGGTTGGGGCTTTTTCTTTGTTAAGATTCTCTTGGTTAATTTATAATTATTTTTTAATGATTAACAATTTGCTTTTTCCCCGCAAATTATCTATTTTTAAACTAAGGAATATTATATTATTTATTATATATCATATAATTTAAAAAAAATTATAATTGTGAAATATTATTTAAATTTTTTTTATTAACCTATCATTTATCTATATGACTTGACGATTGAATCATTAACCAGAGAGCCAGAGCCAAGAAGGGTTTGATGTTTGAAATGGTTTTAATAATTGTACTGCAAATAATACACAAAGTATTGGTATTTTTTTCTACAAAATAAAAACAATTTTTTAATTATAATTGGTTTAATATATCTAATGGAACTTTTAATGCAAATAAATAAATGGAATAAAATATATCCCAATACTAATATCATATTTAATACAAAGATTCAAATGCAATATGGGAAAATCTTAAAAAAATTTTAAAAATATTTCTTGAAACTCCCTCGAAGCAGATTATAGGGTTTTTTTTTCCCTCTAATATTTCCCTTTTTTTCTTTTAATTAGCAAAATAACCTCATCAAAACTTTATTCATTCAAATGGGTTCTAAAATGCCAAATCAAGGCCAACTCATCACCTTGATGTTGCTTGGACCTTTTAGAAAATCAAAATAATGGTTTTCTTTCCAAAACACCCTTCTGTTTAAAAAAAAAATATATATATAAAAAATAAAAGCTTTTCTGGTTTTTTAAACCTTTTTTTAAGTGATTATTTTTTTTTTATAAGATTATACTTTCGTAACCACATTTATTTTGAAAAAAATCATCATCATTTTCGTCTTCCTCTTCGTCTTCTTCGTCGTCGTCATCATCATCATTATTATTATTATTTATACATCTTCTTAGATTTTAAGCAATTTTTTAAAAATTACATAAATTTTAAAGCAACATTTATTTAAAGAGAATATATTATTATTATTATTATTATTATTATTATTATTATTATTATTAAAGAAATAATATGCATTGATGGACACAATAGGTATGTATATAAATAGAAACTGGCAAATGATATGGAGTTCATAATTTTGTCGACTGGTGCCTTGACCAAAGTTGGTCCCACTTGTAGGAATGCGAATGCCTCACCGACCAAAGATCATATATAGACATATTCACATAGATAAAAACCTGATCCTATTAGGCATTATTTATGCTCTTTATATAAACAACATGGATATTATAGAAATACTCGCCCAACAAGTGGTAGAAATATGCAATGTAATAAAAGTTATAGATGTATTTTCTATTTGTAGTTGAATGTAATTATTATTTTTAAACTATATACAAGTTATTCATCAATAACAATAACAACAACAACAATAATAATAATAATATTGGATTTGTAAAATAAATTCTGTTTAAAAAAGGGAATCGGGTAAAAAAAACTGTTTGATGTTTTCAAATCCCTTGGAAGTCCCTCTTTTTTTCCAGAATTATTTTTAAGTCCAACAGTTAGATAACCTCGGATTTACTAGTCTTACATCACGTTCAAATTTTAGTTTTGCTTTTTGATTTTAATACTTCGTATTTACTATTGTTACATCACCTTCAATTTTTAGTTTTGTTCTTTAGTTTTTGGTGCATCTGTTTACTATTTGATGTATCTATTCAAATTTGTGCCTTGTCGAATAGAATTCAAACTTCCAAAGGTGGCGGAATGGATGAAATGAAATTTGTTGTAAAAAAAAAGGATTGCATGGGATAAAATTTTGTCAGAAGGACTTATTAGATAGAATAAAAAGTTCTAGGTACTACAGAGTAATTTTTCTTAAAAAGTCATAAAAACTTAAAAAAAATTTTAGAAAAGCAAAAAACACTTTTGTGATTATTCAATAATAAAAATAATAATTAAAAAATGGCTTAAAAAATCAAGAAGATGTATAAATAATAATAATAATAATAATAATAATAATAATAATAATAATAATTTAAAATGGCTTAAAAAATCAAGATGTATAAATAATAATAATAAAGGGAAAATTATTTAAAAGTCCCTGGGAAGTTTCAAACTTCCACTGCAGTCCCTCTGACATTTTCGTTTCCCTTTAGATCCCTCCTTTTAAATGCAAATTCCATTTAGTCCTTGCCGTTTCTTCCGTCAGTTAAAGTGGGATGAATTTACACAAATGCCATGTACAAAAGCAAAAAGCAATCCAGCAAAAAGTAACTTTCATGTCAATGTCAAATCCCATTTATTGAGTAAGGCTATGCAATATATTATGTCAGAGAAAGAGTATATTTCACTCCTTCTTGTTCTTCTTCTTCTTCTTCTTCTTCTTGTTCTTCTTCTTCTTCTCATCTTGGGTTGGGTTTGCCGTTCTTCATCTTGGTTCGTTGCCAAAGCTTGAAGTGAACTCCTGCACGCATAAGTTAGTTTGTTGTTCTTCATGTTCTTGTTGTTGTTCTTCATGTTCTCGTTCTTTTTCTTGTTCTTCTTGTTCGTATTATTATTGTTCTTCTTCTTTTCGTTCTTGAACTTCTTCTTTTTGTTTTTATTGTTGTCACTGTTGTTCTTCCTGTAATTGTTCTTGTTATTTCTTCTATTACATTGTTTTTTTTTATTGTTGTTATAGTTGTACAATGGAAACGTACTCTGCCGTGGCGAGATTCAAAGGAGAAGGCCGTGTGCTAAAATTTACTGTATTATGTTCATGGGAGTCAGTCATGGGTGAGATATGTGCCCGTTGGTCCCTAGATGCTTATGAAGTGATAGTGAAGTTCGTAACGCCTGACTCATACAAGACGCTTTGCCCCATTGAGTCTGAAGTGGATTTTCAACGAATGTGTCATATATACCATAGCTTTAACAAGTTCGTCATCGACATCATTGTCGAGGAAGTGCGTGTCTCTGCAGATGGAAACTCGGGCCCGTTGATCTCATCGTAATAAAACAAGGAACTCTAGTAGTTGTCAATTGTGTTATACGTGTTGTTCTTTAAATAGATTTCTAAACTTTTGAATGTGAAATTTATTTTGTGTCGTATATTATTGTTTCCTGTGTATAAAATTATTTTCCTGTGTATAATATTGGTTTCCTGTGTATACTAATAGGTTTCCTGTGTATAAAGTTAGGTTTTCTGTGTATAATATTCAATTCCTGTGTATATAATAATTTGTTTCCCTTATATTTCTGGGTTTTTGAAAGTAGGGGGTCCGTGTTGGACAACATAAACCCGAATGGCGATAGTTTCCTCTCCCAACATAATTCTTCTGGGGCGCTGAGTGTTACCGGGTGTACTGATGCACGCGATTGTTCAAGTTTGGTAGTAGGCCAACGGTTTGAGAACGCAGATCATTTTAAAGATTGCCTGTGAAGCATAGCTATCAAGAAAAATTTTGACTTTACGTTTATAAAAAATGACAAAATGAGGGTGACTGTAAGGTGTGCTGCCCCGGAATGCCAATGGAGAGTGCATGCTTCTAAAGAGGGAATTCATGACACGTTCTGGCTGAAGACAATGCAACCAACTCACATTTGCAGTGGAGACATTGGTACGACAGCGCATCCAAAAGCAAGCAAGAAGTGGGTTTTCGAACGTGTCATGCATAAATTAAAAGAAAACCCGTTGTACAGAGCTGTTGATATACAAAAAGACATATTGCGTGACCATGGTGTTCGCCTACTATACAAACGTGCTTGGATGGGGAAGGAGGTCGCCAGTTCAGTTATTCATGGTAGCGAGGTTAGTAGCTACGATTTGCTTCTATGGTACGCTGATAAAGTATCCGAGACAAATCCTGGTATCGTTGTCACCATTGAGAATGATGGCGACCGGTTTAAGCGTGCTTTCTTTTCATTTGGGGGTTGTTTGTTAGGGTTCAAGCAGGGGTGCAGGCCATTACTTTTTATTGATGGAACTCATTTGCTAGCCAAATATGGTGGGGTTCTTCTAGGTGCAACCGCGAAAGATGTTAACAAGGGCATATTCCACGTAGCGTTTGCTATCGTCGACAACGAAACTGATGACAACTGGACTTGGTTTCTTGCTACTCTTGGTGAGGCCTTGTACGGTTAGGATGATTACGACAAAGTCATAACATTTCTATCAGATCACTCCAAGGGTCTTGTGAATGTCGTCGCCCGAGTCTTTCCCTCATCACCACATGGTTATTGCCTCCGATATTTGGAGGCGAACTTCATAAAGACCAACTCTAACCTCGGTAAAGCTATGCGAATGCAATGCTGGGCAGTAATCGTCAAAATTGCGTACGCATACACTTCAAAAGAGTTCGATGATGCAGTTCAAGAACTTGCGTGTTTGTCGGGCGACGCACACGCTTGGGTGCTACATAAGTCGGACGTCGATCATTGGTCAAATTTTCTTTTTAAAGGAATGTGATGGTGTGAGATGTACTCCAACGTGGTAGAATCCTTCAATGCCTGGATTAAAGAGGCACGACATCTACCAGTAACAAGTATGGTTGACTCGATTAGGTAAATTTCCTTGGTTGCTAATATGTTTTTGTGTGTAATAATGACTTCCTGTGTACCATATGTTACTTACAATGTATATAGTGTCACTTACCATGTATACAATGTCACTTTTTGTGTATAAAATGTCACTTCCTGTGTATACAATGTCACTTCCTGTGTATACAATGTGACTTCCTGCGTAGACAATTTTCCTGTGTTTTCCTTTCCATCCATATTTTGTTTTCTAAGTAGACTATGTTTTCCCTTTTTATTCTCTAATTTCCAGGTTTAAACTTATGAATATGTTCGCCGACAGACGCGAGCAATCCAACAACTGGGACACACATCTGTGTCCCGAAATTAGGAAAAAAGTTGAACAAGTCGTTGACGACAGTCGTTACCTGAGAGTGGGTCGGTCGACTGAGGACACTTACGAAGTCATTGACGATAACAACAATGCAGTCAACCTTCAATGTCGTGGTTGTTCCTGTAGAAGATGGGAAGTACATGGCTTATCATGCAAGCATGCATGTGCGGCCATCATGCAAACAGAAACGAATGTCCATTCTTATGTTGATTCTTACTTCACAGTCGAATGGTATCGTCGGGCATATGGGAATCCGATATTCCCCGTCCCTAACAGTGATAAGCCATCTGATGCAAATCGTGACCTACGAATTAGGCCGCCAATATCAAAGAAACGACCAGGCCGTCCAAGAAGGAAAAGAATAGAGTCACAAGCCTTTGATGTCCGCGAATTACATTGTAGCTGGTACCACAAAGCTGGACATAATCGTCGATCATGCAATGCGGTCATAGCGGACTGACAATAGCACACTTAACGGTAACATACGATCTTTGTGTGCTGTATTGTATGTTGTTTGCATTGAAGTTTGTTTAATATTTCCCGTGTATTATTTTGCGTTACTGTGTAGAATGTTTATTTTTATGTGTATTGTTTTTAGTTTCTATGTATATAAAGGTATTTCATGCGTATTCATTTCTGTTTCTGTGTAGATAACCTCTCTTCCTGTGTATATTCTTGCGTTTCTGTGTATATAGCCTGCCTTGCGGTGTACATTTTCCTTTTCCCGTGTTTGTATTTCTTGAGCTTTTGTTCTGAGCTTTGTTTGAGCTTTTGTTTAGATATCCTTATCTATATTGAATTGATAACTAATTACATAACCAAGTTTACAGTCATAAACAAATATAAGTTCAAATACCAATCTTTAGGTATGGAAAATTAAATGTTCAGATCAGTGGTGACTTTATCCTCGCCAGTTTCCTTACCATCGGTAGTTACTTTCACTTCGGAGTCGTCCTTGTCAACGGCGGTGTTTTTTTCCTCACCAGTTGCCTTACCTCAGCGTCGTCCCTCTCCGCGGCGGCGTCTTTATCTCCACCAGTATCAGTCTCCGCGCCCGTTGCCTTCACCTCAGTGTCGTCCTTCTCCGCGGTGGCGTTTTTATCTCCACCAGTATCAGTCTCCGCGCCAGTTGCCTTCACCTCAGCGTCCTCCATCTCCGCGGCGGCGTCTTGATCACCACCAGTTTCATTCCCATCACCAGTGGCCTTGTCCTCGACCGATTCTCTGCGAGCTGCGGCTTCATTGTCGACGACGGACTCTTTCACCCCAACGTCGGCCGTCTCACCGTCTGTGTCCTTTACCACGACGCCATCGTGCTTATCCCCGGTGGCATCCGTTATCACTATTGGTGTCGGAACAACTTTTCTCCGCATCGCGTCGATAAGTATCCATGTGACATACTGGACTCGGAGGATTAGGACGTCCGAATGTGGTACAGACAATTCTTCACCATTCAAAAGTTGTTCTATATAACGCATGAAAAACACTGGACAATCAATGGACCAAGTTTCTTGTTGGGGCCAGTTCCGCACATGCTCTAGTGGGAAGTGTCGAAACGGATTACCACCTGTATTAGTTTCGATGCATAATTCGAACATATCCCGTTGAGAAGGTAAACAGATTTTGTTAGTCTATATTTAGGAGAGAATATGATTTCTGTTCCATAATGTATTTGTGCCACTTACCATGTCCACAGCGTTTGAGTCATAAGTGTCTGATTATAGTAACGAGTAGTGCATATACTGCTTCTTTTGATTGTCTAGCACAAAGTAGATGGCAGTGATCGTGCAGAACGATTGGCATAAGTACTAGCTCCGCCATTTTGTGACCGTATATGACATCCTCCATCAGGTACAATGCTTGTTCAGCTACAAATTGTAATATCTGCATTGCAAGCGCCAACGGCCGTGTCAAAACTGCACGTTTCTTGAAATCCAATGGATTACTCAACAATTCAGCGCAAAGCATAAGTACGAGGGCATCAACACATCGTCGGGTACATTTTCTTTCCCCTCGAGAAGGACAAACAGGTGGGCACGGGTGGTGGACCAGTTATCATCAGCGTCCCTCCAAATGATAGAACTATATAGCGCAATACACATGAGACCATAGAATTATACACAGGAAACACAATACTATACACAGGAAACAACATAATCTACCCAGGAAAGAACAAACTATACACAGGAAAGAACAAACTATACACAGGAAATAGCATGCTATACATAGGAAACAACATAATATAGGATACGAAATAAAAACAATACTTGTCCACGTGTGTGTTCAGAAAGATGTTGATGCCTAGTCGTTCCATTTTGTTAAGCTTTCCAAAACCAGGGTAGGTCTTCCTCTGTGGAAGGAAGCCTAACTCAGGCTTCTTCTGATACTCATAGTAAGGAACCACAGCAAGAGGATCCTTTGTGGGTTTATCCTTCCGCAAACTGGTCAGGGATTGAAGTAGCGCATCGACAACCTGTAATGTGTCATCCTCTGGTCCGGAGACGTCACTCGAGGTGGAGGCCTTATCAGCCGTCTTGGTTTTCGGTGGTGGTAGAACCCTCTTCCGAGGAGCTCTCTTTGCAGGAAGTTTTTTCGGTGAGGCTCATTTCGGCGGAGCCCGCTTTGCCGGTGTCTTCTTGGGAGGGGCTCGTTTTGGTGGAATTTTTGACGGAGAGGGACTGCTTTGGTGTGTTTCTTGCGAAGCAGTGCAGCGCATAACACGCCTTGGGGGAGTCTCTTGGGAAGTTGGCAATGGAGCCGTGACTTTCGAGGGGATTTCATCCATGGCGGCAGTAGGAGCCGTGACTTTACAGGGGATTTCATCCTTGGCGGAACCAGAATCCAGGCCCTTCACAGGAACAGTTATCTCATCATCGCCTTCTGCAGGGACAGGTATTTCATCACTCAGCATGGGGACCTGTGATGCAGTTGATGGCTCAGAACCTTTTCTGCTTGCTTGTGGAAGATTAACATCCCCGCAAGCAGCGTCCACAGACTGTACAGGAATTTCCTCAGTGTCTGTCGGTGGAAGATCAACATTCGCGCAACCAGCGGCATCAGGGTGCGCAGGAGTTTCCTCACCGGCGGTTGACACGGCCTCTAACTTGCTAGGACGGCGTGGAGATCTCCGTGCTGACCTTTTGAATCTGCGACTAGGAGTAGGGGCCGGCACCGCCGAATGTGAACGACTGATGTCTGCTGCCGGTGCAATGAGGGACGGGGTCGCCGATTGTAAGTTAAACTTCTTCAGGTCTGCATCTTGTCGGTCACGCTTGTCTATACGAGCTCGCAGATCACGGAACTCCGTTAAAACTTGTTGCAGTAAACGCCGCATGTCATCATCCCCTCGTGGAACCTCCTCTGGCATCTCTTGGGGGTTGGGAGAGGATTGATCTTGTCTTCGCTTCTTTGCAGGGGCAACTTTTGGCTTTCTCGCAGCTAGAGGGGGGGCCCTTGTTGTTGGGCGGGACTTCTTCTTAGACTCGCCAAGTTCCAGGGAACTGGCGGGGGCTTGTGTACGGGTTCTCTTAACACTACCAACCAACAAGCGCTCTTCAGTGTTGCCTGGAAGAAGCTCGGAAAACTGAAAAGCAAAAACCCAAGTTCGCACCGTCAACATATGAAGACAATACTATACACATGAAACATTAAAATGTACACAGGAAAGTAATTCTATACACAATAACATAAAAACTATACACAAGAACACAATTATATACATAGGAAAGTAATAATATACATGAGAACATGATTATATACACATAAGCATCATTTTATACACAGGAATAGCATAGTACACACACAAAACCATTTTCATCCACATTTGACACATCAATATATTAATAACTTACTTGTTTTCCTTTGATTGAATTCAATAGCGGCTCGATGGATGCCGCCTTGATGAAACTGGACTCCCCTTAATACATTATTCGGGGTGTCTTTCCTACTCTTTGTTTCTTGACGCTGCCTATTAGCTCGTAAAACCAGATGATGAGAGCAATGGAACAACCTTTCATGTAACCTGCAGTTGTGGACTTCCCTTTACAACGGAGTTGGACACGAGCGGCTGTTGCCAGGATGTCGTCCATCATCCACCTGTGCGTAGCATTGGCCCAGGCATAACCGCTGAGTGGCGCTAGGTCGTCGGCGTACCTTGCTACAAACGTCAGCGCATGAAGAACACTGTTGGGGAACATGATCGTCGTCATAAAGTAGACCACCAGGAGCTTCACGAAGGTCTGCTCGTCCTCGTGTTTCTTGCTCCGGACTATGGTGAGTAGGTTGTCTTTAATGGCGTCACGGTGGCGGTTGTGCATCTTGTGCAGATATCTCTTCTCAAAGTCTGATTCATCCTTCTCGTGCTTGAAGGATACAATGTCTCCATCGCAACGGAGACCTAGGATTAGAGTGACATCTTCGGCTCTGAACGTGAGAAGGCTTTGCCCTATCTGAAAGCCTTGCTTCTTCTCATTGTACAATTACAGTATAGCATCGAGAACCCCTCGTTCTTGTAGCATGGGAGCGACGTCCATGAAATGCCCGAATGGCGTCCCGCGGAGGATATCCTAATGCCGCTTGTTCATATGCTTTCTCAACTCCGAAATCGTCTCAACAACAGGGCCAAGATAACAACGCGCGTTTACAAGTGTGGTCGCCATCTTCTATTCTTCATCAACAATGCAAAGATACAGTCAATCATTGATAGAAACATTACGTTATAAGCAACAAAGAACAAATTATACACAGCAAACCACACAATCATACACGGGAACTTCTTCTCACCTCTGTGCTTCCTTTTGCCTGTGAAACTCGCCGGAGAACAAAAGTCCTTGATCGAAGTCGCCGGAGAACTCCAAAAAAGTGTTTTGCGATGAAGAAGAGAGCGGAAAAGAAGAACGGCAATGACCTTCAGGGAAATATGAAGCGAGCCAAAGGTTGCGGCCGTTCGCTGGTAGGGTTTCTCTTCGTGCATCCCAACGCTTCGGCGCGCCAACCGCCATTGCCGGTTCCCAAGGAAAAAGGAGGGGCATTTCGGTCATTTCAAAGGCATTAATGATGGCCGATTTTAGGAGGGCATTCTCGTTATTTCAAGTCCAAACATTCACAGTCGTTTACTCCGTCAACCCTGGTTTGGACTTTGAAGTAAATATTTCAAAAAGGAAGGACCTATAGCGAAGCTGCAAACTTGAAGGGACTTTGAGAGAAAAAGGGAACTTTGGGGGACTTTCTGGTACTTCCCTGTAATAATAATAATAATAATAATTTTTGAAAGAAATGTAGTTAAAAAAAATAATCTCGAAAAAAAAAAACAATAACTTAAAAAAGTAAAAAGTTTTTATTTTTGTAAGTTTTTTTAAAAAGTCCCGTCAGCACTTATGTAATGAGTTTGCCTTGATTTGATAATTTGGGACCTATTTGGATGAATAAAATTTTCATGAGGTCATTTTGCTAATTAAAAAAAACAAAAGAAGGGCTAGATCATTAAAAAAAAAAAAAAACCCAGATTATATAACTATTTTATGTAAAGATATTCTAATCTCCTTCAAGATGTTTTTTGTTTAACCATTTGTTATTTTTATTTTAATATGTTTTAGTTTTCTTTTAAATTTTTTTAGTTTAATTAATTTCACCTAGGATGAAGGCTCTGCACTTGGTGTGCCATATTCTATATTGACCTGGTCTTCACTTATAAGATCAACCTTATATTGAGCACAAATATTCGATTTAGTATCTAAGATGGGGGAAAACAATTAAGTCTAAACCACTCTTCTCATCGTCTCTTGTGGCATTAGGGGTGGACATGGGCCGGGCTGGGTTGGGTCTAGGCTGGGCTAGACTCAAAAATACAACCCATATATTCGGGCTGGGCTGGGCCGGGCCATGTTCGGGCCAAATTGTCTTGGTCCAAATCCGGCCCTATTTGATTGTCATTAGGCCCAAGCACAGCCCAACCCAACCCAAAAATAAATAACTTTTTTATTAAATAATTGAAATATTAACAAGCAATCAGATGAAAGCATGCCATCATTGCCATGCACAGATCCCAATATATTTTATATATTAAAAAATTAAAATCAGTGACTAAAAAGCTGCCTAATTTTGATTATTTTCAAATCAATTATATATATATATATAATATTATATATATTATTTATTTATTCGGGTCGGGCTGGGTCGGGTCGGATTAAAATTCATTTGACCCAGACCCAACCCGAAATTTAATCGGGCCAAAACATTTGAGCCCAACCCAGCTCTTTGGGCCAACTTTCTAAACCCAGGCCTTGTATTTTTTAGGCTGGACTCGGGCCAGCCCATGGGTCGCCCGGCCCATATCCACCCCTATATGGCATGACCACTATCTAAACAATACGGCTTTTATTATTCCTTGTAAAAAAAAAAAAAAAGGTTTGTTACATTGAATCAATTTCTCACATATAACGTTTACCTATAAAAGGTATCAAATTAAACATAAAATATTCTTACATATATAATTTAACCATATAAAGTAATTACTCATAAAGCATACTATCATATAACGCTCACCTATAAGAAATTCCCAGCTGCACAGAGAAACAATAATTTAATTTTTTTGTCACGCTACATTGATTTAATTCCATTCCATATGTGTATAGCATTTCTAGAAATATGTTTCAAAATGTAAAACCTAACTACTACACTACCTAAACTCAATCCAGGGGATTCTATAGACAATCAAAGCCATTATTTCTCATGTTTTATTTCCAATTACCATCTTGAGGCAAGAAAATTAATGAAAGGGGAAAAAACTTGCAACAGTAAGTACAAAAACAACGCAAAATAAATTCTACGAGGGTATCGCAACTTGATTGGTAATTATAAAATCTCACAAACGACCAAACATTTTGAAGGCATAAAATTAAAACAAGTAATTGAGGAACAACTACAATAAAAGCAAAAGATACAAGAAATTTAACAAAAGGAACACAAATATCTTATGATAGAATAATTAATTAGTCCAAATAATGAAGGGGAAAAATCCAATTTTCTCATCAAAATGAAGAAGAGTTAACCAAGGCAAGCAATCAATCAACATCCTAAGACAACAAAATAAATAAAAGAGCAAAAAATAAAATAAAAGGAAAGGAAATAAAGCAAGACAAACTAAAGGAAAGTTAGATGAAGGACAAGAGCTCAAAGAAAGCACATTGCAATAACAAGCACTAAAAAAGAAGCATGCTATTTGGGGCTTTTACACAAACACCACATTCCACAAACAAGCACTAAAAAGGGTTCTGATTATTACACAAACATGTGTGGAGGGTTTGAAGAGTTGCTTGTGTTGTGAAGGTCTTGACATTCTCGGTCTTCATGGACCTGTTCGAAAGTAGATGCGGTTTTAAGGCTAGGGCACCGGGAAAACCATCAAAGAAAAGGGAGTAAGGAAGAGGGAAAGATGAGGTATCATCCTACATGGTGAGGTAATGTGCCACATGTATAAGTCACTAATGTGGCACATTCCACGCAAGTGGGTGACGTGAACTATGGATATCCACTCATACATTAATTTTGATGTCCAAGTCACCAAGAACTTACAGGAAAGCCCGAATTATTTCGTAGGTGAAATAAAATAAAAGGCTAGTGCCCATTTTGATATAAATTGAAAGTTAGTGGTCAAATTTGAAATATGGGCAAAGTTCACTACGCACTCAAAAAATTTACCCAAAATTTGATTATTCTCTGTATTATATTTCACTTTAAAGATTATATTTGTAGCTAAATATTTTTCATTGTCTATGATTTCTTGATTTCATAAGGAAAAATAAATGTTTTTAGATGGCAAAAGTTTTCCACTAGTGGAGAAACCATGGGTTACCAACAATTTTTTGAAGCTACCATTTATTTCTGGGATAAAATAAGGATATTTTGCCTATAAAAAATATAAGGTAGACTACCCTATTTAGTCCTTATATTGTGCTCAATCTACCCCTTTAATCCCTCTATTTTAATTTGCCCTTAAAAGATCCCTGTGTTATTGAGATGAAGCTAATTGAGTCCTACGCCTAATGGTCGTTCATTTTTTTGTCCATCTTTTGCTGATGTAGATTTTTAAAGATTAAAATATAATTAAAAATTGATTTTTTAAAATATATTTTTAATAAATCGGATTCCTCTACTCCATCCACCATCGTCGACCATGGTTGTGACGTGCCTCCGGCTACAACATTAGCGTCGCCTTTACTCTAGTCCTCTATCCCAACGCCTTTCTCTCTCCAAAACTTCTACCTTAGTGCCTGATAAACTCTCCGCAAGTGCACAAATCGTTACTAGTAATAAAGTGGTACCCCACAAAGGGGTAGGGTTATTGAATCTCAGGGACTGGACTTCTAGTATTAGTTGATCCTTTAATGTCTAGTCAACCAAAAGGGTGGTAAAGGAATTAACTACTACAAGATTAAAAGCAAAAGGGGTGGAAGAACTAAGTAGACTAGGGTTGAGTTTCGATAACAAGAGAGCAATGCCCTTGGATAATTCCTAAATGCCCTAGATACTGACTTGAGTCTGATGCCTACCAAGGTACATTCTAAGATCCTTGTGGTTGCTCAAAAGCGATGTTACATCTACGGTTATCAAATACACCAAGTTCTACAAGTGTAACTATAGGCTTCATACACGCCAAGTTTTGTAACTACATTATGTAATCCAACTACGCTAATCCACACACGCCAAGTTTTACACAACCATCTAATCAAACCAAGCATGCTAACTTATGCAAACACATGAATAAACACAAGGAAACAATAGAACTCTATAGGCATTGGAACTCAAGTAGTCAAAGTATGAGAGACAACATAGTTCACAGTCCTGAGGCACTGTGTAATGATTAGTCCTCATGAATTCATACAAATAGAGAGGGTAAGATAAACATAAGGATGAGAGACATCTAGACTTTCCCCTTATACAAAATCTTCTAAAATGTACTTCAAGAACTCCATGGGATGGGCAACTCCACTTCTCCGGTGTCTCTAACTCACCTTTGGCCTCCTTAGCTCGAGTGGTGACGGCTAACCATCATTCCATTGAGAGTTCCCCCTTTGGAGAAGAAAACTCCTGAACCAAAGATGCTAAGAAACCCTAAATCTGGGCATTAAAAAGGATTTTTCGAGCTCGACACGGTCTCAGCACGGTCTTGCTCAGATCGTGCTCTTCTTGAAGCTTCTAAGTGAAAAGGGCTCATCTAAAGGGAATCACAGGGAGAGCACAGTTATGCTCCACCCGTGCTCAGCTTGAGCACGTTGATGAAAGGAGCATGTAGACCATGCTTCCCTTGAAAGTATAAGCCACTCCTATCCCGAAGTATGCATGGGGAGATAGCACCCCCGTGTTTCGCCTGTGCTCTCGCTGACAACCAGACGAGTCCCAGACAGACAAAACCATGGGGAGATGGCACGCCCGTGCTCTGCCCGTGCTAGTATTGGACACTTAGAGAAATTGTCTTCTTTGGTTGGTTTTGTCTCTGATTTCACTCCATATGTGTTACGAGCTCTAAAAACCTGCAACAGGGACAAACGTACCCAGAATTGCATCATTCATAGACAATGTGCTAAACGACAAGCTAAAGATTGCATTGGAGGTATGCAAAATATGATATAAAATACACTTATCAAATACTCCCACACTTGAATCATTGCTTGTCCTCAAGCAATTTCAGTTCAATATAAATGAAAGGATGAGTGTATAGCCTCTGATCTTATTAATATAGAAAGCATTAAAGTTTAGAAGGATTAAAGGCAATTAAGGACAAGATCACAACTGCTCAAATAAAAACCTCACTCTTGTTTCAAATACCTAATAAGTGTGTGTACCCTTGAGTTGAGTGGCCCATGTACTACTGGGTCAGCAAAATGAACAGTGACTTTAATTCTTATTAAACAAACTAGGTAGTAGCTTCATACACCTTGAGGGTAGCCCTTTCTCCCTATATGTCATCAAATATACACTTGAAATGCCCAAATTCGACTACTCAAGAGCGGCTTTCATACTTTCAAGGTGATAGCTCTTTCTACCATCTATTTACACAATAAAAACAAGTAACTGGTAGGGCATTCCACAAGAAATTCGACTTTCTAGTTTTTTTTATTTAATTGAGAACACACAAGTCTAACAAAAATTCAATCCAAACAAGTTGCTCCACAACTTGGGTAATGTGAATTGATCTAGGTTTTCAACACGAGAGTGAGGAAAAAATTTGGCTCATAATAAGGACCTTAACACGCACAATCTCCCCTAAACTTAAGACTTTCTATCAACAACAATCATAGATCATCCTAAGTCATGCAATCTACCACAAAAAAAAAAAAAACAAGAACCCTCCTTCACACTTGAATGGTGCATTGTCCTCAATGTACAAGTATAGGCAGTAGAGATTAAATATTGAGAACCAAAGTAAAGAGGGGGTTCATACGACTTTTCTGAACATAGAGAGTGATGTTGCCGCTCTCAACGTGCATTCCATTAGCCAATCCACTACCACTAATCCTGAGATGAGACAAGAGGCACATAAGTGAAGCTCAATGGTCCAAGCACCATACTATAACAAAAACTAAAAATGCAGTAGGAAAGTGCATTAACATAATCAAACCAAAATGTCAATTTAGTAGGGAACATCCCTTACTAACTGAACTCACACAAGTCTAACAAAATACAAAAAGAAATACAAGTCCAAATACTGAAAACTGAAAGAAAAGTAGATGTGCAATGATCAGAATAGAATGCTCTCAGAAGAAAAAGAAGCATGTCGGATGAAGATGAAGCAGAATCCATGGCCTTAGCAGCAGTGTCAGTCCCCCTTGAGGTGGTGATCTGATGGGAGAGGATGGCTTAGGAGACAGACAAATCCCCAAGTACTCTGCAATCTTGGTGACACTCCACTGAAGCCACTGAAATGGAAAAGGAAAACAAACAACCTGGTCAGTGTGGCTCGAGGAGGCATGTGAGGATCTTGGTGGGGCAGCAGCAGCAGGGAGAGAAGTAGGGGTAGCAGTAGCATCAGTAGGGTGTCGTACACAGTATTTGGCCTCTCGTGGGGTGTGAACCCGCTGCAGCATCCCCATCGACCTCAGGGTCTCGAGGGACATGGAGGTGATTCCTCCTATGAATCGCATACGATCAGTCCCCTCGAGAATGACCATCCCCTGGATCAGTCTAGTAATGTTTTGCCCACAAAGAATGACCCGATATGAGGGTTTGTTCCTTAATGGGCAATGGAGATGACTACCTCGTACCCCAAATGCATCTGAAACCCATCGAGCATAGTGATGAGTGCTTGTATATGCATATTAATGACCATGTTTTACTTACAACGAGCATTTCTTTTATCAGATTTTATGGCTCATTATTATGTATTCGTATTCTTTTACGTGCACAGGGTTGTGATAGTGTATTAATTAAGGAAGAAAGAAGCAAAAATAGATTGTTGATGAGTGTCCTGCAAGTGCACAGGGTCATCAAGTAATACATCTTGTACAAACATGAGAGGGTCGTAATCCCTGGGCCCTAGGAGCCACTCTTACTTCTTCTTCACTTGTTGTCAAACCTACCAAATCAAGTTGAGAACTACAACTATTAATAAAAAATTGCAACTAAGTGAAATATTGTCAATGTACCGAGTGAAGGGCTGTAAATTAAGGAATGAGGGTGGTCATGGATGTGGATCCCCCTGGGGTTACTAAAGGTTAGAAGAATGCTAGAATTGCTAAGCATGCGGTAGTTCAAGCCAAGAGAGATCCAAGGATAGATTATCCCGATGGTCACGGCGATAATCCCTAATCCCAGACGAGTATTGGCTTGGAATCTCTTCCGGCCAAATCCTCCTATGATTGCAATATACACAGGGAAATCTCTAGCTAGGCCGATACTCAACCTAGGTCCAGCCCTAGTGGTTGGAGGGGTATGAAACACCTGATGGTCACTGCGTGTTCATACATGAATCCTCATTAAGCAAGGTGTGTCTAGTACAAGGACAATGGTCACACGCAGAGTACAACCTAAAAGTTAAGATATAGAGTTCTCATGAAAATTAACACATCAAAGTTCACCAATCTTAAACCATGAAACAAACCACATGTATTAAGAAAATCAAAGCATTCAACAACACAAGTTCACCCCAAGGTTCACCGACATCTGGTGACCTTAGGGTTTAGCCATCCATACAAGAAACTACGCAAGATAGGTTCATGAAAATAACTAATAAATGCATAGAAAAACTACCTCCAACAATGAGAACAAGAAGAGGAAGAGGAATGACGCAGATGTCTTCTATGGACGCCGCAATGGGAGCGGCTTTCCTCATCGTCTCCAAGCTTCTCAAAGGTGGAATCGATGAAGATCTTGCCCAATAACGCTTCTCCCATTGATTTTCCCTCTCTAGATCATCAAGTTCGGCTTTAAATAGCATTGGTGAAGTTGTCCTGCTGAGAGCTTTAAAGATGAGAAAGAGAAGATACCAAAAACAAGCCCTAGCATTGCTTAAAAACCATCCGCCCCGAGCTATGCGGGTGGTGTGCGGGCCGCACAGTGCCCGCGAAGCTCACTACCTTTCTGCTTGCAAAAACCTGGGTCAGTGCTACAGTGTTTTGCTACAGTACTAGCTATAGTAATTCATCTACAGTAACTGACTCCGAATGCTTCAGCGGGTCTTGCGGACGGTGTGGGGGCGCGCAATGCCCGCAAAGTTCACACCTTGATTCATATAGGTTGAAAGTCCCTAAATAAAACTCAAAATGCTCGTGTGGATTTCCAGGTTGCGTTTTCCTGCGTGCTGTAAACATCACTGCTACAGTACTCATGAATAGTACTTTGTTACAGGGATTTCGCTACAATGCTCCTGACTTCATTTTCATCATCGAGGCCACCAAGTTGGGTACATAACCATACGGTAGATCACGTCTACTTGAGCACTTTAGAGGTTGTACACACTCACAAGTCTACAACTTGTGCCTTGATCTTTGCTTGGTTCAAGAGTCTCCTCAACAATTGCGTCCATCATTTATTTTTGCTTCCTTTCTTCTAAACTTGTCTCCACAACCCTAAATGCACAAAATAATACAAATACACACGAATAAGTGGTAAAATCTGGTAAAAGTAATGCTCAATGTAAGAAAAATATACTTTGTATTACTTATACACGAGCACTTATCAAACTCCCCCACACTTAAGCTTTTGTTTGTCCTCATGCAAAAATAAAGCATTAAATTATCTAGGAAGAACAATTGAAAGTTCTCGGCCTTAGGTTCACCAAAAGCATGCAAAAGAGGCATTCTACAAGTAAGGGAAATTTAAACATTACATAAAAGAAATTATTGCTCTACCTAAAAACTTGAATAAAAAAGGACAACAAACCCGATATTGTGTAAGTGTGTGTAAACTCACTCATGTCAACCCAAAAAGTACTCCTCAAAGATCTTCTTAGAAAGGACTTATTTATACACAAGAAGAAGGAGGTAGTAACTTCACACATCCTCTAAGGTAGACCTTTCCTAGGCGGCCGCCAAGATGGCTTTCACACTTTCGAGGTGGTAGCTCTTTCTACTGGTATGGTAGCTTTCACTCATCCCATTAGATAGCTCTTTCTCTCATTAGGGTATAACTAGTATCCGACTTATGAGAGTAGTTTCATACTTCATAGGTGGTAGCTATTTCACCCCAAATGTACAAATAAAACCAACAATATCTACAAGCATTTTTTTTACTAAACCAATGCTACAACTAAAAATAGGTTAATACTAAACTAGTCCCTTAAATGTTGAACTTGAGTTTCTACGAGGTTTCATGAGTGAGTAATGCAACAAGAGATAATCAGGCAAAAATTCCCTAAAATTCAAGTAAAAACTAGAGCATGATGGTATGCAATGTTAAAAATTCTCCTAAACTTAAGAATACAACCGTTGCAACTAAGGTGAACAACCATTTGCTACATGAGCATAAACAATTGAACGCATAAGTGTAAAGCATGTGTAATGTGAACTCCCCCCATACTTAAGATATACATTGCTCTCAATGTACGCATGTAAGCACAATAAAGGAATAAAACAATCAAAACATGTGTGAGGGTGGGCAATTGAAACAATACTCCCCTGAACTCTTACTGTTGCATTTGATCGAGCTATATTCATTGAGAGTTGAGTTCCAATGAGTTGTGGAATATACACGGTCATATGGAACACCACATGACCATGCCAATGACTATTCCTAAATTCTCATACTCACAAGACCATCTGCACGTATACACAAAGTGGTTCAGTATAGCTCAACAAAAACAAAATAAACTCGAGTCTATAAAGATAATGAAATGAAATACAACTTGATACACATAAAAAGTAATAAGATAAAATCATAAGGAAGATCCTTTCTGAGTGATACAAGTCCAACATAAAATGCAGAAATAAAATAACAAAAACTAAAAGCGAAGAAAAATAAAGACGCCTTAAGTGTCGGTGTCCTGCTCCGCTAGCTCAGGTGCTACTACTGGCGGTGATGTTACTAGAGATGCTGGTAGAGCTCGAGGTCTCACAATATACTGTGAGGAGTTGTCTCGCTCATGAATTTGCTGTAATAGGTAGAAACGCACCATCACCTTAGTGTTGTTCACAGTCTGTGTTGCACTAAAGATGGCCTAAGCAGTCATGGCCTTAAGATGGGGAGAAAATACGCACTAAAGATGGCTCCGGTACTGCAGGGGGTACCTCGATCTCTATCTGCTCTGACTGTGGTTGAAGAGTGGGTGTGAACCCTAGGCCGGCTCTGGTGGGGGCATGTTTACCACATACACCCCTCTCTGTACCTCCTCACCATGCCCATCAATCGCATGGTCTCCAAGCTGAGGGAGGATGGTACAGTGGTCTTCTCAGCCCCTTTAATCACGTCAAGCAAACCCATCCCCATGATGAGTCTCGTGATGTACAGGCCCGAGAATAGCACTCTAACCCTGGCATATTGTCCCTGTTGATGCAGGTACTTGGTTATGATGTGTCCTAGGTGGAGTGGTTCGCTCTGTACCATAGAATATAAATAGATCAGCTCCTGTCTGCTGAGGACCACTGTACTATCACCATGGCCGTTCACTGATCTGCTAAGAACAACGTGGATGTATCTGTAGGCTGGTCGGGAGAGGCATGTAGCCTTAGAGATCCCAGGTTCGTACTGTCCCTGGCCACACAACATCCTGTAGGCTCTCTAAGGGGTCAAACTACCAGGGTAATCTGTCGGGAGCTGCTCATACTCCTCCGTATTTGTGAAAGTCTTATAGTACAGTCCCAGTCAGACTGAAAAATGCATCATGCTCATACTATAACACTGCCTGAGCCCACGAATTGAATAGTGTTTCTGTAGAGCAAAAGTTCTCCATCCTGAGAAGACACAAAAGCGTGTGAGTACCTCTTTGAGAGAGCTTGTGAATGGAACACGGCCGTGTGGAATTTTCACACGGCCTTGTGGAACACTTAGGAAAATTTTTGCTCTCCAGAGCAGCTACAGGGTGTGTGGGTGCCCTTGTGGCTGGCCTTGTTCTTGGCCAGGTTGGGCACACGACCGTGTGAAATTTCCACACGGCCATGTGGATGCGTTCAGAGGCCAAAATGGCCATCCATTGGAAACACAAGGGTGTATGTCTGCCCTTTTGAGCTTTCCCTGTGGAGGCACACGGCCGTGTGGAATTTCCACACGGCCTTGTGGATTCATAGAACATAAAAGGCCGCGACTTTTCTTTAAAATCCATTTGAGCCTTTTCACTTCTAAACTCCTTCACACTCAAGAAGCGCTTCCTTTCATCTTCCTGACCTTCACTTTATCTATTTAAAGGGTTTTTGGGGTGTTTACCGACCGTATTCAAGGTTTTAGATTTTGATTCCGTCGGTAAGCCTCTCCTTCATGTTCTTCGTCAATCTTTTTGTTTCTTTTGCATATCTTGGTTTATTTTGATGGATTTTTCTTGGATTTCATGCGTATCTTTCTGGTGAATGAATGTGGAATGATTCTGAAAACATTTGAGATGATTTGTATTAGAGTTTGTGATTTTTGGCAGCGCTGTTGTCACGCCCCGAAGATCCACACGGGCGTGTGGATTTATGCAGAGTTGTTTTGGTGTTTGATTTGATCGATTTCTTTTCAATCTTTACAGAAATGGCTCTTAGAACAAAGAACTTGGCCGGTAAATGCCCTCGTGAGCCTTCACTTGAACAGTTAGAGTTTGCTATACCCAAGTATCAGGACAGATTCGAGCTTTTGTTGATGCTCAAGTTCGGACAATCACATTTTCCGGACTTGAGTGCATTGAGGGAGGCCGAGTGGGGCAGTAATGTAGTAGATGAGGTCGAGGAGTTCTTATCTGTGGGTAGTTGGCGACGTCTGTTGTTTATCCGAGAGCCAGCTATCCGCATGTTGACACTAGAGGTGCTTGCCTCATTTGATTTCGACCGTTCGTACAACAGTTTCACTAGTGTTGACTCTATACAGTTTTGTGCGTTCGGTTGGTACCATAACATGAGCGTTACTCAATTTTCAATCCTACTAGGGCTGTATGATGAGGCTTATACCGATACTGAAGAGTATGAGCAAATACCAACCGATTACCCAGGCAGTTTGACTCCTCAGCAAGCGTATAGGATGCTGTGTGGCCAGGGTCAATACGAGCTTGGGATCTCCAAGGCTATGTGCCTTTCATAACTAGCCTACAGATATATCCACCCCATTCTCAACCAATCAGTGAACGGTCGTGGTGACAGTACAGAAGTTCTCAGATGACAGGAGTTGCTGTATTTATATTTGATGGTATAGAGCGAGCTACTCCACCTGGGACACATCATGGCCAAGTACCTGTGTCACAAGGGGAAGTATGCCAAGATTGGAGTGCTATTCTCTGGCCGGTACATCACTAGACTCATCGTGGGGATAGGTCTGTTCGACGCTATCAGAGGGCCCGATAAGATTATTGTACCTTCTACCCTCGTCTTGGAGACCATGTGATTGAAGGGCATGGTGAAGAGGTATAGATACGGGGTGTATGTGATGAACATGCCCCCCCTAGAGACAGCCGAGGGAGAGGGAGATGAGGCCGAGGCTTCATAGCCTTCTCCTCAGCCACAGTCGGAGTAGATAGAGGCTGAGGCACCCCTTGCAGCACAAGAGCCACCTTCAGTATGCATTTTCTCTCCATCTCGAGGCCATGATCGTTTAGAAAGGCTCGAGAGTGCTGTAGGGGTACTACACATGTCACGCCCCAACCCGCGGGCCCATGGGACGCGACAACCGCCGTGACAATCCCGAGGAGGGATGCTCCGCCACTCAACCCTCGGGACAGCGCAAGGCTGAACTACAACCTGGAATTCCACATTATTTAACACAAAGATACCAGAAAGAGATGCAAGTATGCACAGCCAGAATAACAACATCAACCATGACAACAATGATGAAATACAATAGTAACAAGATCACATATGCACAGGGTAGCTATAACAACAACAACAAGTCTAAATACCCCAGAGTTTAAAAGTTGGGATAGATACAAAACATACAATAGGATTTAATACAAACTAGTGGATCCATAAGTCAAGACTACATGTCCATGTCCAAAAGAACCATACATGAAACAGAAAAGATACACAGAAGATGGAGCAGCAACAAATGGCCAGCACAGTGCGCACCGCCTCACCTACTACCTGCAATAGTCTAGGAGAAGAAAGAGAGGTGAGCAACTAGCGTTACTCAGTGAGGGGAGACTAGCACAACCTCACCAGAAATACCAATAACAAAGATAACAATAAAGCATCCAAAATAAGCATTTTACCAAGTATAAGATAAGTACTTAGAACATAAAAGTATAAGATAGCAAACTTAACATAGCAAGATTATAATCACCTCAAATCCGATAAAGTACTGAACGTTGATTCAATATAAAGAAGAATAAGTCAAACATCAACCCAAACATGCCCTCGTAGTAAATGTCCAGTCTGAGCTGGCCCTCGTAGTAAATTCACCAACAAAACTAACAATACAAACAATTGCCACACGAAGCACAAAAGCTAACAAAAACACCCAACCAATAACAATACTTTCGCATTCCCGTGAGGAATCAATAGAAGCACAATCGAAACTCAAGTTTTTAAACACAAGGGGATAAGCAAATCCCAATACAAGGAATAACATGGAAAACCTCAACAAATTCCAAAACAAGTTCCAAGCATTAGAATTCTCAAAAACCCAATAATTCCACAACAAATCCTAAGTTTAACACAAACAAAGGTTTCGCAACCTCGATGAAGTGATAATCCAACACAACCTGAACATTTGCGAATCAATTATCAAATAAGACATTCAAGATCAACTCAATAGAAATTATCATTCACTAAAATGCCAAACAAGTATAAGTTAAGAAAACACTACTCAAAACATGATACGGTTGTATATGAATGTAATATAAGTGTGTGCTCATGAGTTATATCTAGCTATCGGCATTCATCCAATAAGGCAATGCATAAATATCCCACTCACAGAATTGGCGATCCACCTTCCTCGCAAGCTACTCCTCGGCTACTCCTTTGCCTCGAGTCAAAGCATCTTCTCCTTGCCAAAGCACCACAACCACAATGTTAGCATAAGCAACACAAGGAAACCCTAGGTTTCCCCTACCAACAACCCTAACCGGCTCTAGGGTTTGCTCCACTAACCCTAGAGGCTACCAAAGAGATCCTAAGGGTTAAAGCCTCACTCTCTAACCGAAAGAAACCAAGAAAACAAGGGGAAAGGGCCGGAGCTACAGTAGCACCAAAACAAGCAAGAACACTCAAGGGTTCTTGAGATCAAAGGCAAGTAATCAAGTCAAAAGCTTCTCTCAAGATCCACAAACAATAAACAAGGATGAAAATAAGGATTAAACTCCTCTCAAGGTTCCCAACAAACCCTAGACTCATCATCCAAAGAAGAAGAAGAAACAAGAAGCAAAGAAGAGGAGAAGAGCTTACCTAGAACAACCAAGGGATTGGTTTGCAAGCTCCACAACCAAGCCCAAAATCTCCTCCAAAACTAGCCATAAACTCTCAATAATGGTGGAGGAAGAGAAGGGGAAGGAGTGAGGGGTTTTAGGGAGAAGAAATGAAGAGAAGAGGGTTAAAATCGGGTTTATAAAGGGAAAAACGAAGGGTTGTGCGGCCCCGCGCAGTGGCCACACACCCCTCAGCCTGGGGTGTGCAGGCGCTGTGTGGCCCCGTACACAGGCCGCACAGGCCAAAAAAATGGCCTATGCGGGCTGTGTACAGCCCGCACACCCCCTGTGCGGCCTGTACACTGCCCGAACCCCCTTTAAAACCCTCAAAACTCGACCTAAAACCCTCGACAAGCCTCACCAACTCAAAACAAAGAGAAACTCACCCAAAACTACAAGTAATTAAACAAGGAACGATCGAAAAACACCGATCAATACAAGAGGGGAAAACCCGAAATACTACAACACAGGCCGTGAACCACACCTTGGTGATGGCGCGTCTCGACATACTACAACAGATTCTGCAGCGAGACATGTCTTCACCGTTTGTTATGAGGCCCCGAGCTCCACCAGCATCTCCAGTAGCATCACCGCCACCAGCAGCACCAGCATCACCAGTAGCACCAGCAGAGCAGGATACCGACACTTGAGGGATCTTTATATTTTCTTTGTCTTTAGATTTTGTTATTTTATTTCGGACTTGTATCACTCAGAAAGGACACGTTTTATACTTATGCGTTTACTGTTCATGCTTATGTAGCAAATGATGGTTCACCTTAGTTGCAACGGTTGTATTCTTAAGTTTAGGAGAATTTCAAACACTGGATACCATTACATTCTAGTTTTACTTGAATTTTAGGGAATTTTTGCCCAATTATTTCTTGTTACAGTACTACTCACTCATGAAACCTTGTGGAAACTCAAGTTCGACACTTAAGGGACTATTTTAGCATTGTTTGGTTTGAATTGTGGTTTGATTTTATAAACAAATAATAAATAAATAAATAAATAATTTTTGGTTGTTTTGGTTGTGCATTGGGGGTGAAAAGAGCTACCACCTATGAAGTATGAAGTCACTCTCATAAGTCGGATACTAGTTATGCTCTAATGAGAGAAAGAGCTATCTCATAGGATGAGTGAAAGCTACTACCCTGGTAGAAAGAGCTACCACCTCGAAAGTATGAAAGCCACCTTGGCGGCCGCCTAGGAATGGGCTATCTTAGAGGATGTGTGAAGCTACTACCTCCTTGTTTTTGCATATAAATAAATCCTTTTTTAATAAGAGCTTCAAGGAGTACATGTTGGGTTGAATTGAGTGAGTTTACACACACTTACACAATATCGGGTTTGTTGTTTATTTTTATTCAAGTTTTTAGCTAGAGCAATGATTTCTTTTATGCAATATTTGAGTTTTCCTTACTTGTAAAATGCCTTTTTTGCATACTTTTGGTGAACCTAAGGTCGAGCACTTTCAGTTGTTCTTCCTAGATACTTGAATGTTTTATCTTTACTTGAGGACAAGCAAAAGCTTAAGTGTAGGGTAGTTTGATAAATGCTTGTGTATAAATATTACGAAGTATACTTTTCTTACATTGAGCATTACTTTTATCAGATTTTATCACTCATTCGTGTGTATTTGTGTTCTTTTATGCATTTAGGGTTGTGGAGATAAGTTTGGAAGAAAGGAAGAAAAAATAGATGATGGACGCAATTGTTAAGAAAACTCTTGGACCAAGCAAGGAACAAGGCATAAGTTGTTAGACATTTGAATGTATGCCACCCTTCAAAGTGTTCAAATGAATATACAAATTAGAGGGGCACAAAGGCAATCACACTCATATGGTCCGACTTGTGTAACATTGAAGAGCTTCATCAATGTGCTTGAAGCAAGACGCGAAGTGATCTCCCGCATGGTTGTGTGCCCAACTTGGCGCCCTCGATGAAGAAAGTAAATTCGGCAGAGCACTGTAGCTATTTACTTTAGCAAATAACTGTAGCAAAATCACTGTAGTAGTTACTACTCACAGCACGCTGGAAAATGAAGCCTGGAAATCCACAGGGCCGTGTGGAATTTCCACACATCCGTGTGAATGCCCGATTTCAACCCTATAAATACAGCGTTTTAAGTTTTATTTTGGGGATCTTTTTCCTATCTTTTACCTATCTTTTGGGATAGTGCTCCTAGGGTTTGAAGAGGTTTTTGCTGGGATTATAGAGCGTTTATACGGCATTGGATATCGATTTCCTTCAGAGGAGAGTTATTGGGGGAGCTTTCGACGACATCGATTCAGCGAGATGTACCCTAGGCTTGACAAAGGAGTCTTTGGAGAATACTAGGTGGCTCTTGAAGACCATTAATACGAACGACAAGGGGGTTATCTTTATGGATTACTTTCACTTATATTCGATTTCATTGTTGATTTTGTATTGCTCCATGGAGAGCTAAACCCCTAGTAAGTGTTTGGAGTTGTAAACCCTAGGATGATTTCGTTTTATTGACTTCTATTATGTTTCTTTAATTGATGATTTAATTGAGTTTCAATCTTGAATGCTTATTGTGTTGATTTTCCCTTAGAGTGACACTAGAGTTGAGAATCCATCTACGTAATCTATTGAAGGTGTGACAACTTAATTAGGATTAGATTAAGCGAGATTGAAGAGGGTCTAGAGTGTGAATCGAGAGGTAGTGGAACATCTCCTTTCCCTTCCGAAGTGATTTATCCTACCTCTACGTTACAAGAGTTCTTTACATTCACGATAGAGTAAAGTGCTAAGAGACAAACTCCACTGGGGCTTAGTTGCATGAGCAACAGAGTGAAGTGTTGAAGTAATCCTTAGTGTTGGGGCTTAATTGTGACTAGGGGTCTTTCGCCTGGAACAAAGGGTTAGATCTATATTAGAGAATAAGGTTTATCACTTGGAGTCCTTAGAACCTCAAGCAGTTCCACAAAGTGTGAGGTGTTGAGAGTATTTCTTTCCGTCGGGGCATAATGTAGAGAGCTAGTCACGGTTGACCTTAAGTTTAGGACCGTGTGTCTTTGGATTTCCACGACTCATTAAACATCAATTAGGAAGCATAATATTAGTCTTGCACTTGAAACAATAGTCCTAGGGTGAGCATTGTCCGGGTCCCCCATCTTATCATTGATTATTCTCTCCAGTTATTCAAATCAATAATTATGTTATTTTCATCAATGTTCCTTAGCTTGATTTGTTTATTCATAACCCTCATCCCAGCTCCTTTCCCTAATATACTCTACTCATTTAGAGAGGATTTCATCTAGCTAGTATATTTTCCATATTTTTTCTTTGAGGATAATTTTTTTTTTCTTTCACAATTTCTTTCCAATTCTCCCCCATATCACCCTGCACATCACCACTCCCACTACATCCTGGTATAGAACCAACAGGGAGTTTCTCAAATGGCACATTCAGGCTGTCCCCTTCATTCATCTTTGGTACATTAGGATATTGCTCTTTCTAAACCTTCTTACCATTATCAATTGGTACAACTTTATCCTTAATTCTCCGTTGCTGTTTCTCTACCTTCCTCACTCTACAATCTTGCTTCCTAATTGACATTTAATGAGTCGTGGAAATCTAAAGATACACAGTCCCAAACCTAAGATTAACCGTGACTAACCCTCTACACTATGCCCTGGCGGAAAGGAGTACTCTCAACACCTTATACTGTGTGGGGCTGCTTGGGGTTCTAGGGACTCCAAGTAATAAACCATATTCCCTAATATAGATCTAATCCTTTGGTCCAGGTGAAAAATCCTTAGTCACAATTAAGCCTCAGCACTAAGATTCATTTCAACACTTCACTTTGTTGTTCACGCAACTAAGCCCTAGTGGAGTTTATCTCTTAGCACTTACTCTATTGTGACTGCAAAAATCTCTTGGAACATGGAGGTAGGATAAATCACATCGGAAGGGAAAGGGGACATTCCGCTACCTCTCGACTCACCCTCTCGACCCTCTTCAATCTCGCTTAATCTAATCCTAATGAAGTTGTCACATCTTCAATGCATTACCTAGATGGATTCTCAACCCTAATGTCACTCTAAGAGAAAAACAACACAATAAGTATTAAAGATTGAAACTCAATTACATCATCAATTAAAGAAGCATAATAGAAGTCAATGAAATAAAATCATCCTAGGGTTTATAAGCCTAAGGACCCACTAGGGGGTTAGCTCTCCATAGAGCAATACAAAATCAACAATGACATCGAATATAAGTGCAAGTGATCCATAAAGATAACACCCTTGTCGTCCATGTCGATGGTCTTCAAGAGCCGCCTCGTCTTCTCCAAAGACTCCTTCGTCAAGCCTAGGGCACACCTCGCCGAATCGAATATAATCCTTGCTTAGGCCAAGAGTCTTCTCAACAATTGCGTCCATGATCTATTTTTTGCTTCCTTTCTTCCAAACTTGTCTCCACAACCTTAAATGCACAAAAGAACACAAATACACACGAATAAGTGATAAAATCTGATAAAAATAATACTCAATGTAAGAAAAGTATACTTCGTATTAGTTATACAAGCGCACTTATCAATACTGATATACAGATGGCAATTTTTTTGTTGCTTAACATCCAAAATTTGTTGTTAAAAATTATTTTTTCCATAATTATATGTTAGCACTTAACTAATATAATAATCAATTACTTACAAGGAATGGCAATATGGTATTTTAATCATAAATTCTTTTAATCAATGGAAATCTTTTTTAGTCATGTAATATTAATATTAAATTAAATATACAACGAATTCGTGATATGAAATTTGGTCACTAATATATTCTAAGGTGATAAATCTTTTTCCTTGAAATTCTATCACAAAATCCATTGATTTTCACGGACAGAAAAATTCCATTGGAAAAATTCATCACTAATGTCTATGATTTTTTTTTTTTTTTTGGTAGTGGAGGGATAGAGCACGGTGAATGCAAAGGCTTCATCACATTTGTGTTTTACTTCATGACACAATGTGCTATATAGCAAAAGTCACATTGGCCATGTTCCCAAAGAACATGGATAATATACCAAGTTTGTATATGATTATAATAGTAATAATAATAATTATAATTATAATTACTATCTTAATACATTAAGTTATTATTATTATCATTAGTGTTGTCATTAAAGCCAATAAATGTCCATTTTAATAATTTATCACCTCTAAAAAGTTTTTTAGAAATTCATATATAAACAACTTCATATATATAAAAATATTTCTCTATTAATTTATTTAAATATAAAATTTTAAAAAAACATTTAACTTAATGAGAAAGCCTCTCTTTTCAAAAGTCTTTCTACAAATAAAAAAAACACTTTTATTTTTTTTTTTAAATCAATCCAAACAAACCCTTGATAAAGAATATATATTTCTACAAAAATGCTTTTTCACACATAGGGCCTCCATACCTTATCCATCTATTACAATATAGCACTTACATTATAGATTTATATTTAAGGAAAACACCCTATATTATTGACGTTGTTAGTTCCGCCGATGTGGTTTGTGGGTTAGACGATCACTTAATCACTCATAAAAAAGCACACACAAACCAAACAAGAAGGAGACACACAAAGTTGGTAACCCAGTTCTTCGTCAACTCGCCTACATCTGGGGGCCAAGCTCGGAGACAAACAATCCACTAAACAAGGAAATAAAATGAAGAGTACAAATACTTTGTCACTCTCTCACTCAAACAAGAATACTACCTACTAGATTGTCCGGTGCCTCCCTACTCCCTCCTTCAAGAGTCGTACCAAATCTCAGACCAAGGCAATATATATAGACGCCTCAACATCCCAAATATAGTCTATACCTCTTTTAGAATCTCTGCGGCTACTAACTTTGGAACTTTCCGAAATTAGCTGTTACAACTTCTGTTGTAACATATGTTGCAACATGGCCCTTGACTGCTGACTTGACTGAGTTCTGATTACGTTGCTAAGCGACCTCAAGACCCATCAACCTCTTGGTCATGCTTAGTCCTAGTCGATGCAACCAGATCACTTGATCCCGACTACCGGTAACTAGCCTCCTTCCTCAGCTCCTCATCACGCAGTCCCCTCGCAAGAGGCGCAGATCTTTGTGCGTCTTCATGAAACATTCCAAATTTGATCTTCAATTCACCCAAGTTTGGTCTTCAAATATTCTACCAAAGATCTTCAATCAATCAGCTCAATCATGCCACAAATAGGCATGTCTTCAATCATACCCTTAATAGTCTTCATCCAAATCTATTAGGGTTCTTCAAATCATATCTTCAATATTCATCCAAATCTTACCATTGATAGGTATTTCTTCATTTAAGCTCCATCCATATTTAGTTTTCAATTAAATTTCCTAAATATGGTCTTGATGAGATCTTGTCTTCAAGTTGTTGCTTGCTTGATCCACTTGCCAAAAATAGCTTCATCAAGATCTTCAAGGATATTTACCTCCTAGCCAAGTCACCTTGCCATGTCCTCATGCTTACATGTTGTTATCCATGCCACATCACATTGGTTGCCACGCCACCTTGTCTAGGTGTCAAATTATGTCAACTTAAAGTGCCTTTGCACTAACAATCTCCCTTTTTGGCATAATTTGAGACAACTTCTTCTGCTCCCAGATTGACCACTGTTACAACATCCAATTACAACATTTAACTGGGACACAGACTGGATTGACACTGTTACAACTTCCAGGTACAACATTTACTGGAGACTAGATAACAGACCTGATATGAAAATCTGCTAATTGCTTACAGAGAGTGAAAATGCAACTAGAGAAACAATTACACTTAAACAAAACAAACTGACGAACAAAAACATTGTCCACAAGAACAATAAGTCCAGAAACCAAAAAACTAAACTAGTTAGTCTGGTGGGTAAGCTTCTCTCCCCTTTGTGACAAAATGATGCCAAGGTCTTCACTAGTTGTTGTAAGACATGTTACAACTACTTCTGCAACTCCCCCTATCTTCATGCCTGTTGGTCAACAACTCCCCCTATCTTCATAGCTCTTGGGCATCAGTTCCCCCTATCGTTTTTCCTCAAAGTCTTCAAGCTGCTCCTTCAAGAGCTTCTTATATTATTCTTCAATGTTGGGGCTTAAACCTTCATCTTCTTCGAAATTTGTTAGAGTCTTCCTTTTGCCATTTTTTTTCTCCAGACTTCATTTTATTTTATTTTCTTTTTTCTCTTTTTTTTTCTTTTTTTTTTATCTTCGAAAGATATTAAGAGATTTTCACCCATTGGGGTATTTCAATTGTTGACCTCCAAGATCCTCGGTCAATGCACTTCATGTTGCATACTGATGTTGAAACCTTATATTTTCTTCTTTCTTCTATCATCTTCTGACTTGCACTTGAGCACTCTGCATCATTGCTTGGCACTTCTTCTTTCTGAATCCATAGCTTCTTGATAACCATTATCTTTCCTCTGATTTTTCTTTTGATGATTGCTTGCGCATGTTCAATCACTTTTCCACTCTTCAAGTCTTCTTTCAATTTGTTGCACTTGGGTCTTATATGCCAGGTTTCTCCACAATGAAAGCATGTAGGCACTTCTCTTATACGCTCCTTCTTTGTTTTGACTTGCTCCTCCTTTTGTTGAGTGGTTGACTTGACAAAAATAACTCTTGAATTCTTAGCCTTGACACTTGAGGTTTCACCAACATATCCAATGCCTTTCTTGACTTTGCTTGATCTCTCGACTGATAGGATTTCGTCTAGCTTGGCTTTACCTTTGTTCATAGAGTCTAAAGTCTTTTCAACATGGCTTAATTTTCTTTACATTCATCCAGTTCTTCCTCCAAGAGTTTGTTTTGTAACACCATCTCATTAAACTTGGTCAGCATAAGTTTATAACTAATGAGAAGATCTTTTTCGGTTACCTCATCATTCTCACTATCAGTCTTGTCAGATGTTGTGGCTGATGTTGCAACATATTCTGCGACAGGCTTGGATTTGTTGAAGCATGCTACTTCATTTATTACTGCTGGGAAGGAAGTATGATGGTTGCTTAGATTATCCTTGTATTCTTCCTCAAGGCTGCCATCTGAATCATCACTCCTTGCATTGAGTGACTTTCCTTTCTTCTTTAGAGTGTTAGCACACTCAGCTTGATAATGACCAAGGCCACCATATTCTCTACACTTGATCTTCTTTTGATGATCTTCGACTTCCTCCTTTTCTTTACTAAGGAGATCTTTTCTTGGGAATTTCTTGCCTAGCGTCTTATATTTTCTCATCATATTATGCATCTTCCTTGATAAAGACACAAATTTTTTATCTTCTTCATCTTCCTCATCTGTTACAATAGCTTGTTGTAACTCCTTCTATCTCTCTGCTTATGCTTTTAGAGCCAAATCTTTCACTTTTTTTTCGGAATTCAGATTCATTTCGTAAGCTTGTAATGACCCCATCAACTCGTCAAGCCTCATAGTTGTAATATCTTTGGCCTCTTCTATCGTGGAAACTTTTTCATCAAATCTTTTTGGAAGAGATCTAAGAGTCTTTTGCACTAACTTTTTGTCGGAGTACTTCTTGCTGAGTTGGTAAGCTTGGTTTGCAATGTCCATCAACTTGCCATTGAATATGGCTATCGTCTCATCCTCTCCCATCCTGAGATTCTCAAATATAGTTGTCAACATTTGAAGTTTAGAAGTTCTTACCAAGTTCGTGCCTTCATGGATGGTTTGAAGAATTTCCCAAGCTTCTTTGGCGCTCTCACATGTAGCAACATACTTGAACTGATTCTCGTCCACTCCTCCAAAGATTGCATTGAGAGCCTTCCCATTGGCATTGGCTTTCCTCATATCTTCGGTACTCCAATTACTCTTCTTCTTAACAATCTTGTTCTTATCAACTTGAGTCGGGGGAGACCAACCTTCTTCCACGGATATCCATGCATTCTCATTAATGGATTTGATGAACGCCTTCATTCTTACCTTCCAATAAGGATAGTTGGATGCATTGAGTAATGGAGGTCGTGTGACGGATGCTCCTCCCCTTTCGGCCATCAATGGAACTTGCTAGGACCTCGCCGACCTTGAAACCAAAGCAAACACGGTGGCCTACTCTTTGATACCACTTGTTAGTTCCGCCGGTGCGGTTTGTGGATTAGACGATCACTCAATCACTCCTAAAAAAGCACACATAAACCAAACGAGAAAGAGACACACAAAGTTGGTAACCCAGTTCGGCGTCAACTTGCCTACATCTGGGGGCCAAGCTCGGAGACAAACAATCCACTAAAAGAGGAAATAAAATGAAGAGTACAAATACTTTGTCACTCTCTCACTCAAACAAGAATACTACATTTTCTAGATTGTCCGGTGCCTTCCTACTCCCTCTTTCAAGAGTCGCACCCAATCTCAGACCAAGGTAGTATATATAGACGCCTCAATGTCTCAAATATAGTCCATACCTCTTTTAGAATCTCCGCGACTACTAACTTTAGAACTTTCTGAAATTAGCTGTTGCAACTTCTGTTGTAACGTATGTTGCAACATGGCTCTGACTGCTGACCTGACTGAGTTCTGGTTACGTTGCTAAGCGACATCAAGACCCATCAACCTCCTGGTCATGCTTAGTCCGAGTCGATGCAGCCAGATCACCTGATCCCAACTATCGGCAACTAGCCTCCCTCCTCAGCTCCTCATCACGCAGTCCCCTCGCAAGAGGCGCAGATCTTTGTGCGTCTTCATGAAACTTTCCAAACTTGATCTTCAATTCACCCAAGTTTGGTCTTCAAATCTTCTACCAAAGATCTTCAATCAATCAGCTCAATCATGCCACAAATAGGCATGTCTTCAATCATACCCTTAATTGTTTTCATCCAAATTTATTAGTGTTTTTCAAATCATATCTTCAATATTCATCCAAATCTTACCATTGATAGGTATTTCTTCGGGTAATAATCTTGAGTGGGTACCTTATTATGCCCGAATTTCACTTTGAGCACCAAATTTTGATTTGTTTCTTTTCGGATATCTTATATTAATTACTTGCACCGGGAGGATACCAGGGAAAATCCAGTGAGGTTTTGCTTATGTGGCCGCCGGAATAGCCACATCAGCCAAAAAAAAAACCTTATTTTCCTATGTGGCGTTGACATGCCAGCAACTTGATGATGTGGACAAGATGATGCCACGTCGACGTCCACGTCACCTGCCACGTCACCTACCACGTCAAATATCTTAAAAAACCCTACCAGCCCCATCTTCGTCCCCACCTTTCCCTCTCCCGCTCTTCCCTGTCTCCCCTCATTTCCATCATCGCAGCCCGTCACCCACTCTCAACCAACCATTTCCCTCCGACGAGGAAAATAAACAAGATTCTCGGAACATAGAGTTGAACATTGTAAACAACTCACACAAGAAAATAAATGTGATTTTTTGGAATTGCAGGTGATAAATAACTTTTAGCAAAATGTCTAGAACCCATCAGATGCAAATGAAGGTGAAAGGAGGAAGAGAGAAAAACTTTCTACAAGAGAGGGAGGGGGGGGGGGGGGGGCAAGAAACAAGGAATATCAGGACAAAAAGAAAAGGAGCAGCTTCACATGGAACTTGGAAAAAGAAAACATCTTCAAAATAAGAGCAAAGAAGAAGTTTTAGATAAGAAAAAAAAATATATGGGTTCCATCAGGCAAATGAAGGATATGTAATGTATTTTGGGTTTTCTTGAGAGCTAGAAATTCTACAAATTCTGTGGTTGTTGCTAAAACAATTGTATTTTGGGTTGTCTTGGTTTTTTTATGGAAATGAGGGGAGACAGGGAAGAGCGGGAGAGGGAAAGGTGGGGACGAAGATGGGTCCGGTAGGGTTTTTTAAGATATTTGACGTGGCGGTGACGTGGACGTTGACGTGGCATCATCTTGTCCACATCATCAATTTGTTGACATGTCAACGCCACATAGGAAAATAAGATTTTTTGTTTGGGCTGATGTGGTTATTTTGGCGGCCACATAAGCAAAACCTCACTGGATTTTCCCTAGTATCCTCCAAGTGCAAGTAAATTAATATAAGGTATCCGAAAAGAAACATATCAAAATTTGGTGCTCAAAGTGAAATTCGGGCATAATAAGGTACCCACTCAAGATTATTACCCGTATTTCTTCATTTAAGCTCCATCCATATTTACTTTTCAATTAAAATCTCATAAATATGGTCTTGATGAGATCTTGCGTTCAAGTTGTTGCTTGCTTGATCCACTTGTCAAAAATAGCTTCATCAAGATTTTCAATGATATTTACCTCCTAGCCAAGTCACCTTGCCATGTTCTCATGCTTACATGTCGTTATCCATGCCACATCACATTGGTTGCCACGTCACCTTGTTTAGGTGTCAAATTATACCAATTTAAAGTGCCTTTGCACTAACAGCCGTTATTACAGAAAGGCCCCTTGGTCAATCTATAGTCACCATCAAGATCTTGAAAGTATTTTTTTTTTTTATCAATTTGTAAATTATACAATTATAAATTTCATGCAATCTTTTTTGCGTTAACAAACATCAAATAAAAATTCAAAATTATACCAGAACAATCCTTGTATTGTTACAAATTACAAACTATTTTTTTTTCCAAAATTTAAAAAAATGAAATGATCAAAATATTATAAATAGGGAGGTTATCTCTATAATTCCACACATCTCAATTTGAAGATTTAATAAAGAAGCAGATAATATGAGGGGGTTTTCTCAAATATGAATAAAATATATATTAAATTTCAATAAACTTATAAAGCATATATATGTAAAACAATTTTATATGATTATTTTAATGAAATAGAATGTTGTAAAATATAATATTTTATAATTATTTTGAAGGGATATATTTTTTTTTAAAACTAAGCATTTTCAAATTTGGAAAACTAAAGTCAAAAGGCATTCAGCAAAGATAGTAATTTTACTTAAAATATAAGATATATTAATAATTAATCCATTTGTACACGAATAAATTAAAAAGAAAATGTCTTTTTAAAATAACAGTTTCTTATATATCCTCACAAAAAACCATTAAAAAGTAATTATTATTATTATGATTTATGACAGAAATACAAAACTGAAATATTATTTCGTATGCACCGCAAACATAAAATAACTAAAACTTTATTCTCATAACAAACAAATAAAACACAACATACATCATGGAAATGAATAAGAAGCAACATGAATTGCCAACTCCAATCCCCACTAGCCGAACCCAACTAAGCATCCTAAACAAACACTAACCATCTCACAATATCATTATAACATCACATCCCAAAAACAAAGACTTAACAATAAAAGGGGTTAGAAAGCATCTATTAATATTCCACCCCAAATTTCTCCTTCAAAAAGAGAACAAACTCATAAACTTTATTAGGGTCAGAAAGAGTCTTGGAGACACTCTCCCTTTCCATGCACCTCTTGGCCCATGCCACAATCTTAGGGCACTCCTCATCCATGCTGAACTTGGCAAAGGTCTCATAAGCATAGAACCATGCAACAAAAGGCACTAAAGCCAGATCAAGGAACCCAAAAGTCTCACCTCCAAAGAACTTCCTGTCACCAAGCTCACCCTGCAATAATTTAAAGATCTCTACAAACTCCTTCTTGGCTGCCTCTTGTTCCTCTCCCTTTAGTTTCCACAATCTAGTTCCACACTCATAAACCTATATATCATATACCAACAAAATTAAAACATGTAATAAAGAAATATATATATCTATATATCTCTATATTGAAGAGATCAAAGTATACTAAAAACTATTCAAATTTTAATTACATAATATAATGGTGTACCTTCTTGTCGATGAAATCAGCCCAAAAACGAGCGTTGGCGCGTGCCAAAGGCTCGTCAGGGAGCAACGGAGCCTTATCGGACCAAACCTCATCAATATACTGAACAATGATGAGTGACTCACAAATGGGTTTGCCATCGTGTAATAACACCGGGATCTTCTTATAAACAGGGTTGGATTTCAACAAGTGCTCACTCTTGTTAAACAGATCCTGTTCCTTGTATTCATAATCCACCCCTTTCTCCGCCAAAGCTATCCTTACTCTTTGCCCAAAAGGACTCACCCAGAAATCCAACAGCACGACTCCTTTCTCCCTGGCCATTGATGACAGTGATTATTGCCTTTCCTTTGGTTGCTAGCTTTTTTTCGGACTAGTGCATTTATAGTTAAAGCTCACAAGTGTTCTGGAGAGTTCTTTTCTATTTTTTGTTGCCGTGTCACTGCTTTCGTCATCGCATTTGGTTTTGGTTCAAGGCGTACGATCGACGGTGTGCGGATTGGTTTTTGAGGCAATTGAGAGGGCCATTGACTAAAATTACCGAGAGATGCGCCCAGAACACTAGTAGGCCATGTGTTTGCTGGGGATGATCAGGCCAAAGAGTGTCGCATCTGATGTCATGCGTCATCTTTGAGCTTAAAGTAGTTTTCTTTTTTCTGATATTTCTATTTGCCACCCCGAAAAATTCTCGAATTGCTGCCCATACATTAACTATTTGCTTGTCGCCTTTCGAACAGGGTTTTGTTTAAATGAGTGGACATCATACATAAATAGCATTTAATAAATAAATTTATTTTTATATTAAAAAAATGATTTTATTAATAACACAGGTAAGACACACTAAGCACACACCATAAATTTTCAATCATGATATTAGAAAAAAAATTTGAACAGTTGAGCTTATGCATGACTGTTAATACCATACCTATTAAATCCGGACTGATCCAGTGGTTTAGTTAGACCCATTGATCCAATGACCCGATGCTTAAATCAATACAGATCTTTAATTAAATTATTTATATAATCAATTAATTTTGACCAGGTTTGATCCATTTTGACCTGATCAAATCCGATAAATCAATTAGATTTTTATTACCGTTCACCCATTGTGATAATAGTGAAATTGTGAAAAAATTATAAATTCATATATATATATATATATATACATATAAATATGTTACTTTAATCAAAATAGATAATAAAATACTAATTCTTTTATTACATAAACAATTAAAGTAAAATTATTTATAATTATAAAATAAAAAATTATTGGTAGATTATATTTAGAATAAAAAATTATCTTTTTGTCACTTGGCTTAATGAGTAAAGCATCATTAACGCATTTTCTCTCAAAAGATTATCCAAATTCAAAGAAAACAACAATGCCGATGCAAATTTAATTAGTAAAAAATATATATCGAACATGAGGTCCAATGACACCGCTCTTTCTATCATAACTATTTTTTATTTATAGTTTTACAAATATAAATAATTATATATATAAAGAAATAAGAATGTAAACACCAAACAAATTAAAGATAGAAGCAATAACATCATGGAAAGTGGCATATCTTGAGAGAAAGATCCTGCTTATTCTTTTCATTTTTTTTTCATTATTTATGAATGCAAATTCATTATCTCGTTATTCTTTTCTTATGTATTTAGTAAATAATAATATATTTTGAAAATCAAAGGTTAATACTATGTTTGGATTGAGGGTTGAGAAATGAAAGTAAAGAAAAGGAAAGGTTATAAAGGGGTTATGAAAGGTCAAAGTTATTCCCACCTCTTGTTTGGATAATTTGTTAATTTAATAAAAAAAAATGAATCACAGATTAACTCTGACCTCTGAAATCATAAAAAATATCATTTTTTCTAACAACCCTCCCTTTTTGGAGGTGCCGAGAACCTCCTCTAAATTTATAATTTATAAAAAAAACTTTAATACCCTCAATTTTTTAATAATTAAAAAATTATTTTTTAAAGTTCTTCTTTCACTTTTCAATCTAATTTTATTGTGGTCAATGGTTCACCGGCCACCAATTATGGTATTGTTTGAAAGTAAGATTTTTACAACTTAATTTTGACTCTTGATTATATCATTGTTGTTAATTCCACATATCAAGCATCAATTTAATATTATGTTTTTTTTTTTTATCTTTCTCTCCCTACTTATTGATTGATATAGAACACTGGCACACCCCTTGCGTGTGTGTTCCGTAAGTGCATGGGTCATCGCAGTAATAAAATATACCCTGGTGAGTGGGTAGTCGTATCCACAGGGAATAGTGCTTAGAAACAAAAGTTATCGCTATTTAGCTATAGAGAAAATCGATGGTGAGAAAGATCAATATATAAATGCAAAGAAAAGTAAAGAGAGAAGAAAACAAGCAAAAGTAAAGGAGAAGACAATCAATGATAAGATGGGGCACCAGGACAAGCCTCACCCTCGGATTATTGTTTCAAGTGCAAGACTAGTATTATACTTCCTAACTGATGTTTAATGAGCCGTGGAAATCCAAAGACACACTTTCCCAAACCTAAGGTCAACCGTAACTAGCCCTCTATACTATGGCCTGGTGGAAAGGGGATACTCTCAACACCTCATACTGTGTGGGACTGTTTGGGGTTCTGAGGACTCCAAATGATAAACCCTATTCATTAATATAGTTCTAACCCTTTGGTCCAGGCGAAAGAACCCTAATCACAATTAAGCCACAGCATTAAGATTCACTACAACACTTTACTCTGTTGCTTGCGCAATTAAGCCATAGTGGAGTTTATCTCTTAGCACTTTACTCTATTATGACCGCAAGGAACTCTTGGAACGTGGAGGTAGGATAAATCACATAAGAAGGGAAAGGGACGTTCCGTTATCTCTCGACTCATCCTCTCGACATTCTTCAATCTCGTTTAGTCTAACTCTAATGAAATTGTCATACCTTCAAAGGATTACCTAGATGGATTCTCAACTCTAGTGTCACATCTAAGGGAAAATCGTACAATTATCATTCATGATTAAAACTCAATTAAAATCATCAATTAAAGAGACATAATAAAAGTTAATGAAACAAATTCATCTTAGGGTTTACAAGTGCAAGCACCCACTAGAGGTTTAGCTCTCCATGGAGTAATACAAAATCAACAAAGAGTTTGAAATCATATGCATAGAAACCATAAAAAAAACCCCCTTGTCGTCCGTATTGATGGTCTTATGGAGCGTCCTCGTCTTCTTCAAAGGTTCTCTTGTCGAACGTATGGCATACCTCGCCGAATTGATGTTGACGAAAGCTCCCCCAATAGCTTTTCTCCAAAGAAACTCGATGTTAATGCCATAGAACCATTTCAAAAGACTTGCAAAACCTATCCAAACCCTAACCGCGCTCTCCCCGAAAGATGGGTGAAAGATAGGAAAAAAGATCCCCAAATAAATCTCAAATCGCGGTATTTAAAGGGCTGAAAACGGGCATCCACACGGCCGTGTGGATTCTCTGGAATCTGATTTTCTGCGCCCTATGAACAGTAACTGCTACAGCGAATTGATACAGTATTTTGCTACAACAAACTGCTACAATACTAACGCCAAGGTTGCTTCGGACTTCATTTTCTTCATTGAGGCCAACAAGTTGGGCACACAACTCCGCGATATATCACGTCGCCTTTCGCTTTCAACACATTGATGAAACTCTTCGATATTACACAAGTTGGACTATATGAGTGTGACTGTCTTTGTGCCCCTACAATTTGTATGATCACTTGAGCACTTTGGAGGTTGGCACACACTCACATGTCTACAACTTGTGCCTTGGTCCTTGCGTAGTCCAAGAGTCTTCTCAACAATTGCATCCATGACCTATTTTTGTTTCTTTCCTTCCAACTCATCTCCATGACCTTGAATGAGTAAAAGAACACAAATACACACGAATAAGTGATAAAACCTGAGAAAAGTGATGCTTAATGTAAGAAAAGTATACTTCGTATTATTTATACACGAGAACTTATCAAACTCCCCCACACTTAAGCTTTTTCTTGTCCTCATGCAAAAACAAAACATTAAAGCATTTAGGAAGAACAATTGAAAGTGCTCGGCCTTAGGTTCACCAAAAGCATACAAAAGAAGCATTCTACAAGCACGGGGAAATTAAAACATTGCATAAAAGGGATCATTGCTCTAGCTAAAAACTTGAATAAAAAAGGACAACAAACCCGATATTGTGTAAGTGTGAGTAAACTCACTCAAATCAACCTAAAAAGTACTCCTCAAAGCTCTTATTAGAAAGGACTTATTTATACACAAGAAGAGGAACATAGTAGCTTCACACATCCTTTAAGGTAGCCCTTTCCTAGGCGGCTGCCAAAGGTGGCTTTCATACTTTCGAGGTGGCAGCTCTTTCTACCGAGGTAGTAGCTTTCACTCATCCCATGAGATAGCTCTTTCTCCCATTAGGGTATAACTAGTATCCGACTTATGGGAGTAGCTTCATACTTCATAGGTGGTAGCTATTTCCACCCTAATGCACTAATAAAATTAACACTATTTACAAAAAGTTTTTTTTATATGAAATAATGCTAAAAATAAAAACCAACTAATACTAAATTAGTCCTTTAAATGCTGAACTTGAGTTTCCAAAAGATTTCATGAGTGAGTAGTGCAACAAAAGATATACGGGCAAAAATTCCCTAAAATTCAAGTTAAAACTAGATCATGATAGAATAAAATGTTAAAAATTCTCCTAAACTTAAGAATACAACCGTTGCAACTAAGGTGAACCGCCATTGGCTACATGAGCATGAACAATTGAACGCCTAAGTATAAAGCATGTGTAATGTGAACTCCCCCCTACACTTAAGATGTACATTGCCCTCAATGTACGTATTCAAGCACAATAAACAATATAACAATCAAAGCATAATATGTAAAGGTGAGCAATTGAAATAATACTCCCCTGAACTCCTACTGTTATGTTTGATGGAGCTATATTCATTGAGACTTGAGTCCCAATGGGTTGTGAAGCACACACGGTCACATGACCGTGCCAATGACAAGCTCTCAATTCCCTTACTCACAAGACCATCTGCATGTATACACAATGGGGTTCAGTATAGCTCAACAAAAACCAAATAAAATTGAGTCTATAAAGATATAGAAATGAAATACAACTCGAAACATTGAAAATAAAAAGATAAACTTCGAAGGAAAATCCTTTCCTAGTGATACAAATCCAAAATAAAATGCAACTGACAAATAAATAAAGGAAAACAAATAAAAGAAACTATATGCCTCCAGTGTCAATGTCATGCTTGGGTAGCTCAGGTGCTGGTGATGCTGGTGCTATCGATGGTGGTGGTGCTGATGATGCCGGTGGAGCTCGAGGTCTCATCACAAACGGTGACGTCACGTCTCGCTCGAGAATCTACTGTAAGATGTCAAGACGCGCCATCATCTCTGTGTGATTCGCAACCTATATAGCGCGAACACTTGCCAAATCCGCCTATAGCACTCTTACAGCGCTTTCGAGCCTCTCTAAACGATCATGGGCTTGAGATGGTAAAAACATATGCACAGGAGGTGGCTCTTATGCTGTAGGACGTGCCTCGGTCTCTATCTTCTCTGGCGGTGCTGTAGAGTCGGCTGTGAACTCTCGCCCTCGACTCTCTCTCCCTCAGCTGGCTCTGGTGGGGGCATGTTCACCATATACACCCCATCACTGTACCTCCTGACCATGCCCATCTATCGCATGGTCTCCATGCTAAGGGGAAATGGTACGATTGTCTTCTCGGCCCTCCTGATCTAGTCCATAAGACCCGTCCCCATGATAAGTCTCGTGATTTATGGGCCTGAGAAGAGCACTCCCACTATGGAGTACTGGCACTGGTGGGGCAAGTACTATGCTACAATGTGACCCAAGTGGAGTGGCTTGCTCTGTACCATCGAATAAAGATAAAGCAGCTCTTGACGGCTCAAGACTCCTGTGTTGTCACCACGACCGTTCACTGATTTGCTTAGAACGGCATGGATGTATCGATAGGCTGGTCAGGAAAGGCATGTCACCTTATAAACCCTTGGCCCATATTGTCCCTGGCCACAAAGTATTCTGTATGCTCTCTGAGGGGTCAAACTGCCAGGGTAATCGGTCGGTAAGCTATTGTACTCCTCAGTATCAGTATACGCCTCATCGTATAGTCCAAGTTGGATAGAAAACTGCGTCATTGACATGTTGTAGCAAAGACCGAATGCACAAAACTGGATCGCGTCACCACTCGTGAAATCTCGGTACGAACGGTCGAACTCAAATGAGGCGAGGACCTCTAACGTCAACATACGGATGGCTGGCTCTCGAATGGACAGTAAACATCGCTAGGTACCCACAGATAAAAGATCCTTAACCTCATCGGCCACATCATCGCCCTACTGAGCCATCATCAATGCACTCAAGTCCGAGTAACGCGACTGTCCGAACTTGAGTTTCGCATACCGTTCAAATCTGGCCTGATGCTAGGGTATGACGAACTCCAACTGCTCTGGGGAAGACTCTCGGGGACTTTTGCCGGTCACTTGCTTTGATCTGGGAGCTATTCTTGCAAGAATCGAACAAGAATTGATCAAGAATTGATCAAATAAAGCATAGAACTTCAATCTACAGGAATCCACACGGCCGTGTGGAAATTCCACACGCCCGTGTGGATCATTGTAGAGCGACAAAGACATTGCTAGGTTTCTCAAAAAATTTCTACAAATCATCTCAAAATGTTCTAAAACATTACACAATCATTCATCAACTAAATACGCATGAAATCCAAACAACATTCACCAAAATAAACAAACGAATCCAAAGGATTGATGAAGAACATGAAGGAGAGGCTTACCGACGAAATCAAACTCTAAACTTTGAATACGGCCGGTAAACACCCTAAAAACTCTTTAAATAGCCGGAGAGAAGGTCGAGAAGGTAAGGGAAGCATTCTTTGGGTGTCGAGATGTTCAGAATCGAAAAGGCACAAATAAGTTTTAAAGAGAAGTCGTGCGTTTTAGTGTTCTGGGCATCCACTGTTAGGGTTCATAGGGGCAGTCACATGCCCTTGTGTTTCCTCTGTTTGTTTCTCAGAATCTTCACATAGCCATGTGGAAATTCCACACCGATGTGTGCCTAACTTGGCCAAGCCACATGGCCGTCCACAGGGGCACCAACACGCCCTTGTGGCCTCTCTAGAGTGCCAAAAATTGCCTACGTGTTCCACACGGCCGTGTGCTTTGCACATGGTCACTCACAGGGGCTTTCACACGCCCTTGTGGACTTTCTGGATGAGAAGTTTGGCTCTGCAGAGATCCACATGGCCATGTGAAAATTCTACACGGCTGTGTGCCCTTCACAAGGTTGCTCACAGGGGCATTCACATGCGCCTGTGACTTCTCGGGATGGAGAAGCTAAGCTCTGAATAAATCCACATGGCCGTGTGGAAATTTCACACGGCCGTGTTTTTTCTCTTTATGACTCAAAAATCAGCAGATTCGGTAGAAAATTTTCTGCAACAATTATACTAAGTACAGAGGTTGATTATATGATAAAATTATGACCAGAGATTCATAAAAACATACTCAAACAACCTAAAACTTTATCAATCACAATAAGGCACATGAAAAACACCAATTGACCACGAGAAAATCATAGCACATGTATAAAAATGTCTAAACACCGACACTAAGACTTTTATTCATGCTAAAACTAAACTAAGTCCTAGAAAAGAAGCACTTGTTTAACGTCACTAAGCTTGACGTACCTACCCTTACCTTATGGGGGTTCATGAAGGAAGAATACCTCGTTATCGTTACTCACTTCCCTACCAAGGTATGGTTTGAGCCGATGCCCGTTCACCTTAAATGTTTTTTTCTTTGGATGAGAGATCTCAACGGCTCCATGCTGTGATACTTGAGTTACAGTATCTGGCCCAAACCATCTAGACTTAAGCTTCCCTAGAAATAACCGCAGACGAGAATTGAACAGTAACACTTTATCACCTACTTTGAACTTCTTCGGTAGCTTGATATGCTTGTCATGCCACTTCCGAATCCTTTCCTTGTAAATTCTCTCATTCTCATATGCCTTTAACCTCCATTCAACTAGTTCATTGAGGTGAAGCATTCTCTGTTCCCTTGCTTTACTCAAGTCAAAATTCATAGCCTTGATTGCCCAATATGCTTTGTGTTCAAGCTCCACAGGTAAATGACATGACTTCCCGTAGACTAAGTTGTATAGAGTAGTCCCTATTGAAGTCTTATAAGCTATCTGGTGAGCCCAAAGTGTGTCATTCAATCACTCTGACCAATCCCGCTTTCCTTGTTCCATTGATTTTGCCAAGATCCTCTTGAGCTCTCTATTGGTGACCTCCACTTGATCACTAGTCTACGGGTGATAAGGAGTAGTAAGGCGGTAATTCACCCCATACCTCTTTAATATCTTTTCAAGCTGAGCATTGTAAAAATGAGTTCCTCGATCACTAATAATAATCCGTGGAGTTCCAAACCATGCGAAGAGCCTCTTTAAGAATTTCACCACTGTTCTAGCATCATTGGTCGGTAGTGCTTGAGCCTTGACCCATTTGGAGACATAATCGACAGCCACCAGAATGTATGGATTGCCATTAGACTTCGGAAATGGTCTCATGAAGTCAATGCCCTACACATTAAACACTTCATAAAATTACATTAGATTCTGATGCATTTCATTCCGCCGAGACAAATTCCCTGCTCTTTGACAACTGTCGCATCGATGAACAAATTGGTGCGCATCTTGAAATAAATTCGGCCAATAAAACCCATTAGCCAAAACTTTCTCAGTCATTCTACTTGAAGCATAATGCCCTCCAATAAGTCCCGAGTGATAATGTGAAAGAATATCCCATCCTTCTTCTCTTAATACACACCTCCGGACCACATGATCTACATAGATGCGAAACAGAAATGGATCATCCCAAAATTAGTTCTTCAAATCACTAAAGAACTTTTTCTTTTGTTGGAATGTGAGCTCTTGCTTAAGAACCTTTCTCGATAAATAATTTGCAAAGTCTGCGAACCATGGAGTATCACTTAAAGATGAGCTATGGACTAAATATAAATGCTCATTTGGGAAAAAATTATTAATTTCTTTGCTTGCTAGCTCTTGACCCTCACACCCCTCTAAACGGGACAGATGATCTGCAACCACATTTTCAGTGCATCTCTTGTCTTTTATCTCCATGTCAAACTCCTGCAACAGTAAAATCCATCGCATCAACCTTGGTTTAGCATCGGCCTTGTTCATGAGATAACGAAGTGCCGAATGATCTGTGAACACAGTTACCCTAGACAATGTGAGATATGGTATGAACTTGTCAAAAGCAAACACTACTGCTAGTAACTCTTTCTCTGTAGTAGTGTAATTCTCTTGAGCACTCGTGAGAGTCTTAGAACTTTTTCCCCTTTATCTGTCCCAAAACTGCTCCAATAGCATAATCACTTGCATCGCACATGAGCTCGAATGGTTCGTTCCAATCCGGTGTGACCAAAATTGGGGCTTCGACTAATTTCTCCTTCAACAAATTAAAAGCGGCCAAACAATCATCCACGAAATCAAACGGAGCATCCTTTTCGAGACGCTTTGTCAATGGTTGTGTGATCTTCGAGAAATCCTTGATAAACTGCCTGTAGAAACCTGCATAACCCAAGAAACTCCGAACTCCCTTAACATTTGTTGGTGTAGGAAGTTTATCTATGACTTTAATCTTCACCTTGTCTACCTCCATTACCATTTGGGAAATCTTGTAACTGAGGATGATGCCTTCTTGGACCATGAAGTGGCACTTTTCCCAATTAAGAACAAGATTTGTTTCCTCACATCTTATCAATACTTTTTCCAAGTTTCTCAAGCACATGTCAAAAGAATCACCAAACACCGAAAAATCAACCATGAATACCTAAATGATATCCTCTAGAAGATTATCAAAAATAGTAGTCATGCAGTGCTGGAATGTTGCCGGTGCATTACACAACTCGAAAGGCATCCTTCTATAAGCGAAAGTCCCATAGGGGCAAGTGAATGTTGTCTTCTCTTGATTTTCTGGGGTGATAGGAATATGAAAATACCCTAACATACCATCAAGGAAACAATAAAACTGATGCCCAGCCAATCGCTCCAACATCTAATCAATAAAAGGCAACGAAAAGTAATCCTTTCGAGTTACATCATTTAGTCTTCTGTAACAATGCATACCCGCCAACCTGTAACTGTTCTAGTCGGGATTAGTTCATTCTTTTCATTCTTTACCATTGTCATCCCCCCTTTCTTTGGAGCCACTTGCGTTGGGCTCACCCAAGCACTATCAGAAATGGGATAAATGATTCCTGCATCCAACAGTTTCACCACTTCTGCCTTAACAACTTTCTTCATATTCGGGTTCAATCTTTGACCCTTTGCATGAGTGTTCGACAAGTGCACGGGTCGTGGCAGTAACAAAATATATCCTAGTGAGTGGGTAGTAGTATCCATAGGGAATAGTGCTTAGAAACAAAAGTTATCACTATTTACCTTTTAGAGAAAATCGATGGTGAGAAAGATCAATATATGAGTGCAAAGAAAAGTAAACGAGAGAAGAAAATGAGCAAAAGTAAAGGAGAGAACAATCAATGATAAGATGGGGCACCCGAACAATGCTCACCCTAGGATTATTGTTTAAAGTGCAAGGCTAGTATTATACATCCTAATTGATGTTTAATGAGCCGTGGAAATCTAAAGACACACGGTCCCAAACCTAAGGTCAACTATGACTAGCTCTCTACACTATGCTCCGGTGGAAAGGGATACTCTCGACACCTCACACTGTGTCGGACTGCTTGGGGTTTTGGGGACTCCAAGTGATAAATCCTATTCCATAATATAGTTCTAACCCTTTGGTCCAGACGAAAGAACTCTAATCACAATTAAGCCCCAGCACTAAGATTCAACACAACACCTCACTCTGTTGCTCGCGCAACTAAGTCCTAGTGGAGTTCATCTCTTAGCACTTCACTCTATTGTGATCACAAAGAACTCTTGGAATGTAGAGGTAGGATAAATCACGTCGGAAGGGAAAGGGAACATTCCGCTACCTCTCGACTCATCCTCTCGACCCTCTTCAATCTTGCTTAGTCTAACCCTAATGAAGTTGTCACACCTTCAAAGGATTACCTAGATGGATTCTCAACCCTAGTGTCATATATAAGGGAAAATAATGCAATTAACATTCAAGATTGAAACTTAATTAAAATCATCAATTAAAGAAGCATAATAAAAGTTAATGAAACAAAGTCATCCTAGGGTTTACAAGTCCAAGCACCCACTAGGGGTTTAGCTCTCCATGGAGCAATACAATATCAATAAAGAGATTGAAATCATATGTATAGAAACCATAAATAAAACTCCCTTGTCATCCATGTCGATGGTCTTGAGGAGTTGCCTCGTCTTCTCCAAAGGTTTCCTTGTCAAACTTTGGGGACATCTCGCCGAATTGATGTCGACGGAAGCTCCCCCAACAGTTCTCGTCCAAAGGAACTCGATGTCGATGCCGTAGAACTGATCCAAAAGCCTTGCAAAAACCTCTCCAAACCCTAAATAAATCTCAAATCGCGGTATTTATAGGGTCGAAATCGGGCATCCACACGGCTGTGTGGAATTTCCACACGCCCGTGTGGATTCTCTGAAATTCTGATTTTTGGTGCGTTGTGTACAGTAACTACTATAGTACTCGCGCCAAAGTTGCTCCCGACTTCATTTTCTTCATCGAGGCTGCCAAGTTGGGCACACAACTACGCGGTAGATCATGTCGCCTCTTGCTTTCGACACATTGATGAAGCTCTTCGATGTTACACAAGTTGGAGTACATGAGTGTGACTGCCTTTGTGCCCCTCCAATTTGTATGATCACTTTAGCACTTTGGAGGTTGAGACATACTCACATGTGTACAACTTGTGCCTTGGTCCTTTCTTAGTCTAAGAGTTTTCTCAACCATCGCGTCCATGACATATTTTTGCTTATTTCCTTCCAACTCGTCTCCATAACCCTGAATGCGCAAAAGAACACAAATACACACGAATCAATGATAAACCTGAGAAAAGTAATGCTCAATGTAAGAAAAGTATACTTATACATTAGGTAAAAACACATCCTAACATGCTCATGCTTCCCCTAAAGAGTTATAAATGAATTCTTTTTGCTGCCAATTCAACTCTAAATCATGTTCTATTGTCCCGAAGACCTGCTAACTTGAACAAATGCACAAATATACCCAAAGTAGTTTCGATATATATAAATTGAATGCTAGAAGACAAATAAAACACTGAAGTTGCTGCTGAGAGTAGGAACACTGCTTCAGTTGCCAAGAAATTAGGAAGTAAGAGGTTTGTTCCCAGATGCAGCTTAGAGGTGTGAAGGAATTTCTTTGTATACGCGTAAGCTTTTCCGCCAATACTTCTGAAGTCATGTGGATCACTCCTAGAAATGTAATTACACCTAGCCTTCCAAATGAGCAGTGCCGCAGCAGCAATCACAAAATTAGTAAAATTAGAGTTGCAAACTATACCAGAGTCTAACCAAAATCTTGATGTGAAGCCTTTAGGAGATAAGATATGTTTTCCAAGCAAACTATTGATAGTGGCCCAAACTGTTTGAGATTTGGAGCAAGTATTGATAAGGTGTTCGGTACTTTCCTATTACAAACCACAAAAAACAAGAGTTCATGGGCCCAATTTCAAAGAGTGAAGAAAGTTATCTGTTTTTATCTTGCCCTTAAGAAGTAACCATATAGAGTCCTTATTTCTAGGAGCAACTTTCAGATTCCAAACTTTCTTCCAACCTTTCAAGGATTACAATGGTTGCCTAAACGATTGAGATGATTATAGACCATTGAGGATAGTTGATTAGTCTAAGATTTGGGAAACCAGACCCAACGGGAAGAGCCATTTAGTTGATAGTTCCAAATCTAAATATAGGAGAGATGTACTCTTTGCAAGTGCACGAATCATTACAAGTAATAAAGTGGTACCCTGTGAAGGATAGGGTTGTCGAACCACAGGAACTAGACTCCTAGTACTAGTTGATTTTCTAATGTCTAGTCAAACCATAAATTTAGGGTAAAGATGATAACTAAGTAACCTGGATAGATGACAGGTAAGAGCTGGAAATGGACTAAGTGAGAAACACAGAGATAGAGCAATGCTCCAGACTAATCCCGTGGAGAAATGTGTATAGACTTTCTTCTAATGTTTACCAAGTACATCCTAAGATCTTTGCGAGTGCTCAAAAGCAATGTTGTATCTAGGACTATCATATACGCCAAGTTCTGTAAGTGTAACTACGGGCTTCATACACACCAAGTTTCGCAACTACACTAAGTAATCACAACTATGGTAATCCACACATACCAAGTTTTACACAGGCATCTACGAAAATCAAGCATGCCAAGTTATGGAAACACATGAATAAACACAAGAATACAACAGAACTCCATAGACGCTAAAAGCAAGTAGTCAACATAACACATAAACATCCAAGTTCATAGATCCAGGGCACCGGAGAATAATTAGCCCCTTATAGTTTTACAAATCAATATAAGACTAAGGAAAACAAAAGAAATAGAAGCCATGAAAGACTCTCCTCTTTGTCTTGCAAACCACTCTGATAGTGCTTCGATCTCTGCTCAATTCTCGCTCTTGCACCATAGTATCACTCTAGCCACAAAAATGTGTTGGGGAAGACTTTGGGAGCTACCCCCAACAAGAAGAGAAAAAGATCCTTGGAAATGACCTTAGATACTGGCTTAAAAGGTGCTTTTCGGGGTGAGCACGGTCTTGCTTAGGCCGTGCTTTTACCCTGTGATTTTTGGGCGATTAAATCAGAAATCAGGGATAAGCATGCTGACACATCATTGCGTGTGTACCTGCAAGTGCACGGGTTGTCGAAGTAATAAAATACCCTGGTGAGTGGGTAGTCGTATCCACAGGGAATAGTGTTCAGAAACAAGTGTTATTGCTATTTAGCTATGAAGAAAGTCAATGATGAGAGAAATATATATATATAAATGTAAAAGAAAATAAAAGAGTGCAAGAAGAGTAATGAGGGTAGGAGAGGTAATCGATATAAAGATGGGGTACTCGGAAAAAGCTTCCCCTAGGACTAATGCTTCTAGTGCAAAACTAGTATTATACCCTCTAATTGATGTATAATGAGTCATGGATATCCTTAAGCACACGGCCCCAAACCTAAGGTCAGCCGTGACTAGTTCCGACATTATGCTCCAGCATTAGGTTTCACTACGACCCTTAACTCTCGTTAACCTGTCAACTAAGCCCTAGGGGAGTCCATCATGCTAAGCCTCATACTACGTGGAACTGCTTGGGGTTCTAGGGATTACAAGTGAAAGACCCTGTTCCTAAATATAGTTTAAACCCTTTGGTCCAGGTGAAAGAACCCTAGTCTCAGTTAAGCCCCAGCGCTAGATTCACTACAACCCTTCACTATGTTAGGAGAGTCCATCTCCTAGCACTTCACTCTACTTCGACCGCAAAGAACTCTTGGAACATTGAGGTAGGGAAAATCACACCGGAGGGGAAAGGGAACGTTTCGCTATCTCACGACTCACCTTCTCGACCCTCTCCAATCTCGAGTAGTATAATCCTATAGGAGTTATCACACCTCCAAAGGACAACTTAGATGACTTTCTACCCTAATGTCACATCTAAGGGAAAATCAATACAAGAATAAATCAAGATTAGAACTCAATTAAATTCATCAATAAAGAAAGCATAATAAAAGTCATAGAAACAATATCATCCTAGGGTTTACAAGTCCGAATACCCACTAGGGTTTAGCTCTCCATGGAGCAATACAAAATCAATAAAGAGATTAAGAACATATGCATAAAAACCATGAAGAAAACCCCCTTTGTGGATTGTATCGATGGTCTTGTGGAGCTGCGCGTGTCTTCTCCAACGAATCCCTTGTCAAGCCTTGGGCACACCTCGCAGATTTGATGTCGACGAAAGCTCCCGCAATAGCTATCTTCCAAAGGATGTCGATGCCGATACCGTATAATCGCCTCCAAAGACCTCCAAGAACCTCTCCGAACCCTAGCCGAAAGCCATCAAAAGATAGGCAAGAGATAGAAAGGGGGGTCCCCAAATAGATCCGAAAACGAGCTATTTATAGGCTCAAATCGGGTTGAAATCGGTGTTTCACACGTCCCTGTGAATTTTCCACACGGCCCTGTGGAATTTCCATACGGGCATGTGGATTCTCTGTTTTTCTGATTTTCGGCAGACTGTGAATACTAACTTGCTACAGTAACTGCTACAGTACTTCGTCAAAATGCTCCCGAATTCATCTTCTTCATCGAGGCCATTGAATTGGGCACACAATCAATGGTAGATCATGTCGATTACTTCATTTCTCTTCATTAGCGAAGTTCTCCAATGCTACACGAGTTAGACTTTTGTGAATGTGACTGCCCTTGTACCCCTCCAATGGAGGTTGGCACACACCCACAAGTCTAGACTCGTGCCTTGTTCCTTGCTCGGTCCGAGAACTCCTCAACAATGGTGAATATAACCTATTATTGCTTCTTTCTTCTCCAAATTGGCTCCACAACCCTACAATGCACAAAAGCACACAAATGCACACAAATTAATGATAAAATCTGAGAAAACTAATGCTCAATATAAGATAATAATACTTCATATTACTATAACACGAGCACTTATCAAACTCCCGCACACTTAAGCTTTTGCTTGTCCTCAAGCAAAAATAAAATATTAAAGTACTTGGGAAGAACAATTGAAAGTGCTCAGCCTTAGGTTCACCAAAAGTATGCAAAGAAGCATTCTACAAGTAAGGAGAAATCAAAACATTGCATAAAGATACCATTGCTCTAGCTAAAAACTTGAATAAAAAAGGACAACAACTCGGAAATGTGTAAGTGTGTGTGGACTCACTCAAGATAACCCAAAAAGTACTCCTCAAACTCTTGTTAAGAAGGACTTATTTATATAGTATTTATATACAAAAAGAAAGGAGGTAGTAGCTTCACACAACCTCTAAGGTAGCCCTTTCCTAGGGAATAGTGTTTAGAAACAAAAGTTATCACTATTTAGCTATAGAGAAAATCGATGGTGAGAGAAGTTAATATATGAATGCCAAGGAAAGTAAAAAGAACGCAAGAAGAGCAATTAAAGTAAAGAGAGGTAATTGATGGGAAAATGGGGCACTCGGACAATGCTCACCCTAGGACTATTATTTCAAGTGCAAGACTAATATTATACCTCCTAATTGATGTTTAATGAGTCATGGAAATCCAAAGACACACGGTCCCAACCCTAAGGTCAACCGTGACTAGCCCTCTACACTATGCCCCGGTGGAAAGAAATATTCAACACCTCACACTGTGTGGAACTGCTTGGGGTTCTGGGGCTCCAAGTGATAACCCTATTCCCTAATATAGTTCTAACCCTTTGGTACAGGTGAAAGAACCCTAGTCACAATTAAGGCCCATCACTAAGATTCACTACAACACTTCACTCTGTTGCTCGCACAACTAAGCCCTAGTGGAGTTCATCTCTTAGCTCTTCACTCTTTTGTGACCGCAAAGAACTCTTAGAATGTACAGGTAGGATAAATCATGTCCGAAGGGAAAGGGGATGTTCCACTACCTCTCGACTCATCCTCTCGACCCTCTTCAATCTTGCTTAGTCTAACCCTAATGAAGTTGTCACACTTTCAAAAGATTAACAAGATGGATTCTCAACCCTAGTGTCACATATAAGGGAAAATCATGCAATTGACATTCAAGATTGAAACTCAATTAAAAATCATCAATTAAAGAAGCATAATAAAAGTCAATGAGACAAAGTCATCCTAGAGTTTATAAGTGCAAGCTCCCACTAGGGGTTTAGCTCTCCATGGAACAATACAAAATCAACAAAGAGTTTGAAATCATATGCGTAGAAACTATAAACAAAAACCACCTTGTCGTCTGTGTTGATGGTCATAAGGAGCTACCTCGTCTTCTCCAAAGGTTCCCTTGTTAAACCTTGGGGACACCTCACCGAATCGATGCCGACGAAAGCTCCCCCATTAATTCTCCTCTAAAGGAAATCGATGTTGATGCCGTAGAACTGCTTCAAAAGCCTTTCAAAAACCTCTCCAAACCCTAGCCGAGCTCTCCCCGAAAGTTAGCTGAAAGATAGAAAAAGGATCCTCAAATAAATCTCAAATCGTGGTATTTAAAGGGCTGAAATCGAGCATCCACACTGTCGTGTGAAATTTCCACAAGCTCGTGTGGATTCTTTGGAATTCTGATTTTCGGTGCGCTGTGAATAATAACTACTACAGTAATTTGCTATAAGCCTTGCAAAACCTCTCCAAACTCTAGCCGAGCTCTCCGCGAAAGTTAGGCAAAAGATAGAAAAAGGATCCTCAAATAAATCTCAAATCGTGGTATTTAAAGGGTTGAAATCGAGCATCCACACTATCATGTGAAATTTCCACAAGCCCGTGTGTATTCTTTGGAATTCTGATTTTTGGCGCGCTATGAATAATAACTACTAGAGTAATTTGCTACAAGCCTTGCAAAAACCTCTCCAAACTCTAGCCGAGCTCCTCGCGAAGGTTAGGCGAAAGATAGAAAAAGGATCCTCAAATAAATCTCAAATCGTGGTATTTAAAGGGCTGAAATCGAGCATCCACATTGCCGTGTGAAATTTCCACAAGCCTGTGTGGATTCTTTGGAATTTTGATTTTCGGCGCGTTGTGAATAGTAACTACTACAGTAAATTGCTACAATACTTGCGCCAAAGTTACTCATGACTCCATTTTCTTCATCGAGGCCACCATGTTGGGCACACAACTATGCGGTAGATCATGTCGTCTCTTGCTTTCGACATATTGATCAAGCTCTTCAATATTACACAAGTTGGGCTACATGAGTGTGACTGTCTTCATGCCCCTCCAAATTGTATAATCTCTTGAGTAGTTTAGAGGTTGGCACACACTCACATGTCTATAACTTGTGCCTTGATCCTTGATTAGTCCAAGAATCTTCTCAACCATTGCGTCCATGACCTATTTTTGCTTCTTTCCTTCCAACTCATCTCCACAACCCTGAATGTGCAAAAGAACACAAATACATACGAATCAATGATAAAACTTGAGAAAAGTAATGTAAGAAAAGTATATTTCGTATTATTTATACACGAGCACTTACCAATTTGCTGTAGTAACCTGCTATAGTACTCAACTACATTATTTCGCTACAGTGCATTGCTTCTCCTAATGAGGAATTCAAGAGATTTTCATGGGGAGGGAGCACGCTCATGCTCATACCATGCTTCACCTATAACATTGTGTTTTGACCTCTTTTCACATTGTATTTGTGCGAAATCTTGTTCTTTTGCACAAGAACTTCTTTTCCTACACAATTACACAATAATACCCATAGTATTATCAAATCACAACAAATGAACGCTTAAAGGCAAGATAAATACATGAAAAGGGTATAAAAATATCTATTTAAGTGTACTCATAAAATACCCCCACACTTGAATCATTGCTTGTCCTCAAGCAATCTTAGTTATGGGCAAAAATTGAGGTCCAGACAAAACTAGGTTCGGACAAGTACTAAGATAAATAAAAAAAACTTGTGTTCAGACCTGGGCTGGTTTTAAAATCCCGGCAAGCTTAACATGTCCAAAACTCGTTTATTTTAAAACCAGGCTGTCCAGATGTCAAAATTTGTATGAATTTTATAAGTTACTTTTAAGTTCAGTCAAATATTAAATTATACAAAAATAATTTAATTCACATTAAATGCAAAAAAACAACGTCAGCAGTCCAAAACTCAACTTAAATCATACAAAAATCTAAGTCTTAATAGAAAAACAATATATGTTTGAAGTTTTTAGAAGATTGAGCTTAAAACAAATGGGCTTAAGAATGTGGGCTTTTAAAATTTTAGGGGGTAAAAGGACCCTGTTGTCCGAATTTTCATGTCCAGACTCTGCCCGGATTTAAATCCAGACAACCAAACCATGTCCGGAGCTGACCTGCATTTGCAAAACTTATGTCCAAACCCTTTGTATTTTAGGTCAGACAAAACCTGGCCGGCGAGTCCAAACAAACTATTGTCACCCCTAATCTCAGTCAGTTCAATAGAATGAAAAGGATGAGTGCATGACCTCTGATTTCATTAATATAGAAAACTCCAAAGTATAGAGGATCAAAGGCAGTTAAGGACAAGATCACGAATGCTCAAATAAAAACCTCACTCTTATTTCAAAAACCTTATGAGTGTGTGCAAACCATAAATCAAGTGCTTCATGTGCCATTGGGCCAATAAAGTGAACGGAGACTTTAGTTTTGACTAAACTAACTGGGTAGTAGCTTCATATACCCTGCAGGTAGCTGATAAGTGCTTGAGTGACCATATTTCTTTATGTGTTTTATATGCATTGAGCATCATTTTTATCATGTTTTATGTCTCATAAATTGTATTTGGTGTTCCTTTGTTCAAATAATGTGTAAAGGCCTTGAGAGAAGAAAAAAAAAAACAAAGATAGGTCATGAGGTACATTTTGGGAGTTTTTTGTGCAACATAAGGATTAAGACACAAGCGGAGCTCATACATATGAGGGTGTGTACCAACTTCCAAGAGAATTCAAGTTAGATTGTAAGTTAAAAGGGCACAAAGGCACCCACACTCGCATGTCCTAACTTGTGTAAAGAATTCAAAAGGCTTCCCAATGATGATTTGATGATGAGAAGCCTCATAACCTACCACGCGGACTTGTGCCCGTCCATGTGGCCTTAAGAAAAGAGTTTTGGAGCCTTGCCCGTGCAAACCACTATAGCAAATCACTATAGAAGTATTGTAGCAAAACACTATTTTCTCGACTGGGTCAGAATTCCACCCCGACGGGTGGAGAAATCTGCAGCCAACCCGGGTGAGTCAAATTCCTACCCGGGTAGGTAAAGGCACGTGACATCTCCAATTTCTGATTAAAAATAACCGTTTTGCCCTATTCTTTTATATTAGCATTTGAGAGACAAAAGCTGCTAGGATTTGGAGAGGAGGTCTTTGGAGAATTTGAGGAGCGTTCTTTACCAACTTTGATAGATTCTTTTTTCGTCATAGCATCAAGGGAGCCATCGGTGACCTAGCTTTGGAAAGGAATCCTTCAAGACGTTAAGCGACCTATCAAGGCCATCATCACGAATTCAAGGGGGTTTTATTCCATGGGTTTCATAGATTTACATTGTATTATTTGTCTTGTAATTTGCCCCTTGGAGGGCTAAACCCTACTAGGTATTTGGGTATGTGAACCCTAGGATCTTATTCTTGTATTGATTTACTTTGTGTTTTATATTAAATCCGAGTTTAATTGAGTTTTAATCTTGTTTTCTTATTATTGGCTTTCCTTGTTGATCTAATAGTTGATTGGTATGCAAGATTTGTTTGACCTAGTGAGAGAGAGGTCTCCATTAGGGTTAGAACTTCAAGATTGAAGAGGTTTGAGATGGTGAATCATGAAATAGTGGAGTACCCCCTTTCCCTTTCAATTAGTACATTCTATCTCTGTATTCCTATCACACCCCTTGATTGAGTGTTCCACGAGTGCACGGGTCGTCGAAGTAATAAAATACCCCGGTGAGTGGGTAGTTAAATCCACAGGGAATAGATGATTAGAAACAAGTGATATTACTATTTAGCTAAGTGAAAACCAATTGTGAGTAAACTAGAGATATTAATGTAAAGAAAAGTAAAAGAGAGAAAAGAAAGCAAGCAAGAGTAACCGGAGAGAATAATCAAGAGTAAGATGGGGTACTCCGACAATGCTCACTCTAGGACTATTGTTTCAAGTGTAAGACTAATATTACGCTTCCTAATTGACGTTTAATGAGCCGTGGAAATACAAAGACACATGGTCCCAAACCTAAGGTCATCCGTGACTAGCCTTCTACACTATGCCTCGGTGGAAAGGAATAGTCTCAACATCTCACACAGTGTGGGACTGCTTGAGGTTTCAGGGACTCAAAGTGATAAATCCTATTCTCTAATATACATCTAACTCTTTGATCCAGGCGAAAGATCCCTATTCACAATTAAGCCATAGCACTAAGATTCAACACTTCATTCTATTGTGACTGCAAAAAACTCTTGGAACATGGAGGTAGGATAAATCACATCGGAAGGGAAGGGGACATTCCACTACCTCTCGACTCACCCTCTGACCCTCTTCAATCTCGCTTAGTCTAATACTAGTGAAGTTGCCACACCTTCAATGGATTACCTAGATGGATTCTCAACCCTAGTGTCACTCTAAGGGAAAATCAACACAATAAGCATTCAGGATTGAAACTCAATTAAATCATCAATTAAAAAAACATAATAAAAGTTGACACACCCCTTGCGTGAGTGTTCCGCAAGTGCACTGGTCGTCGCAGTAATAAAATATACGCTGGTGAGTGGGTAGTCGTATCCACAGGGAATAGTTGCTTAGAAACAAAAGATATCGCTATTTAGCTGAGATGGAAATTGGTGATGAGTGAAATCAATGTAAGAGTACAAAAAGAATAAAAGAAGAAAAGAAAACAAGCAAGAGTAAAAAGAGAGGATAAGCAATGATAAAATGGGGCACCTGGACAAAGCTCACCCTATGACTATTGTTTCAAGTGCAAGACTAATATTATGCCTCCTAACTAATGTTTAATGAGTCGTGGAAATCCAAAGACACACAGTCCCAAACCTAAGGTCAACCGTGACTATCCCTCTACACTATGCCCCGGTGGAAAGGAGTACTCGCAACACCTCACACTGTGTGAGACTGCTTGGGGTTCTAGAGACTCCAAGTGAAAACCCTTATTCCCTAATATAGACCTAACCCTTTGGTCCAGGCGAAAGGGCCCCTAGTCACAATCAAGCCCCAGTATTAAGATTCACTTCAATACTTCACTCTGTTGCTCGTGCAACTAAGCCCAGTGGAGTTCATCTCTTAGCACTTCACTCTATTGTGACCAAAAAGAATTCTTGGAATGCGGAGGTAGGATAAATCACGTCAGAAGGGAAAGGGGACATTCCGCTACCTCTCGATTCACCCTCTCGAGCCTCTTCAATCTCTCTTACTCTAATTCTAATGAAGTTGTCATACCTTCAATGGATTACCTAGATGGATTCTCAACCCTAATGTCACATCTAAGGGAAAATCAACACAATAAGCATTCAAGATTGAAACTCAATTAAATCATCAATTAAAGAAGCAAAATAAAAGTCAATGAAACAAAATCATCCTAGGGTTTACAAGTCTAAGAACCCACTAGGGGTTTAGCTCTCCATGGAGCAATACAAAATAGCCAATGAAATTAAAATTATGTGCAAGTAAACCATAAAAATAACCCCTTTATCGTCCTTGTGGATAGTCTTCAAGAGCAACATCGCCTTCTCCAAAGACTCCTCCGTCAAGCCTAGGGCACACCTTGCTGAACCCTAGCTGTACTCTCCCCGAAAGATGGGCGAAAGATAGGAAAAGGTTTCCCAAATAAATCTCAAATCGCGGTATTTTTAGAGCTGAAATCGGGCATTCACATAGCCGTGTGGAATTTCTATACGTTGGTGTGGATTGCCAGAAATTTGATTTCCTCCGCGCTGTGAACAGTAACTACTACAGTAATCGCCCAAAAATTGCTCCCGACTTTATTTTCATCATTGAGGCCACCAAGTTGGGCACACAACCACACGGTAGATCACGTCGCCTCTTGTTTTCAAACACATTAATGAAGCTTTTCAACGTTACACAAGTTGGACTCTATGTGTGTGACTGCCTTTGTGCCCCTCTGATTTGTATATTTATTTGAGCACTTTGGTGGTTGGCAAACACTCACATGTCTACAACTTGTACCTTGATCCTTGCTTAGTCCAAGAGTCTCCTCAACAATTGCGTCCATGATTTATTTTTGCTTCCTTTTTTCCAAACTTGTCTCCACAACCCTAAATGCACAAAAGAACACAAATACACACGAATGAGCGATAAAATCTGATAAAAGTGATGCTCAATGTAAGAAAAGTATACTTCGTATTACTTATACATGAGCACTTATCAAAAGACAATGAAACAAAATCATCCTATGGTTTACAAGTCCATGTACCCACTAGGGTTTAGCTCTCCATGGAGCAATACAAAATCAACAATGAAATCGAATGTAAGTGCAAGTAATCCATAAAGATAACCCCCTTGTCGTCCTTGTCGAAGGTCTTCAAGAGCCGCCTCGTCTTTGCCAAAGAGTCCTCCATCGAGCCTAGGGCACACCTCGCCGAATCGATGTCGTTGAAAGCTCCACCAATAACTCTCCTCGGAAGGATGTCGATCTCGATGCCGTAGAACCACTCCTAACGCCTTGCAAAAACTTCACCAAACCTTAGCCGTGCTCTCCCCAAAAGATAGCCGAAAGATAGGAAAAAAGATCCCCAAATAAAACTCAAATCATGGTATTTATATGGTTGAAATCGGGCATCCACATGGCCGTGTGGAATTTCCACACGCCCGTCTAGATTTCCATGTTGTGTTTTCCTACGTCCTGTGAATAGTACTACTACAGTAACTAATGAACAGTACTTTGCTACAATGATTCTACTACAGGGATTTCACTACAATGCTCCAGACTTCATTTTCATCATCGAGGCCACCAAGTTAGGCACACAACCATGCGGTAGATCACATCACCTCTTGCTTTCAAACACATTGATGAAGCTCTTCAATGTTACACAAGTCAGACCCTATGAGTGTGACTGCCTTTGTGCCTCTCTAATTTGTATATTCACTTGAGCACTTTGGAGGTTGGCACACACTCACATGTCTACAACTTGTGCCTTGATACTTGCTTGGTCTGAGAATCTTCTCAACAATTGCGTCCATGATCTATTTTTGCTTCCTTTCTTCCAAACTTGTCTCCATAACCCTAAATGCACAAAAGAACACAAATACACACGTATAAGTGATAAAATTTGATAAAAGTAATGCTCAATGTAAGAAAAATATATTTCGTTTTACTTATACACAAGCACTTATCAATTCCCTAGGCTTTATGCAACCATATTTTATGTGAGGTGTCTTTCTCCACTCGGACCTTGTAGGGGGTTAGGAATCTTTTACCTAGAAGTAGAGTTAGGTCTATCCCTAGGAATCGGATGTACTCTTAGGAATCCCTAGAGTCTATTACGGTCATATGTGGTGTGAGGTGTTGAAATTGACCGATTTCTCCATCGGAACATTATAGGGGACTAGGTTCGGTGATCTGGAGGCAGGGACCGATTATTCATGGATTTCCTCGACTTGATTAATTTGGATTAGAAATACTTGGTAAATCTTACGCTTAATGTTAGATCCTAGGTGGAGCATTGCCAGGATACCTCATTTTCATTGATTGAGGCTTCCCTTATTTTTACTTTTTCGTATTTGCTTGTGACATTCATATTTCTCATGATTAAGTTCATTTCATCATATTCTTGATTCTGACTAGATAACTTAGAGCTAGTCATTACTTATACTTTCGTTCCCCGTGGATTCGACTACCTGACTTATTGGGTACTTTATTATTTTGACAACTGTGCACTTGCGGTACACTCACGGAAGAGGTGTGCCAGTAGCCTTTTCTCTCTGTAGGTCATCAAATATACACTTGTAATACCCAAATTCTACTACTCAAGAGTGGCTTTCACTCCTTCTGGGCGATAGCTCTTTCTACTATCTTTTTACATCATTTTTACAAGCAACCGGTAGGGCATTCTACAAGGAATCCAACTTTCCAATTTTTTTTTTAGAGTAAACACATACGTCTTTTGAAAATAAATTCAACCCCAAAAGAAGTTGCTCCATGACTAGGGTGATGTGATAAAATTGAAACAATCTCCCCTAGACTTAAGAGTTTCCATCAATATAATCATAGATTGTCCTAAGTCATGCAATCATCCATAAAAATAAAGCAAGAACCCTTCCACACACTTGAATAGTGCATTATCCTCTAAGTACAAGTATATGCAATAAAATTGAAAGATTGAGAACCAAAATAAATAGGGGGTTCATACAACTTTCCTAGACACAAAGAGTGATGTTGCCGCTCTTAACATGCAATACAATAGGTATGCAACTACAAACAATCCTGAGATGAGATAAGAGGCACATAAGTGAAACTCCATATTCCAAACATCAATAAAAGAAAATAAGAAATGAAAATACTGAAAGAAAGTGCATAAAAGTAAACAAACCAAAATGTCAGTTTAGTAGGGGACTTCCCTTACTAACTGAACTCACACAAGTCCAACAAAATATGAAAAAAATACATGTCCAAGAACTGAAAAATGAATAGAAAGGAAGCTACGCTGCGATCAGAATGCAATACTCTCAAAAGAAGAAGAAGCGGAAAATGAAGCATAGTCCTCTGCCCTAGAAGCAATGTCCATCCCCCTGAGGTGGTGATCTGACAGGGAAAGATGACTCAGGAAATAGAAGGATCCCCAGGTGCTTGGCAATCTTGGTCACACTCCTATGAAGCCACAGAGATTCCGAAGTAGAATAAGTAACTTGGTCAGTGTGGCTCGAGGAAGCATATGCTGATGGTGGGGATCTCTATCGAGCGATAGCGGCGACAAGAGGAGGTGAGGCTAAGCAACAGCACCAGCAGTATTATCAGTAGGGCATTGTACACGATACTCGATCCCTCGTGTGGTGTGAACACACTACAGCATCCCCATCGACCTCAGGGTCTTGAGGGACATGAAGGTGACTTCGTCTACTACTCTCATCCGATCTGCCCCCTCGAGGACGGTCATCCCTCCTACAAGTCTAGTGATGTACGAACGAACATAAAGGGAACCGATTTGAGGGTCTGTTCCTTGATGAGCAATTGAAACGGCCACCTCGTACTCCAAGCAAACCCGTCGAGCATGGATAGTAAAAAATCCAAGTTGCATCGGCTAACAATGCCTGTACTATCACCCTGACCTGTCAAGGTGTGGCTAAGAACAAAATGAATGTACCTCAGAACCGATGAGCAGAGGATGGTAGTCTTAGATCGACGTGGGTCATAGGAAGGGTCAGTACTTAGTCTTCTCGATATATCCTCATGAGACTCTCTAATCGGTCGGGATATCAGTAGTGAATAATATGTGGGAATTCAAGTGAACTCCACATCATAAAGTTCCAGTCGAATGGAGAACTCGGTGAGACTCATCCGATGTAGTGTGCCAAATATCTGAAACTAAATCGTGTCCGCTTGATGTAAAGCTATAGTACCTCTGGAAAAGCTCAAATGTAGCTAACACCTTAAGTACTAACTGCTTGTAGGTGTTGTCAATGATCATGAAGAACTGCTACCATGCCCCAACACTGAGCATCTGCCGGACCTCCTCCTCCAGTCCAATCTCAAGAAATACCTACCAATGGATCTCACTCGATTCGCTAAAGTGACAGGGAGAGAGTCGCTTGCATCGATCCTGGTGCACCTATGTATGGAAGACAGGTGCTAGAGGGTGAGTCGAGAGATAGCGGAACGTACCCTTGCCCTTTCGATGTGATTTATCCTATCTCCATGTTCCAAGAGTTTTTTGCGGTCACAATAGAGTGAAATGGTAAGAGATGAACTCCATTGGGGCTTAGTTGCGCAAGCAACAGAGTGAAGTGTTGTAGTGAATCTTAGTGCTGGGGGTTAATTGCGACTAGGGGCCTTTCGCCTGGATCAAAGGGTTAGGTCTATATTAGGGAATAGGGTTTATCACTTGGAATCCCTAGAACTCTATGCAGTTCCACACATTGTGAGGTGTTGCGAGTATCACTTTCCGCCGAGGCATAGTGTAAAGGGCTAGTCACAGTTGACCATAGGTTTAGTGTAGTTTGCCTTTGGATTTCCACGACTCATTAAAACATCAATTAGGAAGTATAATATTAGTCTTGTACTTGAAACAATAATCCTAGGGTGAGCATTGTCCGGGTGCTCCATCTTCATATCGATTACCTCTTTTTACTCTCATTGCTCTTCTTACATTCCTTTATTTTCTTCTGCATTTTATTACTGATCTCTCTCATCATCGATTTTCTTCTTAGCTAAATAGTGATAACTCTTGTTTCTAAGCACTATTCCCTATGGATATGACTACCCACTCACCGGGGTAAATTTTATTACTACGACAACCCATGCATTTGCGGAACACTCATGCAAGGGGTGTGTCATGCCCCATCTTATCATTGATTGTCCTCTCCTTTACTTTTGCTCGTGTTCTTCTCTCTTTTACTTTTCTTTGCATTCATATATTGATCTTTCTCACCATTGATTTTCTCTATAGCTAAATAGTGATAACTTTTGTTTCTAAGTACTATTTACTGTGGATACGACTACCCACTCACCAGGGTATATTTTATTACTGCAATGACCCATGCACTTGCGGAACACTCACGCAAGGTGTGTGTCACTTTGATAGTTGGTCCTTCATTTATGTGTCTTGCACATACTCAGAAATAAACTTATCAACCACATCAACACAATAGAAAGTATCGTTAAAGTCCATAGTATGTCTTATTGAATCTTGGAGCTTGAAAATGACTTCTTTCTCTCCTACTCGTAGTGCCATTCGACCATCTTTCACGTCAATGAGAGCCTTTGAAGTTGCCAAGAACGGTCTTCCTAAAATGAGGGCCACATCAACATTCTCATCTACATCAAGGATTACAAAGTCCACCAGAAATATGAACTTGTCTACCTTCACCAACACATCTTCAATAATTCCTCTTCGTTGACGAATAGACCTGCCTACTAGCTGTAAAGTCATTATCATGGACTTTGGTTTCCCTAACCCTAGTTTTTGGAAGATTTGTAGGGCATTAGATTGATACTTGCCCCATGTTCAGCCAGAGTTTTCTCATCCACAAGCCCTCCAATAATGCAATGAATGATGAATCCCCCAGAGTCTTTTTCTTTCTTGCGGAGCTTGTTGGTGACTAAGGCTGTGCATTGTTCACTAAGTGCTACAGAAGACACTTCCTCAAGCTTTCTCTTGTTTGTGAGCAGTTCCTTCAGAAAGTTTGCATACCTTGGCATTTGAGCAAGAGCCTTAACAAATGAAACATTTATGTGTAAGGTCTTTAAAACATCAACAAAATTCTTGTACTGCTCTTCTTATTGGTCTTTCCTTGCTTTCACAGGATAAGGGAGTTTGGATTGGTACTTGGGTAACTCAATTCCTCCCTTTTTCTCTTTTTTCTTCCCACTATTAGCTGTAGTCTCTAGATCAACAACCTCCAATTACTAGCTTCTAACTAAGGTTCGATAGGTTCAACTCCAGACTTCTCCATAATATGGCTTAGAAGTTAATTGCCACTTCTCAGGGTTACGACCTTCAGAGATTATTTGGGAATGATTTCCGTGTTACTAGGGAGAGAACCTGGGAATCTTTCCTCAATTATCTTTGACATTTAAGCCATATGATGTTCCAAATTTCTCACAGTGGCATTGGTGTTTCTTATCATTTCTTCATTCCCTGAAAGATGAATTCCATTATCCTTGATGTACCTAGTCAACAAAGCTGAGAGTTCATTAAAAGGTCAAGGTGGAGAAGGAGTTGGTTGAACATTTTGTTGTGGAGGCCTAGGCTGTTGTGCCACTTGCCCTTGTCAGGGTTGACTCTAAAAAAAGTATGGGCGATTCCTCCAACTCGCATTTCATGTGCCACTATATGGGTTGGTTTGATAACTTTTGTTTAGCCCAACAAAGTCAACTTGTTTATCTTGCCCTGTACCCATATCCAAAGAGGAAAAACTACTAGGATTACTTTGAGACCCCTAACTATCACAAGGAGGTCCTAAAGTTTGAGAGATTTACTGTATAGTATCCGACCTCTTTGTGATAGCCTCAACCTGTGCTACTAAAGTAGTAATGGCATTCACTTGGTAAATCTCGGCTGCCTTCACCGGCTTATTTCTTTTAGAAATCCACTTACAGCCATTGTTTACCATTTCCTCGATCAAATTGTACGTGGCACTCGGTTGCTTACTACATAAAGATCCACAAGAAGCTGCATGGAGCATATGCTTGTTAGCACAGTTTAGCCCATTGTAGAAGATATGGATTTGCATCCATTCTACTATTCCATATTGCAGGCATTTCCTCAACATCTCCTTGTGCTTCTCCCAAGTTTTATACAAGGATTTAGATTACAATTATAGGAAGAAGGAGATATCACTCCTTAACTTGATGATTTTCACTAGAGGGAAGTATCTTGTCAGAAAAGTCTCAGCCATTTGCTTCCATGTTGTGATAAACCCTCGTAGTAAGGAATTAAGCCATTGCTTGGGCCTTCCTCGCATCGAGAATGGAAAGAGTCTAAGACAAATAACATCCTCAAACACATTGTTCACCTTGAAAGTGTCATAGATTTCCAAGAAATTCTTCAAGTATTTATATCATCCTGAAACCCATAAAACTGGCACATCTGCTGCACCATCTATATAAAATTGGGCTTCAACTCAAAATTGTTTGCCGCAACAGGAGGACGAATGATGTTAGACCCCACTCTTTCCAAGATTGGTTAGGCAAAATCTGATATGCTTTCTTGCTGATTCCCGAAGATTTTTCCCTTGATTCACCTCAATACTAATTTCCACAGACCCGGCTTCGTTAAGGTTCATTTGCCTCAATCTTCTTTGAAAATTTCTTTTGATTTCTGGATTGGGGCTTGCTAATGGAGATGAAGTACTTCCTCGGGTCATACAATTTTTCCTTTAAAAGATGAGAAAAAACACAATGAGCTCAAGATTCAGAATTGAAATACGAAAGGAAAGATGAATAAATGATTAAAAAGAGAAAAAGAAATATTCACATATATGAAAAATATAAACAAACTAGATCACTAGAATCCCAATTTTCCTAAATATTACCAATTTGTAGTAACGGCTTCAAAAACTTGATGTAATCTCCGCAAGTGCATGGATCGTTACAAGTAATAAAGTGGTACCCCATGAGGGGTAGGGCTATCATACCATAGAGGCTGGACTCATAATACTAGTTGATCTTCTAATGTCTAGCCAAACCACAAATTTAGGGTAAAGATGATAACTAAGTAACCCAAAAGGGGGAAGGATGACAGATTAGGGTTGGAAATGAACTAGGTGAGAAACACAAAGATAGAGTAATTCCCCAGAATAATACCCTGGAGAAATATGTATGGATTTGCTTCTAATGTCAACCAGGTGCATCCTAAGATCCTTGCGAGTGCTCAAAAGTAATGTTGCATCTACGACTATCAAATACTGTAAGTTCTGCAAGTGTAACTACGGGCTTCATACATGCCACGTTTTGTAACTACACAACTACACTAGGTAATCATAACTGCGGTAATCCACACATGCCAAGTTTTACACAAAGCATCTATGCAAATCAAGCATACCAAATTACGCAAACACATGAATAAATACAAGAATGAAATAGAACTCCGTCGACGTTAAAAACAAGTAGTTAATATAGCACATAAACATCTAAGTTCATAAATCCGGGTAGTAGAGAATGGTTTGCCCCTCATAGTTTTAAAAATCAATACAAGACTAAGGAAAATAAAAGAAATAGAAGCCATGGAAGACTCCTCTCTTTGCCTTGCAAGCCACTCCAACGGCGCTCCGATAAAGTTTCTTAAGCTAAGCTCTGCTCCACTCATGCTCTTGCACCATAAATTCACTCTAGCCATAGAAATGCGTTGGGGAAGACCTTGGCAACCACCCACAAAAAGAAAAGAAAAGGATCCTTGCAAATGATCTGGGCTTAAAAGGTGCTTTTCAGGGTGAGTACGGCTGTGCTTAGGCTGTGCTTTTAGCCCATGATTTTCTCAGGATAGTCTGGGCGATTGAATTAGAAATCCAAGATAAACACACCCGTGCTTTCCAAAGAGCATACTCATGCTTGCTAAAGAGCAAACCCTTGACAGGAGCACCGAAATTGTGATTTTCCTCGAAGGTTTGATACAGTGATTTGCTACATTATTTAGCTATAGTGTTTACCTATAGTGCCAGTGCTTCTCCTAATAAGTAATTCCAGAGATTTTCATGGGGTGGAACACGCCCGTGCTCAGACCATGCTTTACCTGTAATACTGTGTTTTGACCTCTTTTCACACTATATTTGTGCCAAATCCTATTATTTTGCACAAGAACCTATTTTCTTGCACAATTACACAATAATACCCATAGTAGTATTGAATCATAACAAATTGATGCTTAAATACAAGATAAATACATGAAAAGGGTATAAAAATATCTATATGAAATGCAATCATCAAGGAGAACCCAAATGCTCTAAAAAAATATAATTCCAATGCTGAGTGTCCCAATGATTATCCAAAACAAGATCCGAAATCATCACAGAAGTATGATCTAAATCCATATTAAGATAAGTGGGTTTAATAGCTAACGAAATTTCAAAACACCAAGGTCCAAACTAAAAAGAAGAATTTTTAGGATTGGACTTGCTTAGCGATAGAAAAGCTTTAATAACATTAGTGGTATGACAAAATCTCTAAAAAACCAAGAGTAGTTTATAGGATGGAATCTATACAAAAGTTGAATCTCCCATAATTATTAGTTAAGTGATCAACCCATATAACATCCCTATCATTAAGGTAGTTGAACACATTCTTGGCCATTAGAAAAACTTTAGTAAAATGAAGATTCCTAATAGTTAAGCCGCCCTTAGAGCGATCAAGAGTAATATCTGTCTAATTTACCAAGTGGATACCACTTTGATAACAACTCTTGGACCATAGAAATTCCTAGCAATTTTGGACATGGAATTCAAGACAGTGTCTGGAACAAGATAAATAGAGAGATAATACAAAGGTACAAACAACAAGGAGGAATTAATAAAAGTGGTTTTGCTAGCAGGGGAAATTTTGGACTAGTTCCAATTGGAAGTGGTCTCTTAAGTTTGCCTATCATGGAATTGAAATAAGAGATAGCTAAACTTTTGGGAGTGATAAGGAAACCCATATAAGTAAAGGGAAAAAAAACCAATCTTAAAATTGAAAATGTAACAAATGCTTCGACTAACCCTCTTATTAAACCAAAGAGGGAAAAAAACTTCACATTTGATTCTATTGGGGTACCGACCACAAATATGACCATAAATAGACAAACACAAGTTAATGTTCTGAGCAATCCTTCTAGAGGCCTAAGAGATAAGAATGAGATCATCGACATATATGAGATGGCTAAAATTATAGTAAAGGTTACAATTAAAGGCAGGAATCATGTGATGCCTTTAAGCAAAATTAAGAAGGGTTGTGAGATTTTGGGGAACTAAGATGATGCACTCTCCGCAAGTGTACTGATCGTAACAAGTAATAAAGTGGTACCTCACGAGGGGGTAGGGTTGTTGAACCATAGGGAGTAGACTTCTAGTACTAATTGATCTTCTAATGTCTAGTCTAATCAATTGTGGTGATAAAGGAGTTAACTACTAATCAAAGATAAGGAACAAAGGGATGGAAAAACTAGGTAGATTAGGGTTGTGTTTTGGTAATAAGAGAACAATGCCCTGGGATGATTCTTATGTGTTCAAGATACTGACTTGAGTCTAATGCCTACCAAGGTATATTCTAAGAACCTAGCGGGTGCTCAAAAACTTTCTTGCATCAACGGCTCTCAAATACTCCAAGTCTTGCTAGAGCAACTATGGATTTTTATCCAAGAGATCCAAATGCTAGGGAATTTCTTTTTTGCAAGAGTTGGAAGAATAGTTGTCTAACTTAAGGTATCATATGCCTTTTTCTATATCAATTTTCACTATTATCCTAGGAGGGCTGTGAAAATCCTGCCTACTGGAATTGGTGATTTCCTGGGGAGCAATGATATTATCAAACGGACTATGACAAGCAACAAAGCCAGATTGTTCTCTACCAAGTTGGGATTGTCCTTCTTAGGGATTACAAACAACAAGCAAGATCTTGGACACCCTTTTATAAGACACGTTACAAAGTTGGGATTGTCCTTCTTAGGAATTAAAACAACAAAAGTTTTACCCCAAGAATTGGGCATGACACAATTGGTAAAAAAATGCTTAACCGGTAAATAGAGGTGGTCCCCTACTTCATTCTAGAAAAACCATTAAAAGTCAGCGTTAAAACTAGCTAGGCCCAGACTCTTCCCAGAACGAAGTGAAAGAAGAGTTTGATAAAATCCAACTTTGGAAACATCGCGAATAAGAAAGCCACAATCTCTATTATGTTTCTGTAGATTGCATAATTAATGACATGTTTAGTCCTTATGTTATTTACCTTGCCTGTAGCATGTCTGTTATTCTTCCTAGCCATTTTTTATACTCCTTTCTTTGCATATTACTTTCTGCATTTGCATAGGATGTACATTCTCTCTATTTCAAGTTATTGGTATTTGATGATTTGACCTATGAATGTTTAATCATTAAGTTGGTTGGTTTATTTTTTCTTTATGTTTTTTATTTGTTTCTTTCCAAATGTTTAATTGTATGCTGACGGACACTTTCCTACTAGTGTCGGGTGTGTGAAAATATTAATATATGAATATATAAGTATGCAAGTACACAATAAAATATCATAATCAAGTAGGTAATGCCGCAAGTGCACGGGTCATCAAAAAATACCTCGTGGATGAACATGAGGGTTGTATTTCCCCAAGGAATGTCGAGAAGCTCCTATTACTTCCTTTTCAATTAATCAATAGCCTAAACTTTTAAGTTCTCTCTTTAGTTTAATTGTACAAATTATGGATACAATACAATTGGAGATGTTATTAAGCACACTTGGAAGGAGTGGGAGTATGTATAAAGGTTATCTTGATTACTAATTATGATATGTGTTAACTATCAATTATGTTCTAGGATTGAATCGAGAGAATTTAAAGGCTTACTAGCCCAAATAAGCCATGGCGACTAGGTCTAGATCACTAGCAACTTAAGATGGAATTCCTCCACCCCATCACTCGGATGGAATATAATCCACCTCAGCCTCCTATGTTTGGCTTAAGTATTGGAACCCTACGAGAAGAAATCAATCAAACCCTAAGTCTAAGGGTCAATCAATCCCTAATCCGGAAACCTAGCTATGCCTAACCTCTTAAAACATGCATAGATCTATCATGGCATGGGTGTCATCAATGCGAGGGAATATCCTCCTTATCCACATCAACAAAGATAAACAATTAAAGCATGCAATGATTAACAAAAATAGAATGATATATATATATATATATATATATATATATATATATTGATCAATCAAGATTCATAAACAATAACCGAGGGACCTAGATATATAATTCCCCTCAAATTAGGTTCTCATGGATCAAAGAAAGTAAAATATCAAAGTACAAAGAGAGCTATAATGCCAAATAATGAATAAATAAACATTCAATGTGCTCCTAGAACAACTCCCTCCAATAGTTCTCCTAAGATAAAGATTAGAGGATACCGAGGTTGTTCGATGACGTGTGTTATTAACGCCTCTCTGATGATGATCTTTGAAGATGCCTGTCACGTGTGATCTTCACCGATGATGCTCGTTGATGTATTCTTGAGAAAACTTCTAGAATCCGTTGGAATATGGAAGAAATACCGTCTTCCACCACTTAAATCTCTAGAAATCCGGTCGCCCTAGGTTCTTTAGTAAAAGAATATCCCTTCAAATTGAGAAAACTAGGGTATTTGTAGTAATCGGCTCCACCACGACCTCACCACTGGCGTTGTGATGCCCTTTGTGAGTGAGTTTTTGCTTGGGCTCCAAGTCACGTCCTAGCACGGTCTTTGTGTGTTATGCTTTAACGGGCATTGTGGACTTCATAATGGCTGTTGTGAGGCTGTTATGGCTTCTACATTGCTACCAGTGAGCTCTTGCTACCACGACTTGATCACAGCAATGGTAAGTGTAGACAACGGATATTGTGAGGTCCCATAACGCTCGTTGTGAGTTGTGGTACAGTCTTAATTTAGCAACTTCCTTCATTTTGCTTCAAAACATCCTCGAATTTGATTCTTTCTTCCTTAAACAGAAATAAAAGTCGTTGTGAATAAAAGAATGAATTTTTGTCCTAATAAGATGCTAAGCAAGTACAATTTCATGCTAGATATAGTGTAAATTATTGACACACCTCTTGCGTGCATGTACCATAAGTACACGAGTGTCGAAGTAATAAAGTACCCAACAGGTCAGGTAGTCTAAAAATCCAAAGGGAACATGGTTACTAGTACTAACTGCTTCTCTGCTATTTAGCCTAATGATCAATAGGATGATGTGACAATCTATTGTGTGAAGAAATGAATACCAAAGATGAATATGCAAGGGTAAAATAGAGGGAAATCTCAATAAGTAAAAGTGGGGTATTCCGGCAAAGCTCCCCTTAGTATTTAGGTATTAGGTACTAGGTGTGCAAAGTGTTCTAGAGTAAGTAGGTTAAGTCATGAAAATCCAAAGATAATCAGATTCTGCCTCAAGATCACCGATACTATTTCCCAATGAGGTCTCGGTGAAGAAATCTCTTAGTCGCAACACCTCACACCACATATATATGACCGCATAGCACTCTAGGGATTCCAAAGGCCGTATCCGATTCTTAAAAATAGACCTAACCCTACCTCTAGATGAAAGGTCTCTAACCCCGTACCAGTTCCCGGTGGAGAATTTCACAATTTCAACACCTCACACCATATATGGTTTCTTAAAGCTTAGGGAATACGGAGATTGAATACACCAATCAGAGTGGGAAGGGGACGCTCTACTATCTCATGACTCACCCTCTCAACCGTCTTCAATCTTGAGTTTCTATCCCTAATGGAGACCTCTCTCTCACCAAGGTGAACAAATCATGCAAACCAAACAACTATGAGATCAATAAGGCAAGCAAGTATAAGGCAAACAAGATTGAAACTCAACCAAACTCGGATTAAATAGAAACACAAAGAAAATCCACACAAGATTAGAATCCTATGGTTCGCAAGCCCAAATAATCTCTAAGGGTTTAGCTTTCCATTGAGGAATATACAAAATAAATCATCAATGAATGAAAGAATATAAAAGCTATGGAAATAAACACCCCTATATCTGAACTGATGGCCTTGATGAGAGCTTCGACGTCTTGATGAAATCCACTCCGAAGCTAGGGTCGCCGATGACTTCCTTGATGCTATGATGGAGGAGGAATCAATCAAAGTTGGTGAAGAAACACCTCCTAAGCTGTAAAGACCTCCTCCCCAAACCCTAGCCATCTCACATCTCAATAACTGTGTAAAAGATATTAAAAGAATAGGGTAAAATGACTATTTATAATTTGAAATCGGAGCTGTCACGTGCCTCCACGCGACCGTGTGAGCCTCCACATGTCCGTGTGGGTTGCAGAATTACCCACACGACAGGGTGGAATTTTCACCTTGTCACATGAATAATGATTTACTACATTGACTTGCTTCAATCATTTTGCTACGGTACTTTACTACATTGATCTTCATAAACATGGATCCAACACTCTTCTCTTGAGGCCACATGGACAAGGCACACATCAGCGCATGGTAGGTTATAAGGCTTCTCGTCGTCTAATTATCATTGGGAAGGTTATTGAATTCTTCACACAAGTCGGAACATGGGAGTGTGACTGCTTTTGTGCCCTTCTAACTCATAATCTAGCTTGAATTCTCTTAAAAGTTTGTGCACACCCATATGTGTATGAGCTCCTCTCATGTCTTGATCCTTATGTTGCACAAAAACTCCCAAAAGGTGCCTTTATAACCTATCTTTGCTTTCTTTTCTTCTCTCAAGACCTTCACAACCTATTTGTACAAAGGAACATCAAATATAATTTATGAGACATAAAACATGGTAAAAATGATACTCAATGCATGTAGAACACATAAAGAAATATGTTTACTCAAACACTTATTAAACTTTCCCACACTTAAGCATTTGCTTTGATAAGTGCTTGTGTTTAAGTATTACTAAGTAAACTTTACTTATATTGAGCATCACTTTTATCAGGTTTTATGGCTCATTTGTGTGTATTTGTGCTCTTTTATGCATTTAGGGTTGTGGAGAGAAGTTTGGAAAAAAAGAAGCAAAAATAGATCATGGACGCAATTGTTGAGGAAACTCTTGGACCAAACAAGAATCAAGGCACAAGTTGTGCTCATAGACATGTGAGTGTGTGCCAACCTCCGAAATGCTCAAGTGAATATATAAATTGGAGGGCCACAAAGCAGTCACACTCATATGTTCTGACTTGTGTGACATTGTTAAGAACTTCATTAGTGTGCTTAAAAGCAAGATGCGACGTGATCTACCGCATGGTTGTTTGCCCAACTTGGCGGCCTCAATGAAGAAAATGAAGTTAGGAGCACTGTAGCAAAATTACTGCAGCAGTTACTGTTCACAACACGTAGGAAAAACGAAGCTTGGAAATCCACACGCCAAGTTACTGTTCACACCCCTATAAATACCGCTTTGAGAGTTTGATTTGGGGATGATCTTCCTATCTTTTGACAATCCTTTGGGGAGAGCACGCCCAAGGTTTGGAGAGGTTTTTACTGGGATTTTGGAGCGGTTCTACGGCATTCGATATCGATGTCCTTCAGAGGAAAGTTATTGGGGGAGCTTTCGATGGCCTTGATTCGGCAGGGTGTGTCCTAAGCTTGACGAAGGAGTCCTTGGAGAAGACGAGGCGGCTCTTGAAGACCATCGACACGGACGAAAAGGGGGTTATCTCTATGGATTGCTTGCACTTATCTTTGATTTTATCTTTAGCTTTGTATTGCTCCGTGGAGAGCTAAACCCCTAGTGCGTGCTTGGACTTGTAAACCCTAGGATGATTTTGTTTCATTGATTTCTATTATGTTTCTTTAATTGATGTTTTAATTGAGTTTCAATCTTGCATGATTATTGTGGTGATTTTCCTTTAGAGTGACACTAGGGTTGAAAATCCATCTAGGTAATCCATTGAAGGGGTGACAACTTCATTAGGATTAGACTTAGCGAGATTACAGAGGGTTGAGAGGGTGAGTCGAGAGGTACCGGAATGTCTCCTTTCCCTTCCGATGTGATTTATCTTACCTCCATGTTCCAAGAGTTCTTTGCGGTCACAATAGAGTGAAGTGCTAAGAGACAAACTCCACTGGGGCTTAGTTGCGCAAGCAACAGAGTGAAGTTGGCACACCACTTGCGTGTGTGTACCACAAGTGCACAGGTTGTCGAAGTAATAAAGTACCCTAGTGAGTGGGTAGTCATATCCATAGGGAATAGTGTTCAGAAACAAGCGTTATCACTATTTAGCTATAAAGGAAATCGATGGTGAGAGAAATCAATATGTATAAATGCAATAGAAAGTAAAAGAGTGCAAGAAGAGCAATAAAGGTAAGAGAGGTAATCGATATGAAGATGGGGCACCCAGACAATGCTCGCCCTAGGACTATTGTTTCAAGTGCAAGACTAGTATTATACTTCCTAATTGATGTTTAATGAGTCGTGGACATCCTAAAGCACACGGTCCCAAACCTAAGGTCAACCGTGACTAGATCCAACACTATGCCCCGGCACTAGGATTCACTACAACCCTTCACTCTGTTGATAGCTCAACTAAGCCCCAGGGGAGTCCATCTCCTTTAGCCTCACACTACGTGGAACTGCTTAGGGTTCTAGGCATTCCAAGTGATAGACACTGTCCCTGAGTATAGTTCTAACCCTTTGTTCCAGGCGAAAGAACCCTAGTCTCAGTTAAGCCCCAACACTAGGATTCACTACAACCCTTCACTCTGTTGCTCGCAACTAAGCCCCAGGGGAGTTCATCTCCTAGCACTTCACTATACTTTGACCGCAAAGAACTCTTGGAACATGGAGGTAGGGAAGATCACGCCGAAGGGGAAAGGGGACGTTTTGCTACCTCTCGACTCACCCTCTCGACCCTCTCCAATCTTGTGTAGTCTAATCCTATAGAAGTTGTCACACCTTCCAAGGATAACCTAGATGACTCTCAACCCTAGTGTCACTACTAAGGGAAAATCAATGCAATTATCATACAAGATTGGAACTCAATTAAAAGATCCCTCATTTCTACTCTTTCGTGTCTGCTTGTGATATTCATACGTTCTGTGATTAAGTTTATTTCATCATATTCTTAATTCTGACTAAATAACTTAGACGTAGTTACTACTAACACTTCCGTTCCCTGTGGATTTGACTACCCAACTCATTGGATATTTATTACTTTGACACCCGTGCATTTGTTGTACACACACACAAGAGGTGTGTCGGTTCAAAGTAATGATTTATTACCACAACAATGACATTTTACCATGGTAATGAGCTTGGAAATGCAATATCCCCAGAAATATTGTGATAATTCATGATAATCATGTTTGGTTAGGAACTCGTATTATTGGTAATCTTTCGTTACAATATATGGTTGACTATAGTAATGAACTTGGTAATGCTCTAAATTTTCCAAAATACCCCTATAGCTAAAATTTTGAGAAAAATTAAATTTAAAGTAAAATAAAGTTTTAGATAAAAAAATAATTAAATTATAATACCAAAAATTATTTTTTGGCACATTTTTCCAAAATACCCTTGTATCTAAAATTTTAAGCAAGTTTAAAGTTAAAATAAAGTAAAATTTTCACATGAAAAATAATTAATGATAATACAAAATATTAATTTTTTAAGATATTCCCAAAATACCCTTGTATTTTTTTAAATTTTCAAGAAATAGTGAAAAAAGAATTAGATTGAAAGGGTTAGGGCAAATGGAAAAAAAAAACTCATCAGATTACCACCAACCTGGTAATCTAGATGGACATCTATTTTGGTGGTAATATCATTACTGATTTATTTGGTAATATTTCAATATTGGTAATCTCACATTACTATTACCATTACCACTGCTACAATAACCATATGATATATTCAAATTATCGTCTAATTCCAAGTAATGTTTTCACATTACCGCTAACCAAACGACCCCTAAGTGCACGGAATCCATCCATTTGTTCTCAAATCACCATCCTTCGTATACAAAAACTTTGAATTTTGCAATTAACTAATTCTTACATAATTAATTTCTTAAATGATGTACTATACTAAATAAAGTTCCCCTGAATATGTATGTTACTATCTCATCTATATATACTGCCATTTTATCGATAAAAAATTATTTTGAATGCATTCAGTAAATTTCAAAATAACCTACAAATTACTAGAGCTTATTCTATACCCAATAATTAACTGCTATTTTAAATTTACCCACACATCAAAGTACTTTTTTAAAAACAAATCAATATTTTATCTATTCTAATATATTTTTTTATCTTCCTCGGTGAGCTCTCTATAGCTTTTATAAAACTAAGGTGCATTGGTAAAAAATTAAGCAAGCCTCCAAATCTCAATGACCTTACCTCAAGACTAGCAAATTCACCACAAGAAGCTCCCCTTTGTTGTCAAGCTTTCTTGCTAGAAGGGACCTCTTGGGGCCAAGCTAAACTCACCCAACTCTAGTAAGCATGAAGCGACATAAGCAAACTCTCCTTGTGGGGGCAAGCTGGCCTCGGTCTCAACAAGCTCCCAAGAGATATACCGGGTTCTCATCATTGTAGGGCTTGGGTCATGCAATCCAACTCGTATCAAAGATTAGGCAAGCTCAGTTGACCTTTATTTGGGAGCACCTTGTGGTTAGGCTGCGGACAAAGTGAAACGACAATATAGTAATGTTAAAATTATAATTGAATTTAAAAAAAAAATGTTTAAGAAGTAGGTTGATTTGAAATCCAAAGAGTTTTAAAGTAGATGCAAAAGGGGAAATGGCTTTGGATTCCATGATCCTTTCTTTTTTTATTAATAATAATATATTGCAAGAAAAAAAAATTTAGAAACTCAAGAGTCTGTTCATATCCTACTTGAATTTCTTTACATACTCTTAAGTGTTGTTTGATTACTAGTAAGTGAAATCATAGTCTAAGAGAAATTATAATATAAGTAAAAATGTTGTAGTATTTCAAATTACATCAATGTTATTTGATTTATTGTAATTGAAAATAATGTATTTACATTTTTATTATTTGTATTGATGTAAATTAAAGGGTATAATCACCATATAAATGAAGTGGTGAGATTACTCCATTATCAATTATTAGCACTAAGCATTTAAAAACATCATAAAAATTAATTTAAGTAAAAAAATTAATTAATTTAATAAATATTATAATTAAATTTAAAACACTTATTTATTTAATATTTTTATAATATTTTCAATTATGAAATTTTTTTATCAAAAAATATTTAATTATATAAATATTAAATTATAAAGTATAAAAATAATTTAATAGTTATATATTTTTATAATTAAATATGAAGTAGTTTTAGTGTTAAGATTATAGTGGTGAGTGGATGTCACCACTCACCACATATAAGTGAATTGTTTTACATACACTTACAGTATTTCAACTTACAGTAAGGTAGGTAAGATGTAAATTGCTTTTCATCCACTAACATGTAAGTGAAACTTTTATATCAAATCAAATAACCACTTACATTACATTTATTTACAATGACCAAATAGGTCCTTCTTTAGTAATATTTAGATAACATAAACAAGCACAATAACAACGAAAGCCAGGGGTGGAACCTGAAACAAAACCAAGGAGGTGCTAGGTTTAACCTACAAAAATAAATATAAAAAAATTATATTAATTTAAACTTAAGATTATAATAATTAATATTTAAAAAAATATAAAAATACACATATCACTAATGACTACCACTATAAGGTGAGAGTTGAATCAATTGTTTCAAACACTTGTAGTTCAATATAGCATATCATCATATCATTCAACCATTCATCTCCGAGAAGAAACTTTCAACTGATGTTGTTGCCACCAGTAAGATAAAGTCAATTCAACAAGCGATAAACCAATGGAAATACCAAATGCTATCTACTTACAACTAGTTTCATGGCAAGCCTTGCAAGATCACATTCAACAAAATCAGAACTTCTTTTAACATTATGAACGTAAGTGTGAAGTTGCTCTTTTAGGACTTGAAGATCTTTTATAGAAAAATCATTATAATAAATTTCTGTAACGCGAAGCAACCAACCATACTGAAATCTGAAAAATGAGTCTCTTGGATCAGAACATGATATGCAAGTTAGCAACTCTGTAGGTGTCTCATTAAACCAACTATTCAACTCAATGAAAATTAAATCAATAACTGCAATAAAAATATTCGCATGATAATGATGATAATAAGTAATCTACTGCCCTTCATGCCTAAAACAACCCCGAACTGGTATTTTGTCTTCCATGTTAGGCACGGGAATATATATTCTATCACAAAAGCTTCAAACCTATTCTAATAACTCATCCCATTTGTTATCCCTTAAAATTTGAATATGATCTTTTACAGTATCAATTAACAGCATGGTATTAACTATGTTTTTGTCTTTCTATTGTAAAGCATTTGATAATTCATTTGTGATCCCCAATACTTTCATTATCAAATGTAAGAAAAATACAAATTCAAAACTCTCCATTTTACTAATCAAACTTGATGCCAAACCTTTATGATCTGCAACTGATCTATCTTAACACATTTTGTAACACCTCCAAAATTGATTTCCACATACTTAGAAGATGAATCAAAGTTGTAAAATACAAACCCCAATGAGCATCTCCTTCTTTTGCAAGATTTGTCTCTTGATACTTGACTTTTCCTAAAAAAATCTCACCAGTCTCTAATATATCTATAATTTTTTATGATGTGTTTGATTCAATATATCTTTTCTTTTACATGAAGCACCTATAATTTTCACAACCATATTTGTATAATAAAAAAAATCATAAACAACCATAATACTCTTGCTAATTGAAACAACTACTAATTTTAGTTAGTGGGTGAAGTAGTGGATATACAATGCAAAAGGGTATTCTTTTAAAATCAATGTCTTCAGACCATTAAATTCTCCTCTCATAATTGAGGCTCCATCATATCCTTGTCCTCTCAATTTTGAATTGATAAACTGTGACGAGCAAATAATTCATCTAAAATTTCTTTTAGAGAAAATGTTGAAGTGTTGTTTGTTACATGCTGAATCTTATGAAATCTTTCAACAGCCTAGCCTTGCTTATTCACAAACATTAAAATCACTATCATTTGCTCCTTTATTGACTTATCTCGAGACTCATCAACGATTAGTGAGAAATTACTATTGCCAATTTCATTAATGATTGCTAACGTTGTCTCTACAGCGCATGCATTCACCAACTGTTTTTAAAATCAATAGAGTATCTCTAGAAAGATTTTCTTAATTTTAGAACTAGAAGACTCATCATGACCACAGAATACAAGACCTTGTACCAAAAGAATTCATGCAACAACTAAAACAGCTGCTAGCCGAGAGCGATAATTGATTTCCATTTGACGCCCTTGAGAATATAACACATGTGACACGCTTTGCCTCTAATTTTTAAAATCCTCATTGTGGGCTCCTTTTTTCTCACCCGGCCTTTAATTATGGTTAGACCGGTTAAAGAAACAATGGATCAAAAATCAAATTTTAATTTTTTATAACTTCAAGAGATTATAGATTCATGACTCCCATTAGGGGCAAGCCCTTAATGTTAATTACCTTGAACATTGTCGCAGGAACCTCCGATTAAGAAATGAATGTGAACAAGGGAACAAGTTCTGCTAGTCAATTTCATTCATTTCAATAAATATGAATTTATGGACTTCATTGAGAATACAAGGAATTTGAAATCATCTTGACTTATGAACTTGTGCCTGAGCTTGTGTCTTGGACATTTTGTATTTTGGATCTGATTTGCATCTTGAGTTTGATTTGAATTTCAAGTTATGAATTCTCTATGTTGAATTATAAACTTGATTTTGACTTTCCATAAGCTTTGGTTTTTATGCTTGTGAAACTTCCTTCGAGTCTTGACTTGTGAAACTCTTTGAGTCTTCGAGTCTTCGACTTTGATGCCTTAAGACTGCTGAGTTCAATTGTCGATCTGTATGGATCTCCAAATCTTGACTCTTTCATATCTTTGAATCTTGACTTGGCTATTTTGGTTTTGACTATATATATCTATTGATATATAAAATATGTGTATATTTGAACATAACCATTGCACACCTCGTTGCCTTCTTGAGGTATGTGTCTCAGTACCACTTGAAATTTATATACTATCAAAGCTTGTCGCTGCTTAGAGATGAACATCTTTGTCATTGTTTCGGGATGAACACACATATATTTTGGAATACATCCTTGTCATTGTTTCGGGATGAACACACATATATTTTGGAATATATATATATATATATATATATATATATATTATATCCAACCCATGTGCGTGGTGGGGCCCATTTTCTTTGGATTTTAATTATTTTATGGTGGGGCCCATTTTCTTTGGATTTTAATTATTTTATTTTTATTTTTAAAGGACCATGCACGTATGCATGCTTTCTCATTTCATTTATTTTCTTTTATTATTTTTTTATTTTTTTTTATATCATGCACGTATGCACGCTTCTCATCAATTTTTTTTTTTTAATCAATGGATGGAGCCTTTTCTTAGGCAAACACTATAAAAAACATGTTTAGTTTTGCTGGCTTGAAGTGAACTGACAACATTAATTGTCTATTGCCTGCACAAGAACTGTTGCTACTTCAGTCAACATGACCACCACCAGTTCGGAAGCATCACCAGCAGTTTGAACAACCCTTGCAACAAGTAGGTGTCTTAGTCTATGTATTCCTAGTGAAATCGAGATGTTGTAAAGAGAGGAAAATTGAGGCACAATCTCCAAATAACATCAAAATATAACCGGCCATAACGATGTCAACACGGTTGGTGAAGTTCAAATCAAGGCTAAGTACTCATCATGTGTACAAACTATGAATTCACCATTTTATCCTGCAATTCACTTGGAGCAACAAGAACAGGAATTGAGAGCATTCTTTGGTGTTCCTTTTCTCTTTGGGCAGTTGCTTCTTCTGCATGTAAATCCTTGTTGTCCTGTGCAGAAAATCCTTTTGATTGCACAAGAAAATCTCGGATGTGATCCTTGAAAATAGAAAGGTCATTCTTTGACTGAAAGAGTCTATCAACAAATTGAGTCACCTCTGCAGGTGTCATATTTGGCAATGATGATGCCAAGAGTTTAATTGTGTATATATATATATATATATATATATATATATATATATATTATATATATTTTTTTTTTTTTTTTTCCTTGATTATACATGGATGCAGATTTTTTTTTTCTTTGAAGCACCCCTTTCAAAGCACGCATGGCATTACATGTTTTCCTTATCATTCATTTATTTCCGTGCATGTTTTGTCTTAAGTCAAAGATGCAATTTTTTTTTTAATGCACGTGAATATGCATGAACATGCATGCGTACTTCTCAAAATTATATATATATATATATATATATACATGAAAGCCAATTCTTAAGCATGCATTCATGGATAAGGGTGGCTCCCTCTATTGAAATTTTTTTTTATTGAATCATGCACGTATGCATGAAGGTTCTGGGGATGGCCTCAAAAGCCACAGCAGCAGCTTCATATAGCCACTTTTAGATGCCTTCAATTGATGAACTCGGTAGCACCACCACCAGGAAGAAGCTTTGGGTTTTTTTAATATGTTTCTTGCTACAACATGGCATCCTGCAAATTTCTTTCAACTTCATTTAGAAGATCTTTGCTAGCACCTCTCAAAAGACAAGAGTGCAAGAGGCAGGCAATAAAGATTAAGAGCATCAATGAAGGAGGCAGCTTCACTTCTTTTTGGAATGCTTTCTCAGGCATATATGCTAATAAATATGTGTGCGATGAGGAAAATCACACTGAATATGCTCTGTGGAAAGACCGCCTTCACTGAATGAGCGCACCACTTCATAGTGAACCACTGCATTGGGAGGTCCAACTCTTTAGCCAGGTCAATGCATTGTTTTGCATAGTTGCCGGTTATCTCATTTGTCCTCTCTGGAAGTTCCACGGCCTTCTCACCATATAGAGATCTTGCTTATTCTTTTCGACCATGCTCATCAACTGGGGAAGGAGTGATCAAGACAACCAACATGGCAGACGAACAATTCTTCATCTGTTGAACAATATTGTGCTGGTTCACTTTGTACTCATTAATAGGCACATGTCGCCACTCACTTGTTCTTCCCAAAGTGGCTGCATCATTTGCACCAAAGAAAATGGTTGCAGCTGTAGGTGGGGTCGGACAATTCGGAGGAAAGAGGCTATTGAGCAAACAGGGCCCATCTTGTGTTGTATCCACTGTAACCTCTCATAGGTACATCAGCCTTGCGTGAATAGGTGTTGGCGAGAGCGGGGCCTCATCCTGCCGGACCGGACGATTGCTCCGTGATGGAATTCCCGATGCTCTGAATAGAGTTTCCAAGAACATGAAGTGTCACGCCCCAGCCCCACGGCCGGGCCCGCTGACAGATCGGTCGCATCGAACGGGGCGGACCCCACTGGGTGCAAGGCCTCAGATTTGACCTGGTCAGAGTCAACTTAACAGGCAGAACAGGAATAATAACAAGAACTACAAACAAATCAACAGAAACAGAGTCGATACAGATATGAGCTTAAGCAGCTCTACAAACAACAGTGCCACACATACAGGTTCTAAATAAAATACAGACAGAATACAAGTCTCACTCACAAAAGGAGAGTATAAACTGACTACAACAAGCAGGAAAAGAAGTGACTTCCCAGATACCACCCCTGCTCCTAAGCCTGATCTTCTCCTGTGAAAAACAGAGTCCACAGAGTGCATGAGCCACAAAGGCCCAGTAGGATCGCAGCTAAAATACAGATAATGCAGAATAACACAGAATAATGCAAGTATTACAGAATAATTAAATTCCTGACAGATAATGCAGAAATGCTCAGAAATAACAGAATCCAGAATTTCAGAAAATAACACGAAAACAGACGGTACATCTCACTGACTAATACAGAAATCAACAGCATTGGGCTGGACCTTCGACTGTGAAGTCGGAATAGAACAGAACAGAATATCGACGGCCGAAGTCGGATCATCTATCGACCGCAGTCGGGGAGGGGGGGGAGGGGGCGTAGCGCTACTACAGAAAACATGTGCACATGGCTAGGACTACTCCTCCTAGCTGGGCAAATTGCCAGAAATTGGAGATGTACAAAAAACGCGGAGAATACAACGAACATACAGAAATACTGAATAATACAATAAAAATGTATAAAATAAATAATAAATAAATAACTGAAATAAAATTGCCACTGGTTTACCTTACCCTGGCAAAACAAAAATTTAACAGGTGCGAAAGCCTACCTGGTTCTGGGCTACAAGCTCAAATTCACCAGTCCCACGAACTAAGGCTCACTACCAGAAATCTAACCTAACAAAATAAACTACACTCAGATACAAGTCTTGGGTCGGGCCTAATTAAAACATTCGGACACCTCATTCACAAATGTAAATACAAATAATAAATTATCATACAAGAAAAGGAGGCGGCTCTAATGTATAATTGCTACCCAAAAAGCATAAGCATAAATATATTCACTCACATAAATGATTAGAAAAATTAAATCATACTTAATAATCACTAACCATGAATTACTAAAATGGCATGCTCTTTACTAAAAAAATTTGGAAAACTCCAAGTCAACTAAACTTCAGAACTATAAAAGCATGACTCTAACAGTAATATATATATATATATATATATATATAATATATATATATATGACATAAACGGTTCCAGGGAAAATCAATGATAAAAAAAATGACAATCTCTAATCCAATAACATGCAGTACACTATCCTTAACCCAAACTCAGCACTCCATTAACTCATTAAGCAAATAAAAATATTAACAACACAATAAATGAAGCCAGCTTAGCATTTAATGCTACCAACGAATGAGCATAACCTCATTAGCCACTAACAAAGAGATTAGCAACTTAAACCATGCTTAACACCCTGACATGAATGTCTAAACAAAAAGCCATAACACTCATCAATAGTGACACGACCCCTTGCGTGTATCCCGCAAGTGCACGGGTTTGTCGAAGTAATAAAAGTTACCCCGGTGAGAGGGTAGTCGAATCCACAGGGAATAGGGAGTTAGAGTATGAGATTTCACTATTAAAACTATGCGAA